>BSBK01000466.1:305000-675000 GCA_027943335.1 Chamaecyparis obtusa | reverse complement strand
AACAATGACTACAAAATAAACAACTGACAAGTACAGAAAATAAGAAATATTTTTTTGGTGATGCAAGATTTCTCAAGACCCAAGATGCTCCTGCATCAGACACCTGGGGTAAATAAAGAGCTAATGTCCACATCAGGGACTACTCATATTCTGACCAAAATCATAAAGATCCAACTCAACTTGTGTAATCCATGAACTATCTTCAATTGGCTTGTCTTTCCACTGAACTAGGTATTCCATGTAGTCTTTCCTCTTGTACTCTTGCTCACTCTACTATTCAAGATCTTCTCAATGTTATCTTTATTTTTCTTAGGGTAATCTAGATCATCTTCGATCTCATAATTTGATTCAAAGTACTCAAAGATATCAGAAATATTGAATATAGGTGATATATCCATGTCCTTTGGTAATTCCATTTCATAAGCATTTCCACTATCAAACTTCTTCAGAATCTTACAAGGTCCAAACTTCTTCATTTTCAACTTGTTGTAGGTACCAACTAGAAATACATTCTTCTTCAAATGAATCATAATCTTATCTCCTCCTTCAAAAGATTTATGTCTCCTTCTCTTATCTCCTCTCTATTTATATTTCAGATTACTGTCCTCAAAATTCTTTTTGACTTCATCATGTAAAGTTCTCATGAAGACTGCAAAATCCTCAGCTTCAACACTTCTTCTTGTCTCAGTAGTAAAATATCTCAACTGTATGGTTCCCTTAGGATGAAATATAGTAACAATCTCAAATGGTGTCCTCTTAGTGCTTCTATTTGCAAAATTATTATACGCAAACTCTCCTTGTTCCAAAACTATATCCTAATTAGTGAGCTTATTTCCAACTAAACATCTCAACAAGTTTCCCAAACTTTTGTTCACAACTTCAGTATGTCCATTTGTCTAAGGGTGAAATGTAGAACTAAACTTCAATTCTGTATTCATCTTCTTCCAAAGTGTTTTCCAAAAGTAACTAGTAAAATTAGTATCTCTATTTGAAACAATAGTTTTCGGTAAACCATACAATCTTACCACTTCCTTGAAGAATAATTCAGCTACATGTAATGCATCAGATGTCTTCTTACAAGGTATGAAATGAGCCATCTTTGAAAATATGTCAACCACTACCAAAATAGAATCATTACCTCTCTGAGTTCTAGGTAATCCAAGAATAAAGTCCACACTCACATCTTCCCAAGGTCTATCAGGTACAAGAAAAGATGTATATCATAATAGCTGAACATTTGGGATACAACACTGATTCTAAGATGAAATCTAGAATTCAACTTAACTAGTTATCATACATCAAACTTCAGAGATGTAAACAAAGCATGCCCTAAGGATGATTTTCCACTCCCAAAAATTGATATGATAGTGGACATGACTACAAGCTTTGAAATGTACTCTTTAATGGATAGTTTTTATGGATACAACCAAATCAAGATTGCTCCAGAAGACCAAGAGAAAACAAATTTTACATGTGCATGGGATACTTTTTGTTGGAATTTCATGCCATTTGGCCTTAAGAATGTTGGTGCTACATATCAACGAGCTATGATATCTATCTTCCATGATATGATGCATTGAACTATGGAAGACTATGTTGATGACACCTTAGATAAATCAATGATAAGATCCGAACATTTGAATGACTTGAGAAAAATACTAGACAAAATGGAGAAGTTTAGTCTCAGACTAAACCCTAAAAAGTGTTCTTTTGGTGTCAATTCTGGAAAGCTCCTAGGCTACATTGTTTCAAAGAAAGGCACTGAAGTAGATCCTTCTAAAGTCAAGGCTATCATGGAGATGCAACCTCCCAAAAATATCAGTCAAATGAGAACTTTACAAGGAAGGGTGCAATCAATCAGATGTTTCATATCTCAGCTAGCAGACATATCACAACATTTTACAAAGACATTACATAAAGGTGTAACTTTTTCATGAAGCGAGGATTGTGAAAATAATTTCAACCACATCAAGCAATATCTATCAAATCCTCCTATTTTGATGCCTCCTAGTCAAGGGAAGCCATTAATCCTATATGTCTCTTCCATAGATACATCACTGGGGGCATTACTAGCACAACATGATGAAAATAAGAAAGAGAGAGCTGTCTACTACATTAGTAGAACATTGGTAGCTTATGAGAAGAACTATTCAATGATAGAAAAGGTGTGTCTAGCTGTCATCTTTGCATCACAAAAACTGATACATTATATGTTAGCTCATACAACACAATTGATAGCTAAGATAGATCCCTTGAAATACTTATTGAGAAAAGATTCCCTCACAGGTAGATTGGAAAAATGGGTGATGCGATTGAGCAAATTTGACATAGAATATGTTGAAAGGAAAGCCATCAAAGGACAAGTAATTGTAGATCAGTTGGCTGAAGCACCAATGTTTGATGATACATCATTATAGATGGAATTTCCTGACTCATCCATCATGCACATATCTTCTATGACTTGGCATCTTTTATTTGATGGATCTTACACATAGAATGGATCTAGAGCAAGCATATTGTTCATAACACCTCAAGGTTACTCAATACCTAAAGCATTTAGAATAAAATTTCCTTGCACAAATAATATTGTTGAATATGAAGCTTTACTTAATGGCATGAAGATAGAAATAGAATGGCAAGTAACAGAGTTGCACATTCATGGAGATTAAAATCTATTCATACACCAAGTCAATGATGTATACCAGACAAAAGATGAGAAACTTGTTCCATATAAACGCATGGTAGATGACTTAAAGAAATATTTTGTATCTATCACTTTTGAGTAGATTCTTTGAATGGAGAACAAGGCTATTGATGCTATGGAAACACTATCATCTCTATTATAGCAGCCCAAACATGAGCTATGTTATGAGTTCTTGGTGGAAGCATTATCATTTCCTACATATAATTCCCCTGAAACCCACATGATCTGCACTGTTGTTGGTCATGATTCTTCCAGATACAAACACCTTTTCTCCTACCTTCAAGACCAAATCATCCCTAATACCTTCAACCACCATGAGAAATGATTCTTTATCCACAATGCATCACAGTATGTCATCATTGGTAGTGTCTATACAAATAGAGTCTAGATGGTACACTTCTTAGGTGTTTACAATGTGAAGAGTCTCAACATGCATTAGGGGAAGTCCATGACGGTATATGTGGATCACAGTCCAATGGTTTAACACTAGCTTGAAAACTTATTAGGGCTGGGTACTATTGGCCTAAAATGGAAAAGGAGGCTATCAAGTATGCTAAGAACTGTCAAAAGTGCCAAGTACATGGAAACTTGATTCATGCACCAAGGAGAGATCTTATTCCCTTTACTACATAATGGCATTTACAACAATGGGTGTTTGATCTTATAGGAGCTATATATCCACATTCTTCCAATGGACACACCCATATTATTATAGCTACAGCCTATTTTACAAAATGGGTAGAAGCAGTTCCTTTGACTCAAGAAATTGGAAAACAAATTTCAATGTTCATCCTGAACTATATCATTTGTCGGTATGAAATTACACATTCAATAGTCATAGATAATGGTGGAAAATTCAAGAATAAGGACTTAGATTCCTTGTGCTCTAAATTCAAGATTACACAACATTGGTTGTTCATATACTATCCTCAAGGGAATGGACAAGCAGAAGCATCAAACAAGAATCTGTTGAAGATCCTACATCTCATAGTTAATAAAATAGGAAGAGACTGGCATCTCATGATCAATCTAGCTCTCTGGGCCTATAGAACAAGTATCAAAACACCCACTGGGGCTACACCATTTTCTTTAGTTTACGGGTTTGAAGCAGTACTACCTATTCAGGTTGAAATCCCATCACTAAGAATCAGAATGTATGGTCTAGTAATTGATGATGACTACAGAGTGTCTAGGTTGCAAGAACTTGAACTACTAGATGAGTGTAGACAAGTAGCATATGATCATCTCAGAGTATATCAGAAAATAATGTCTAGAGGCTACAACAAGAAAGTCAAACACAAAGAATTTTAGGTTAGTGATCTAGTCTTGAGAGAAAATCCTAATAATCAATCACATAGAGAATGCAAAGGGAATTTTGGACTCAACTGGCTGGGTCCCTTTGTTATCATTGCTAATTTTGGCACTGGAGCTTATCAAATCTCAATGAATGAAGGAGAACAGCTCTAAGAACCAATCAATGTTCTCCATTTAAAGAAATTCTAGCCCTAAGGCATTCAATATTAAAAAGTGTCTTGAAAAAATCATAAAAATCAGAAAAAGTCTCAAAATAAGGATCATCCTGGTGAAAACCTAGCAATAGGCACCTTGATGTATCACAAAAGAATTGAAAAAAATGAAAAATACAAAAAAAATTGTAAAGATGAAAAATACAAAAAAAGAAAAACTGCCTTGGTGAAAACCTAGAAACAGGCGCCTTGCTAGCAAAAATAGAGTCTCTACCAAGATGGTGAAAACCTGGCAAACGGGTGCCACTTGTATCAAAATGCTCCATCTATCAGGCAATATTGGTCTTTCCCATCTTTCAGTTTGCTTTAGTTTCTACGCATCTCTCAATTTGCTTTGGCATCTTATTTTCAATAAATTCGGTCTGAGCACAATCTAACAAAAGTGTTTGTATCCTATCAAAGCCTACAGTTGGGGATAATCAATGTCATATCCTATGGTCTAGTATCTTCAGATGAGTCATACCCAGTCAAGGTCTTTCCAAAGCTACACTTGAATCAGTGAGTCAGTCTCCTCACCAGGAAAGAATTTTGTACCAACAACAAACACAAATGAACAACAACAACAAATTGAAAACAATCTCTACGATGTGCTTTAGTCCTCTTCGTATGCTTATTGACTCACATTGAGATTTTTGCATATTGTATCTCCTTTGAGCTCTTCGATGATGTCCTTTACAGGATTTAGAGAGTGATGAATGGGGGTATAATCTTTTCTTTGTTTTCTACTTTGAGTGAAAATCTGACAAACTTTAGAAATTCTGGATTGAATTGGTGTCCACTATAAGTGCCTCCATCATGTATTGGATGGCCATGTGTACTATGATCATTGATACCCAGAAAATTCAAGGAAGTTTGATCTAACTCTATCTTTTTGAGTGATTTCTACTTCTCTATTGTGAAATGAAAAATTATCTAAGGCTGTGAATGATAAAGGGTCATTGCGGATAAATTCACATGAGAATGAGAATGAGAATGATCTCTTTGTTATTTAGCATGTTTGTTCTGCAAGGTGTATTCAGGTCATCACAATGTTTATGTTCTATGTTGGACTACAACTGATTTGGAATCTGATTGAAGAATCTGTGATTACAAGATCACTGAGTTGCTGATTAGATATGAAATATGATTAAATCAGTATTATGTTGTCATTGATGTCAACTAGTTTGACAACACTTATCTTGTAAGTTACTATACTGACACATCTGAAGAAAGGTGAAAGAGATGAAGAACAGAGAAATCTACATAAGGAAAGATGTACATGACAGACGAGGATGAGGAACACATTGAGTAACTTGTTGATGAGTCTATGACTTGATGATATTGACTTTATTATGTTGCATTCATCTATGATGAAGTATAGAGCTGAAAGACACAAAGTAGTGTTGTTGGTCAATGAAGCATTTCTAGTATACACCGACAGAGTGTAGTGTATACTGACCACAGTATTAACCGAGCAGTGTTCACCAATGCATTTCTTTGTTAACCGAGTGGAACAAAATGAATCAAATGATTATTTTAGCCGATAAGATTGATGAGTTAGAAATAGTATAACATCGAGGTAACAGATAATGCTTGTTACAAAGATCAACGGCTGATGAAATTTAGGAAAGATCTAATGGAGAAGATTGAAACATGTTATTGACACAAGTACTGAGAAAGTTTGAAGTGGAAAAATCTATGAATGTAGTTAAACAGAAAAATCTGATGGTGGAGAAGAAAATGATTTACTCATCTATAAAAGAGAATAGATTTTCTTTAGTAAAATGCTGGAAGAAGAAGAAGCTGCAGGATTATCGCATGAACAAGTTTTCATGCATTCTGATCATACTCGTTAGTAAGAACCGAGCTGCAGAATAGTTATCGAGTGACAGAGAGCAATTACCGACGGATAGTAAGTTGATATAGTATTGAAACTGAAGTGAAATATTGGTCAGAAGGATTTTTATGGACTGAATATTGATCTGTAATCTACAATTGAAGTTGTATTAAGTCAGATCATTTACTGTTACACATTTAACCATTGTATATAGTTTAAATCTCTTAACCGAGTGCACTCTGAAAGTCTTATGATGTATCATTCATAGAATGAACATTGTTATCCTGTCAACACCATAGTGAATGCTGGTTGGATGATAAATTCTAGTCTAAAATCCTCTAACAAGGTCACACCTAATAGTGTGTTTGTAACCTTTAACAGGGTTGGGTCTTAACTGACCTCACTTCAGAAGAGTGAACAATTTTGGGTTACTGGTCCTAGGTGGTTTTTCCCTTTACAGGGTTTCCACATTAAATCTCTTGTGTTATGTGTTGGTTGTGATATTTGTTTGTTATCATACTTTGCATTTTACATGTTAGATTTGATTGGTAAACTGTTATAGTATTAGACTGGTAATCGGTAAAAGCACATACAGTGAGAGTTATTATTATTTACTGATGAGTAGAAATTGAAGAAGCTATTTTGAATTATACATTTTGTTTTGGGACACTAGATAACTAATTCACCCTCCTCTCAGTGATTCTAACAATTGGTATCAGAGCATTGGTTGCTTGGAACAGAGTTTTAAGGACTTAAGCATAAAGGTCTCAAGATGTATAAGAGGGAAGTACCAAAACTAAACAAAGAGAACTTCATAGTATGGCAAAGCAGAATGAAGTTGTACATATTTGAAATTGGGAACTCAACACTAGATCTGATGGAAAATGGCTACATACAACCACCTACTGGTCCCTTAACTATTGATCAACTAAAGGACAAGCATGAACACAATGTTACTATGATGGAACTTGATGATGCCTGTACCAACACTGAATTTGAAGATATCAAGAATTGCATGACTGCCAAAGGAAAGTGGGATAAGTTAACACAAATTTACAGTGGAGATTTGAATGTCAAAAGAGCCCGAGCTGAATGCCTGAGAGGTAGATTTGATGATATGAGAATGAAAGAAGGTGAGAACATTGTCCAATATTCAAATAGACTCAAAGAGGTGGTACATGCTATTAGAGCATCTGATGGAGTGATTAATGATGAAACAGTGATAAGCAAGATTCTTAGAACTTTGCTACCGGTTTATGCAATCAAGATTTCTGCAATTCATGAAACAAGAACTACATCCAACCTTACTCTTGACACTCTGATTGGTAAACTTACAACCTTTGAATTAAACAATTTTGGTAATAGTGTTGTTCCTTCTGTTGAATCCACTTTCATGTCTTCTTTGAAGATTGGAAAATCTAGCAAGAATAGTAAGAATTGTGATAGTGATGGTGATACCGATGATGAACTTGATGAGATTGAAGCACTTATGGCTAGAAGATTGACCAAAGGAAAAGGAAGGTATAGAGGTAAGCTACCTTTAGCATGCTTTAATTGTAAAGAAGTCAGTCACATCACTGCTAGATGTCCTCAGAAGAAAGATGAAGATAGATCCAAAGACCGATCTGAAGGAAGCTATGGGAGAAGAGTCAACAGAGGCTACCGACACTACAATAGAGATAATTGAGATGAAAAAGGAAAAAAGGTATGTTACATAGCCAAAGATATTGAAACTGAATTTGATTCTAATGATGATATAGAAGTTGTATTTGTTGCTATGAAAGATGACTCAGAAGAGGAAGAGAAAGCATTGATCTCTAAAGTAAGCAGAAATGATAGATGGATCATAGACAGTGGCTGTAGACATCATATGACCGATGATGTAGAAAAGTTTGATCATCTTGTTGAATATAATGGAGGATCTGTGAGAATGGGAAATGATGCACCATGTATGGTAAGAGGTAAAGGCTCACTGATGATCAATGACATATTACAATGTGAAAATGCATACTGGGTAGATGGATTGAACTATAATTTGTTAAGTGTGGCTCAGATGAACAATTCAGGCCATCGACTAGCTTTTGAGAGCAAAAAGGTGAAAATCTATGATGATGGAGGAAGACTTGTCAGAATTGGTAGACAATCTAGAGGTAATCTATTCTATCTTGATATGGATCAGTCTTCTTGTTTGTTAATAAAGGATGAAGATGTTTGGTTGTGGCACAGAAGGTTATGCCATGTGAACTTTGACAACATGATCAAGATTAGTAGAAAGAAAAGAGTTAGAGGATTGCCTAACTTGACAAAACCCCGATCATGCCATGTGCCATGAATGTCAGAGAGGTAAGATGACTAAGTCTAGTTTTAAAAGCAAAGACTATTCAACAAATAAGATACTTGAGTTGGTTCATATCGACCTATGTGGTCCTATGAGAACTCAGAGTTGTTCTGGTGATAGATATTTTATTCTTTTTGTTGATGATTATACTAGACTGATGACTGTCATGTTCCTAAAAGAGAAATCTGAAGCTTTTAAAATGTTCAAGTGGTATAAAGCTAAGGTAGAGAAAGAAAATGGAAAGGAAATAAAATGTTTAAGATCTTATAGAGGAGGTGAATTTATCTCTGATGAATTTACTAATTTTTGTAATGAGCATGGAATCAAAAGGTAGGTTTCTGCACTGAGGACACCTCAACAAAATGGCATTGCTGAAAGGAGGAATAGGTCTATAATTGACTATGCTAGAACTTTGATGATACAGAAGAATGTTGCTCAAACATATTGGAGGGAAGCTGTCAGTACAACTATGTATGTTCTTAACCGAGTACAACTGAAGAAGGACTCCAACCGAACACCTTATGAACTATGGTTTGGACACAAACCTACTGTAAGTTATTTCAAAATTTTTGGGAGTAAATGCTTTTTTTTGAAAGATGAAAGAAATGGTAAATTTGATTCTAAAGGAGATGAAGGGATATTTCTAGGATATTCCACTACAAGTAAAGCATACAAATGTTTGAATAAAGTTAGAAATAAGATTGTTGAAAGTACTAATGTTCGTGTTGATGAGTTTGATGACAAGTACATAGAGGAAAGTATAAAGGAAGTGAAAGACTATGGTAGAGTCACTTACATTGAACATCTAGAGTAGCTACTGACACCGCAAGTAGTGACAACTGGTCAGCAGGGAAATAATGCAGGACAACAGGCACCACAAACCGATGAACATGAAGAAGCTATCGAGCAAGAGAATGACCCTGAATAGGATGAACAAGAAAGGAGAAATCAATTTTTGGCTAGTTTTGTTATAAGACATCATCCTGAGACACAAATCATTGGAGACAGACATGCTGGAATGCAAATTAGAAGCAAAACAAGACAAGGTACATGTCTAATTTGTGAATTTGAACCTAAAACTGTGAAAGTTGCATTAGAGGATGAAGAATGGGTTAATGCAATGAAGGAGGAAATAGAGCAAATAGAAAAGAACAAAACCTGGTCCTTAGTACCCCAACCAAAAGATAAGAATGTTATCAGTACTAAGTGGATATACAGGAATAAATTGAATGAAAATGGTGAAGTCATAAGAACTAAAGCTAGATTGGTATGCAAGGGATATGCACAGGAAGAAGGCATTGAATATGGTGAAACATTTGCACCTGTTGCTAGATTAGAAGGAGTTAGGATACTACTTGCATATGCTGCACATAAGAAATTCAAAGTCTATCAAATGGATGTGAAGTCAGCATTTTTAAATGGTATACTTGAAGAAGAGGTCTACATTGAACAACCTAAAGGATTTGTTGATCCCGAAAATAAAGACATGGTATGTAGATTACATAAAGATTTATATGGATTAAAGCAAGCATTGAGAGCATGGTATGAAAGACTGCATACTTATTTGTTAAGTATTGGATTTGTTAGAACAAGTGAACATAGCAATTTGTATGTGAAAGGTGATACTGATGATACTATTATCATTGCTAAAATATTTGTTGATGACATTATCTTTGGAGGCTCAGATCTTGTATGCAAGGAATTTTCTGATGAAATGCAAAAGGAATTTGAAATGTCTATGTTCGGAGAGATTAAGTTCTTTCTTGGATTACAAGTGATTCAGCAGAGTGATGGAATATTTATCACGCAATCTAAATATATAAAGGAAGTACTGAAGACATTTGGCATGGAAGATGCTAAACCTGTAGGAACACCGATGGCTACTGGATGCAAATTGACAAAGGATGATGAAACTACTGAGGTAAATCAGACACTTTACTGATCCATGATTGGTAAGTTAATGTACGTAGTTCATAGTAGGCCAGATATAGCACATGTTGTGGGAATTGTTGCAAGATTTTTTGATAATCCTAGAGAATCACACATGATAGCTACAAAAAGGATCTTAAGATACTTGGAGAAAATAGAGAATTATGGATTATGGTATCCTAAGGAAGTGAAGTTTGAACTAAAAGTTTACATTGATGCTGATTGGGATGGAAATGTGGATGATAGGAAAAGCACCACCGGAGGAGCATTTTTCTTTGGTGAAAGACTTGTAACATGGACAAGTAAAAAGCAGGCTTGTATTTCTCAGTCTATAGCTGAAGTAGAATATGTTGCTACTACTACTAACTGTTCAAACATTGCATATATCAAGAAAGTGTTGGAAAGAATGAATGAGGTAATCACTGACCCGGTGATTATATACTGTGACAACACTAGTGCTATTAATATTTCAAAAAATCTTGTGATGCACTCTAAGACAAAGCATATATCTATTAAGTATCATTAATTAAGAGAAAAAGTGCAAGAGAAGCAAGTGAAGTTAGAATTTGTTACATCTAAAGAACAACTTGCTGATATTTTTACAAAGCCTCTACTGAAGGACACATTTGAATACTTGAGGAATAGACTTGGGGTCTATCCCCTATCTATTGATCACTAAGGTGATCTAGTTGTTGCATCAACCTACTTATATTAGAAGACCATTCATGTTGATGCAACATAGCTCACACTTTGAATCATGTTCAAGGTTGTGATTAAGTTTGAGAACTTGAACCGAATGGAATATTAGTATTCAGAGATACAGAGGAAGACAAAATTGTTTGTTTATTTGTTTTTTTTTGGCATTGCTGTCAAAGGGAGAGATAAAAAATATGAAATTAAAAGGGGAGAGAATTATCTAAGGGAGAGACAATCTGAATGAGATAGAGTATTGAAGATCAGTTACAGAGAACATAAGCAGGAACATGAGAACTGAAAAGATCACAACTGCAGAATGGTAAAGTTGTATTATTTAATGCTGGTTTAGTAACGTAGTGATTAAACATATTAAGTCTATTTGACTTACAAAATTTTGTTCACTAAGCTATAGAATGTATGTTTGGTATGTGTATGGTACATTTCATATTACTTGAGTTGCCATCAATGCCAAAGGGAGAGATTGTTGGACTACAACTGATTTGGAATCTGATTGAAGAATCTGTGATTACAAGATCATTGAGGAGTTACTGCTTAGATATGTAATATGATTAAATTAGTATTATGTTGTCATTGATGTCAACTAGTTTGACAACACTTATCTTGTAAGTTACTATACCGACACATCTGAAGAAAGGTGAAAGAGATGATGAACAAAGAAATCTACATAAGGAAAGATGTACATGACAGATGAGGATAAGGAACACATTGAGTAACTTGTTGATGAGTCTATGACTTGATGATATTGACTTTATTATGTTGCATTCATCTATGATGAAGTATAGAGATGAAAGACACAAAGTAGTGTTGTCGGTAAATGAAGCATTTCTAGTATACACCGACAGAGTGTAGTGTATACTGACCATAGTATTAACTGAGCAGTGTTCACCGACACATTTATTTGTTAACTGAGTGGAACAGAATGAATCAAATGATTAGTTTAGCCGATAAGATTGATGAGCTGGCAAGAGTATAACATCGAGGTAACAGATAATGTTTTTTACAAAGATCAACGGCTGACGAAATTCAAGAAAGATCTAATGAAGAAGATTGAAATGTGTTATTGACAAAAGTATCGAGAAAGTTTGAAGTGACAAAATTTATGAATGTGGTTAAATGACAAAATATGATGGTGGAGAAGAAAATGATTTACTCATCTATATAAGAGAATAGATTTTCTTTAGTAAAATGCTAGAAGAAGAAGAAGCTGCAGGATTATCATGTGAACAAGTTTTCATGCATTTTGATCATACTAGTTAGTAAGAACTAAGCTGCAGAACAGTTACCGAGCTATAAAGAGCAATTACCGATGGATAGTAAGTTGATATAGTATTGAAACTAAAGTGAAATATTGGTTAGAAGGATTTGTATGGACTGAATATTGATCTGTAATCTGCAATTGAAGTTGTATTAAGTTAGATCATTTACTGTTACACATTTAACCATTGTATATAGTTTAAATCTCTTAACTGAGTGGACTTTGAAAGTCTTATGATGTATCATTCATAGAATGAACATTGTTATCCTGTCAACGCCATAGTGAATGATGGTTAGATGATAACTTCTAGTCTAAAATCATCTAACAAGGTCACACCTAACAGTGTGTTTGTAACCTTTAATAGGGTTGGGTCTTAACCGACCTCACTTCAGAAGAGTGAACAATTTTGGGTTGCCGGTCCCAGGTGGTTTTTCCCTTTACAGGGTTTCCATGTTAAATCTCTTGTGTTATGTGTTGATTGTGATATTTGTTTGTTATCATACTTTTCATTTTACATGTTAGATTTGATCGGTAAATTGTTATAGTATTAGACTAGTAATCGGTAAAAGCATAGACAGTGAGAGTTATTATTGTTTAACGAGGAGCAGAAATTGAAGAAGCTATTTTGAATTATACATTTTTCTTTGGGACACTAGATAACTGATTCACCCCCTCTCAGTTATTCTAACAGTTCTGATGCTTATACAAATCTCTATATCAAAATAGACATGATATTCAGGTCATCCTAGCATTTGTGCTTTGATGCTTATATCTAAATCCAACATAATAAAACAAAAATCAATATTAATATGTCTAGGGTTGCCTAACTAGTGGACATTGTTTTGATTTATCTAGTGTTACCTAAAGAGAAAAGAACAAAAAAATATTCAGTGATGAAAATGATCGACACATGATTAATGACTAAGTCCTAGGTCCTAGGTGCATTTAATTTTGCATTTTTCACTTTGCATGGTTGTATTTATCTCATGATTTCACCATTCACCTTCACGCTTAATGATTCTCCAAAACTATGCAAAAACATGACACAAGGACTGAGCTTTGTATGAAGGTCCCCTAAACTAAACCAGCAAGCAGTCACCATCTTGGGTTAAACATCCTTTTTGACAAAAGAATGAGTACTTGTCTTCATTAATAGCTACAAAACAATATCATGTGTATTGCTACATTTACATTATAAATCATAGAAATTTCATAAATCCATTTGCATGCATACATGATCATCTATAAACATACATTTTCCTTTATTCATATACCATCTATCGTTGGATTGCATAATCCATACATTTGAAATTAAACATTGCATTGCATAATCTATACATTGTACACTAATCATACGCATTTCATACATTTGCAACACATGATATTACATCATAAACAAAATGACAAGTGCATATGAAGTCACAACAAAAATCAATCTCATATATATATCAAAATCTTAGAATAGTTAGGGGTGCACTAATGGAATAATATACAAAAGAATGAGCTCAATGAGCTATCAGATATGATCAGTATATAGACAAAAATGGAAAATAAATCAGAACACTTAGATAGATCAACTGTCTGCCTGCTCCTCCACATTTGGTGGTGGTGGGGCAGGTGCATCAAATGGTGGGTTAGCCCATGGTGCTCTAGCTCCCTCAGAAGAAGCCATAAACTTAGAATAAGAAGGCACTCTCTTCCCAATAGATACCCTTGAGTAATAGACAGGAACATTGTAAGAGGCCTAGTTAGTTTGATGAACCACCTCAGCCTATAATCTCCTCACATCGGTCTCCCACTCTAGTCTCTGTCTCTCTGAATCTCTTAGCTGCACCTCAAAAGTGGCACTTTGTAATCTCAAATCATGAATCTATAACCAGATTCACCTAATGAAATCCTATGGCGTCTATCTCAGTCCAAGATCTGCCTTAGCTACTGATGCATCTACATCCTCCATAGGCTGATTTGTAGTCACCTTTTTGTGTACCTTATGGCATCAGACCTTCGCATCTAAATCAAAATCTACAGCTACAGCCTGTGGATCATCAATACCACCCACATTTTGTTGTGCTCCTAAAATATCATCAGCATTGCCCACACCATCAAGTGTGCCTCCCTCACCTCTAGTATATCTGCATTGCGAAACTAAGGGTCTGACCAATGGATCTACCTGTGGTCACAGTGGCCTCATTTGTCCTGATGGCCTCTGTGGGGTCATCATTGCTCTAGGCCTAGGTGGTGTAGGATGCACCATGGGAATTTGAACATCTCTGTGCCTCTAGCCTCTGCCCATAGAGGCACCCATCACATCCTCAACATCCTCCATGGTAGGAATCAACTCAGTTGGATCAGAATATCACCTCATCAAATGCTCAGCTAACCATGCAATAAATGCATCAGTGACCCCAGCATCAGCAACCTATGGCCTGTAATCCCAATCCCTTGGTGCATATACAATGTACTCTAGGCTACACATGGCATAAGATAATTGAGTTCTCCAACCTAACCCCATCTCTCAAACCAGCCATGCATAAGTGGCATAATCCTGTGGGACATCCTGTATGATTCCATACTATCTCCATACCTATGTGATAATGAACTGCTCCAAGATAATGGTGGATCATCCTATAAGTACTAAGAATGTGCAGCTGGCCATGCCTCAATCTGTAGGTATGGTCTCCAAATCATGAACATCATGTCATCTAAGACATACCTCCAATAATCAGTAATGCCCATCCATACCTATGTGACATATCTAGAATATCTATATATCAGAGGCTCCTGTGGTTACCTATCCTCATGAGATATCGACCGACATATCGAGATGTTCTCCCAAGCCCAAATCTGCAATACAAGTGCACCTGATGCAAATCATTTACCCTCATGGTAAACTATCTCATGCATCTCACTAAATATATGAGCTAATAGGCACTGACCCCATCCGAGCTCAATAGGACTAGCCATCAAACATGATACAATCAGGGCCCAGCCCATTAGGAGACCGTTCTGCTGATGGTCAGACATGATGATCCATTTGATAATCCCTACTATGATACACTCTAGTCTATGAGTCTACTGCTTGTATCTCTATACAAGGGTCTCCCAGGAGATAGACTGCGCGATCTGCTCATCAACACCGAAGAGAGTCCTAAATGCAAGTAAAGCTAAGTTCCCCACCCTGATATAATCAGGATAAGGGCCATGGAAAGGTATCTGAAGAATCTTGTAAACTTCCTCTGGAGTCACAGTAATCTCTCTAGGTGGCAAGTGAAATGTTTGGGTCTTAGAGTGAAACCTCTCAATCAACATAGTAATCGATCTATGGTTAACTCAAATCTCAAGAAACTGAATCAGGTACTTGAAGCTGCAAGAAGCTAGGTGAACCCTCAGAGGGTTAGGAAGTGATACACATAGTCTCTGGGTAGCTAGATGGGAAATACAAACATGTACATCTAGATAGCGCACCTACACAACACAGAAATAGGGACACCCTATCAGTAACTTGGTAAAAAATTAGGCTAAAAGCACACATAACGAGAAATTGAATACTTTAGAAGGTGCATTAAATGCTAAGGAATTAGCCTAAGAAATCATAAAAATCTAATTTTTGACCTAAAGATGAGAAAAACACTTACTATTTTCCATACGAGTTTTCAAACTGGTGTCAAAACTCATACGAGTTTCTACAGGTTCCCGTATGACACTTCATGCATACACGACATTCCAATGGTTCCCATATGAGACTTGAGGGACCCGATGAAATGTCATAAGATAGATGGGTCCCTCTCATATAAGTTACAGTTAGAATGGGGATGACACTCTGAGAAATTGAAAACTCGTATGAGTCCAAGTAGACTATTGTACGAGTTTCCATGGTGCAAAAATTTAGAATCGAAAAAATGTGCTAACAATTCCTAGAAAGCATAAAATATGGAAAAATTTGAATGTTAGAGAGGCACAGAGGTGCACTGATGAAGGGTGCTCCCCTTAATACCACAAACACATAACAGAAATAGAGAAACAACAACAATAATATGCAAGAATAGAAAATTGGCTTCTTATTATCTCCACAAATGTGAAATTACAAACTTTTAGAATTACAATATGCAAAGCCACATGGGCATTCCCTTACAATATTCTGTAGGACAAAGTCTCGAACTATTACCCAGATCTACTACCCAGAACTATTCTGAAATACCCAAGACAATAATACAGCCTTCTTTATATAGGCAATTTTCACCGCCCGAGAAGATTCCAGAAATTTAGCCCTAAGGGCTGACCAAACTTAGAATTATTTTATTTTCCAATTTATTACATCAAAGTCAGCTCAAAATAACTTTTGAAACCCGAATAGAAATTTTGAAGGAAAATTATTTTCCGCCATTTCAGGTGACCTGACTTTCGGAGACCATAAGTCATCACCAGTTGACCTGATTGACTATTATAACCCCATTTCAGAAATGCCACGAAGCGCTCTACAGGCTTGACCAATCCAAGCGCCTGTCACCCAAATTTTCAACCTCATCTGGGGCCTCTAAAGCCTTCAAAACTCAGATCAAAGTTTCTATACCCTGTTGCCAATACCGAAAATCTTCAATATCTTCAAAACTACACTTGATCTAGCCATGAAACTTTGTTGGCAGACTTATATGACCAAAATGAACCTCCAAGAAAGAAATCAGATCATTCTGAGCACATACGAAAATTACCAAAAATAGTAACTTTCCATAGCAGATCTACACAAAATAGCCCTTATTGAATATAAAAATAGAAATATTTTTTTTTTTGGGTGATGCAAGATTGCTCTTACACCCAGGATGCTCCTGCATCAGACACCCAGGGTAATTTGAGAAGTGACCCTGTCACGACTCAGGTGTGTAGAGGAAAAACCAAGACGGTTAACCTCCTCCTTTCTTAGCCATGATGAATCTTCAATAGGTCATCCTTTCCATTTGACCAAATACTCTTCATATGTCCTGTTCCTTGTGCTTCTGCCAACATGACTGTCCAGTATGTCTTCAATCTCCTTGATATCTGAACTAGTTGCTGGAATACTCCACTGTGCTGCTACAACCTCATCTTGAACACCTCCTTCATGATACTCTGTCAAATTTGAAATGTTAAACATTGGTGAAATATTCAGATCAGTAGGCAATTCTACCTCATATGTATTTCCTGAATCATGCTTCTTCAGTATCTTAAATGGCCCAAACTTCTTATTTTCAACTTGTTCTATGTACCAACTAGAAACCGCTCCTTCCGCAAATGAACCATGACTTCATCTCCAACTTAAAATTCCTTATACCTCCTTTTCTCATCTGCCTTAGCCTTATACTATGCATTCATCTTGGTAATATGCTTTCTCACCTCCCCATGGATGTTCTTCAAGTGTTCTACAAAATCTTCAGCTTCAGCACTACTTATTTCTCCTTTATCTATCTTCCTCAATTCAGATGCATTTTTTGGACTACTTCTATATACAATCTGGAATGGTGATTTACCAGTGCTCCTGTTGATAGAATTATTGTATGCAAATTCTGCCTATGGTAAAATCAAATCCCATCCTGTTAGCTTATCTCCAACCAAACATCTCAGCAAATTTTCCAAACTCCTATTCACCACCTTTGTCTGTCCATCAGTCTGTGGATGATGTGATGAACTGAACTTCAAATCTATCTTGAACTTCTTCCACAATGTCCGCCAAAAATATCCAACAAACTTAGTGTCCCGATCTGAAACTATGGTCTTTGGCAAACCATGTAGTCTCACCACTTCTCTGAAAAACAATTCTGCTACATGAACAACATCATTAGTCTTCTTGCAGGGAATGAAATGTGCCATCTTCAAAAATCTGTCAACCACCACAAAAATTGAATCATGTCCCCGCTGAGTCCTCGGTAAACTAAGAACAAAGTCCATGCTGATATCCTCCCAAGGCTTCTCTGGTATAGGTAATCGCTGATACAACCCTGTATTCTGCTTCACTTCTTTCGCCATCTGACATACTCTGCAACTCTGTACAAACTTCTTCACATCTTACTGCAATTGTGGCCAATAATAATTTTTACTAACCAGAGCAAGGGTTTTATCACGACCAAAATGTCCAGCCAATCCTCCGCTATGCTTCTCCTTGATGAGATTCTCCCTCATAGAACTTCGTGGAATGCACAACTGACTCCCTCTGAATAGCATATCATCCTGAATGATGAAATCTAACTATTTCATCCTATCTAGAGTAACAGGTTCTGTATAAGCTTTCCAAGCTTCACAAAAATCAGGATCCTCTGGATACAAATTCTTGAGTTCCTTGAACCCAACCACCTCAATCTGCATCTTTGTCAGCAATAGTTGCCTTCTGCTAAGAGCATCTGCAACCCTGTTAGACTTTTCACTTCTGTGTTTCAAAACAAATGTATAACTCTGCAAAAACTCAACCCATTTCAAATGCCTTTGATTCAACTTTCCTTGACTATTCAAATATTGCAAAGCTTGATGATCAGTATACAAAACAAACTCCTTAAGAAGTAGATAATGTCTCCACTTCTTTAATGCCTGAACTATAGCATAAAATTCCTGATCATAAATAGAATACTTCCTCTTGGCATCATTTAAATTCTCACTGAAATACGCAACAGGTTTACCTTCTTGGCTCATAACAGCTCTTATTGTAGTACCACTAGCATCACAATCTACTTGAAACACCTTATTAAAATCTGGAAGTGCTAAAACAGGTTATTCTGTAACTTTTTGTTTCAACAATTGAAAACTCTTTTCTGCCCCATTAGTCCACTTAAACTCTTTTCTATCCCCTCTCATTGTTTCAGTCAAGGGTCCACAAATACTACTAAAATTTCTGATAAAATTTCTGTAAAAGCTAGCCAAACCATGAAAAGATCTTACCTTAGTAGCACTCCTTGGAGTAGGCCATTCAAAGATAGCCTGTACCTTCTCTGCGTCCATTTTTAGACCTTCTGCTGAAACTACAAATCTCAAATACACTAACTCTTTCTTCACAAAACTACACTTCTTCAAATTAATTAACAATTTTTCATCTCTCAACTTCTCAAACACCATACGAATATGCATCATATGCTCATCCAATGTCTTACTAAAGATCAAAATATCATCTAGGTAAACAATGACAAACTTACCTAGAAATTCTTTCAGAACCTCGTTCATGAGCCGCATGAAAGTGCTCGGTGCATTGGTTAGCCCAAAAGGCATGACTAACCACTCATATAGTCCTTCCTTTGTCTTGAAGGCAGTCTTCCATTCATCTCCTTCTCTAATCCGAATCTGATGATATCCACTCTTCAGATCTATCTTTGAGAAATACACAGCTCCACTCAAACAATCCATAATATCATCCATTCATGGCAATGGAAACTTGTACTTGATTGTGATCTTGTTTATTGCCCTAGAATCTGTACACATCCTCCATTCTCCATTCTTCTTTGGTGCTAATATCGCTAGTATAACACAGGGACTAAGACTCTCACGGATCAATCCTTTCTATAACAGTTCATGTACTTGTCTGTTCAACTCCTCACTTTCTGCAAGTGTCATTCTGTGTGCTGCCTTATTCGACAAACTCACTCCTGGGATCAAGTCCATCTGATGACTGATCTTCCTAACTGGTGGTAATCCATCAGGCACATTATCGGATACAATATCCTGAAACTCATTCAACAAATCTGCAACTTCTATAGGAACATCTTCTACTTCCTCTTTACCAGCTTTTGGAATTAAAGCAAAACACACATGCTCATGCCTCACACCATCTAGGAAATTTCTTCCATCAAAAAAAGTTATCCTTGCATTACCACATACCTTTTCTTCAGTCTCCTTCAATGGTTTTAGCTTATGTCACACTCCATCCTTTGTCAGGGAATAGGTATTCGCACGACCATCATGTATAGCACATCTGTCAAACTGCCATGGTCTACCCAACAACATATGACATGCATCCATAGATATGATATCACACAATACCGCATCTTGGTATCCGCCAATCTTAAACTTCACCAGGCATTGTTCATTGACCATGACCTTGTGGTCATCCTGTACCCAGGCAATCCGATATGGATGTGGGTGTTTCTGTCTCTTGAGCTTGAACTTTGTCACCATCTCTTCTGACACCAAATTGTCAATGCTTCCACTATCAATGATCACATCACAACATTTACCTTCACACTTGCACCTAGTGTGAAATAGGCTCCTCCTTTGCTCAGGTTCATTCTCACCACTCAACAGGACTCTTTTGTTAATCAACGTTTCTCCTCTTTCAGCATCTTCAGAATTTGATGATCTGGCATCTTCATCTACATGTGCAACTCTGGCCTGGCTTTCATTTCTCCTATCTATTGTACTTTGGCACTGAGGACATTCAAATGCCCTATGACCTTCTTCTCCACAGTGAAAACATGTTCCACAGAAGCCACCTCTTCCAGATCCTTGTCCTCTTCCTCTTCCTCTTTGATCTCTATTATTCTGATCTTGAAAGTGATTGGAATCATTTCCTCACTGATTCTGACTGCTACTGACCTCATCCTTCTTTTTCAAATCTTCATTTCAGCCACCATATGACCGTCCACTAGATCGTCCACCGTGACCTCTTCCGTTTTGTCTGCTCTCAAACTTCTTGTTCAGCTTTTCCTCTACTTTTAGGGCAAACTGATATGCCTCTTCAATACTGTTCATTCGAACCAGATTTAGCTCCTCTCCTGAATGCTTGGCCTTAACCCATTAAGGTATCAGGCAACTTTCTCTTTATCAGCTTCTGCATGGCCTGTTCTGATGAGAAGTTGATAGAACTCTTCTGTATACTCCTGAATAGATCTTCCTGCTTGCTTCAAACTCTGTATTTTCTTCAGTAGGTCAAGCTCATAATCAACAGGAATGAACTGTCGCTTCAATTTATCCACCATCCGATCTCATCTCATGATTTTATCCTTTCCCCTTCTATTTCGCTCCAACTGAATCTCTTGCCACCATATCTTCGCATGACCTTTCAATTTGGCCTTCGCAAATTTGACCCTATCAGGATCCTCAACATCTTCATACTCAAAATATTCCTCACATTCATTGATCCAATCGATCAATTCTTCTGGGTTAAGATTTCCAAAAAATGTAGGAACCTCAATCTTAGGTCTTTTCCCAATCTTAGAAATGGCCCAAAAAAGTCTTTCTTCCTCCTGGTTTACAATTTTGACTTCTCCTTCTTGAGATTCTTCTTCAGCTTCATCCTCGCTTTCATCTTTGAGATTAAGATTCATTCCTCTGTGAATCTCTTCTTGCAATGCTCGCACTTGTCTCTACAGCTCTCTAACCTCAGGTGTCACAGCACCAGCTCTTCCACCACATTCTCTTCGTGGAGGCATTTTCGTGATGTGCGCTGAAACCCTAACCATGGTCCTGGTGCAAACTGCCTCACAGTCGGTGATCTGTTTACACACTCAAGAACTCCTGCTCTAATACCACTTGATGAAGGGTGCTCCCCTTAATACCACAAACACATAATAGAAATAGAGAAACAACAACAATAATATGCAAGAACAGAAAATTGGCTTCTTATTATCTCCACAAATGTGGAATTACAAATTTTCAGAATTACAATATGCAAAGCCACATGGGCATTCCTTTACAATATTCTGTGGGACAAAGCCTCGAACTATTACCCAGATCTACTACCCAGAACTATTCTGAACTGCCCAAGACAATAATACAGCCTTCCTTATATAGGGAATTTTCACCGCCCAAGAAGGTTCCAGAAATTTAGCCCTAAGGGCCGACCAAACTTAGAATTATTTTATTTTTCAATTTATTACATCAAATTTGGCTCAAAATAACTTTTGAAACTTGAACAAAAATTTTGAAGGAAAATTATTTTCTGCCATTTCAGGTGACCTGACTTTCAGAGACCATAAGTCATCACCAGTTGACCCGATTGACTATTATAACCCCATTTCGGAAACACCACGGAGCGCTCTACAGGCTTGACCAATGCAAGTGCCCATCACCCAAATTTTTGACCTCATCTGGGGCCTCTAAAGCCTTCAAAACTAAGTTCAAAGTTTCTGTACCCTGCTGCCAATACCGAAAATCTTCAATATCTTCAAAACTACACCTGATCTAGCCATGAAACTTTGCTGGCAGACTTATATGACCAAAATGAACCTCCAAGAAAGAAATCAGATCATTCTGAGCACATATGAAAATTACCAAAAATAGTAACTTTCCATAGCAGCTCTGCACAAAATAGCCCTTATTGAATATAAAAATAGAATTTTTTTTTTTTTTTGGGTGATGCAAGATTGCTCTTACACCTAGGATGCTCCTGCATCATGCACTTATCAGATTCCCATACTGGGGAGGTTGCTGGAATCACTGGCTGTGCACAAATCAATGTGTGGTGACAAGAACTTCCATTTTTTCTCTGAGGGCTCCACAAGGCTCACAAAAGACAAAAGGTTGAAATGATTTGAAAATGACCCTTTTGGGCCTTATATAGGTTTTGACCTAATTTTTTAAAATGCTCTATTTTATGTGAAAATTACACCCCTAGCTAATTTTGACATTTTGAACCCATTTTCGGGATCAAAATTGAAATCTAAGATCATTTACTTTGTCAAAATCATGATTTAATTTTTTTCAGACTTAGGATGACCGACTGGTTACATAAATGACCTCCAAACATCAATGAAATCCAGAAATCAACTTAATTGATTATCATACATCAAACTATCAAAATTTCAACTTGGTCAACCATGGTCAACTCATGGTCAAACCTTGTCAAATTTGGTCTTTAGGACCTCCAAACGATGCAGAATGCATCTTTGGATGTGCATAACCACTTCTCAAATCAATTAACATGCTTCAAAAATCTCTCAACATTGACTTTCTTGTTAGATTTTGATTTTCATCCTGAAGGGGCATGGTATTGCACATATTTAATCAGATCTATAAATAAATCCTTCTTTAGTGATCAAGACAACAACCATGTCTAGTTACTGACTCATCAAAAGTCCTCGTCTCTTGGGGTACATCTCTTGGGGCATATTAGATTCATCAAGATCCATATTAGTTTGGTGTTCTCTCACGAACTTGTAAACTGTATCAGCTCTTCGTAACCATCAGTTCATTAGTGTTATTTCCTTGGTTCCTCATAACTGAAGGGTTCAGATTTGGCATCCTTTCGATTCCTTTGGATAATCAGGTCTGGAGTCAAGACAATCACTTCTTCATAATCATAAGGTTCAGAATCATGCATTTTGACACTTCTTCGTAATCACTAGTTCATTGTTGCTATAGTTAACATAATCTTGATTCTTTGGTCAATTCGGACCTGAATCACCAAAGCTTCAAATCTATCAATCGATTTCTATCTTAGAATCAATTAATATTTTAGGATAAGTGGTGTAGGAGCACCCAAGGAACACTCCCCACTCTTCACAACTTTTAGATTGATAGGTTAATTTTAATAAGCCTACTTGTAAGACCTAGTCACCCTCGGTGTGATTATAAACCATGGGTTTTGACTATGGTCCAAAGGCACATTTAGGATGCTAGGTTTCCTAGGTGTCTTTTAAGATGTTTACAATAATGTAAGGCATTAGGCCTATAGGCTCATTAAGAGAAACAATGCAACATTTTGTAAAATTTGCAAAAATGTAAGAAATGTTGTCGGAAACTTCTTTGGAAAGTTGCTACCGACCTATTACACAACCACCCAATGGTCACAACCATTTGAAAAATGGTTGGATCTCTTGAGGAAAGTCTTCATCTAGCCCTTACAGGTGGGTGGAAGAGAATGGGTTGTTGAACAATAAGGAAACTCTATGTAATTTTTGCATTCAATCAATAAAAGATTCCTATTTTTCTCTAAGTTCTAGATTGAAAACACTATGTGTGCGGATTTGCTTGAACGTGCAAGGAAGAAATTTGGTTGATCTGATGCATATTATGAAATAGGACTCTATTGCATTTAGTTTGAATCAGTTTGTAGATTGGAGTTGTGAGTTGGAGGAATAAGTTTCTGGGTTTTCAGGAAACTCTCCTGGACCAGGATTTTGGTCAAGGATGCCCTAACTTGCGTTTCCTTTGTGAGACTCCCATGCGAAGTTGGAAAATGGAAGTAGAGGTGATTTATTTTAGTTCCTCTAGAGCGTAAAAGAAGGGGGATTGTCTGTAGAAATCTATTTGCAGATTCTAAACCAAGCATCTCTATGTGCTTGGTTCAGGAAATGAAGAACTGAAGTGATAGAATAATGTCGGGGGTGGATAAAAGCAATCTGATGGTAGATTGTTGTCTCTTTGGGATTTCCAATACTATTGCTATCGATAGTCAACCTTGATCAATCAACTGGTGAAGTTTGCCTTCATCTACCGAGTCAATTAGCCTTATCGAGACTAATAGACCAGGGGTTGTTAAGTATTTCTCTTCATGTTTAGGATCTTAGGATCTTGAGGTTTGTTACAAGTCATTAAAGGGTGTATGAACATACTTTGTTTCCTTAGTTTTCTTATAAGAAACTGGAACTAGAACCCTTGAACCTCGTCGATAGGCTACAAGCTCGACAAGGCCTAACCTTTTGGACTTGTTACTAAAGTACCTGTTGTGTTGTGGAAATCATTCCCATAAATAGACATTTTGTTTGTGTATGGAACCTTTCCATCCCCTTATCAAATCTATAGGTTCCCATCTGAAAAGGTAAGTCAATAAGGCATTCTGCGGTAAGCATCACCGAGTGTCAGGAAACTACTCAGTAAAGCTACCGAGCCCACTTGATTATCATAGACACCGAGCACCAACTGAGTATCAACTGAGCATCAGTAGAGCCTAAGGGAGTACAAGCCAGTTGAAGACACTGAATCCTCTAGTGAGGATAGTGTAGTTGTGTTTGTTATAGGATCTTCTAAAGGTGTAGAGCACTCTCCTAAGCCCACTCTGGGTTCAGAATAACACCAAAGGTCTCACCATTTACCGAGCTACCTAAATACGGGAGATCTTTGCGTCAATCAGTTTCTCCACCACATAATTGAGTCCACATCATCATCAAAAACAAATTATTCTTTGAACCACTGCACTTCACACAATAATTCAAAGAGGGGCAAAATGTAATATCCCAAAAATGGGCTATAAGACCATTAACCTTCTACATCAACAAATGGATCAAAATTGACACAAAAGTCCTAACCAAAGGCACATTTGCACATTAGTTTATCAAAACCCTAATTGATTTTATCTTAATTCTGCATCGGGGAATATTCCTTGAATATTCCTATTTATCCTAATTATCTTTAATTGAATATTATTTGGCAATAAATGTCATTATTTATCCTAAAGTTAATTAATTGAATATGTTGAATATTTGATTAATTAATTTAATTCTGCCGCTTAATTATTTAATTATATTTATTCCTAATTAATATTATTTAATTTTGACAATAAATCAAAAATCTTGCAAATAATTGATTAAATTCTTATTTAATTAAATTAAATCCAATTGTCAATATTTATGATATAGTTTTGGAATAAAGTTTGATTTAATAATTGATTAACCCATAAATCAATTATTTTAATTCAAAATCAGTTAAGTTGAGAATAAATCACTTTTATTATTAAATTAATTCATATTAAATCATGCACAATCAGAAAAGCAGTCAACTTTAAATCAACTGTTAATTTCAATATGTTAACTTTCTAAAATCAACATGTGATTATGAGTTGAAAAAGTGATCTGAACTCTATTTGGAGTCAAAAAGTTGTTTTTGCATGATTTTGTGAGTTAACTATTTCTAATTCATTGATAACTCAAAAATCAAGCTGAGTTTATCAAGAAGTGATTTATGGCTTTTTCCATGCTTCCTCAAAGCCTTGGATTCCTATAAAAACAAGGCTCGACCCTTTATTTTAGATCCCACAAATTTTTACATACTTGCAAACTTGGAGAATCGAGCTCTTGCGAACAGGCAATTGTGAGATTTTTTGGCAATTCATTGTTTTCAATTTCATAGCATTCATAGCATTATTAGATTTGCATTGCAATTCATTTCATCCATTTTAGATCAATTCCATATAGTTTTTCATCATATTGCATAAAAAATTCTAAAAATATAGATTAATTTGCATCCATATTTCATTGCTTTCATCATTTTAAATCCTTCATTTAGATGTTGCATTGTCACTGATCTTGGTCATAATCTGAGAATACCATACTCGCACCTACTAGAAGGTAGTAAATCACCTGGTTATCTTAATTCATTTATATTGTAGATTTCTTTATTTGCTAACCTTTAATGTTTTACTGAAGTGTTGTGTCTGCAGCTAAGTACAAAATTCACATGCACAGTATACAATTTCAAATTTTGACTAGTTCCTTTTGTTGTTTGGCAAATTCTGCAACCTCTAACCATTCTTTGTACAACTCTATAAATCTGTGGCCAAAAGTATCTTTCCGAAATTAGTTTCACAGTCTTATCAATCCCAAAATGTCTAGCAAGTCCACCACTATGTTTCTCCTTTATTATATTCTCTCATATAGATCCTCTAGGTATGCACAACTGAACTCCCTTAAATAACATGTCTTCTTGAATGAAATAATCAGTCCACTTATCACTCACTCTTTGTTCCTTACAAGATTTCCAAGGCTCTACAAAATCAAGGCCAATTTCATACAAACACTTCAAATCATCAAAACCAAGTACATCAACTCTCATTTCTATCAGCAAATTTATTCTTTGGCTCAAGGCATCAGAAACTTTATTTGATTGTCCACTTTTATGCTTCAATGAAAAGGAAAAATTATGCAAGAACTCAACTCACTTCATATGTCTCTGATTCAATTTATTCTGACTTCCCAAATACTGCAAAGCTTTATGGTCACTATACAACACAAAATCTTTAGGCATCAAATAATGTCTCCATTTCTTCAAATCTTGAATAATAGAATAGAATTCCTAGTCAAAAATTAAATATTTTCTCTTAGCATCATTCAAATTCTCACTAAAGAAAGCTATAGGTCTTCTTTCTTGAATCAAAATAGCTCCTATTGCACTTCCACTAGCATCACAATCAACTTGAAAAACCTTACTAAAATTAGGAAAATCAAGTGTAGACAACTCTACAATTCTTTGTTTCAATGTTTCAAAACTCTTTTGTGCTCCATGTGTCCATTTGAGATCCCTTTTATCTCCTCTCATAGTTTTACTCATATCATTACCAATAGAACTAAAATTTCTGATGAACTTCCTATAAAAACTTGCTAATCTATGAAATGATTTTACCTATCCAACATTCTTTGGTGTAGGCCAATCAAGTATAACTCTCACTTTCTCAGGATCCATCTTCAATCTATCAGCTGAAATTACAAAACCAAGGTACACAATCTCCTCTTTCATAAATGAACATTTCTTCAAATTAATCAGCAACTGTTCTTCCTTCAATCTCTGCAATACTTGTTTGATATATTGTTCAAGATGTTCTTCCCTACTCTTACTGAATATGAAACTGTCATCAAGATATACGATCACAAACTTACTAGAATCTTTTGAAAACTTCATTCATCAGCCTCATGAAAGTACTAGGTGCATTAGTCAGACCAAAAGGCATAACCAACCATTCATACAAACCTTCGTTGGTCTTAAAAGAAGTTTTCCATTCATCCCCTTCTCTAATCCAAATCTGATGATAACCACTCTTCAAATCTATCTTTGTGAAATAATTTTCTCCACTTAAACTATCCATTATGTACTCCATCCTAGGCAAAGGAAATTTTTATTTTACTGTTATATTGTTTATAGCTCTAGAATCAGTGCACATTCTCACTTCTCCATTCTTTTTTGGTGCTTATACAATAGGTACTGCACAAGGGCTCAAGCTTTCCATAATCAAACTTCTCTCAAGAAATTCTTGCACTTGTCTATTCAACTCAGTCTTTTCATCAGGTGTTGACCTATGTGGTTCTTTATTAGGCAAACTAGCTCCAAGTATCAAATCCATATAGTGACGTATACTTCTCATAGGAGGCAAACCATTAGGTACATTATCATAAATGATGTCATGAAATTTAGTCAACAAAGGTTTAACCTTAGGTGCATGTTCTAACTCATTTTGTTTCTTAGTTTTCCTTGGAATTAAAGCATAGAAAACATTTTGTTCTTTCATTTATCTTGCAAAATTTTTACCCTCAACCAAGCATACTTTGACTGTAGTACAGTGACCTTCATCAAACTTGTCTACTAAAGGCAATAATACTTGTTTCTTTGTACCCATCCAAATAGTATATTGATTCAATCTACCATCATGAAAATCTTTCCTATCATATTACCAAGGTCTACCCAAAAGAATATGACAACAATCCATAGGCATAATATCATACAAGACTTCATCATGAGAATTCCTAATTTTGAATTTAACAAGGCGTTGTTCACTTACAAGTAGTTTATGCTCCTTCTAGATCCAAGAAATATGGTAAGGCTTAGGATGTCTCAATCTCTACAACTCTAATTTGTTAACCAACTCTTTGGATGCCAAATTATCAGAACTTCCACTATCAATGATTACCTTGCAACATTTGTCAATGATCTTACATCTAGTTTTGAAATTTTTTTTCCTTAGAATAGGTTCCTCATCAGCTTCTTCATTCCACAAGATCCTTCTTAGCATAAATTTTTCACCATGTTTAGGTTCATTAGATAATTCCTCAACTTCCTCACAAGCCAAATTGTTTGTGCCATTACCTCTAGTCTTCTTTCTAGAGTTAGTACATTCAAAGTCTCTATGTCCTTCTTCACCACATTTGTAACAAGTACCTTTAAACCAAGATTTCTCTTCTCTTTTTCCACTGTTGTTATTCCTAGAGTAACCAATATAGCTACCTCTAGAGTAGTTACCTCTTCTAACAATAGGTTCATCTTTCCATCCTTTATCTTGTAATGCATTGTTAGATCTGCTACTTTCTCCATAAGTTCCACCTCTACTTCTCTGAAATATACCACCTCTTCCTCTCTATCTTTGATCATGTCTTTTTGTTAATCTCTCTCATCCCTTCAAATAAAATTGGCATGCTTCTTCCACACTATCTATTTTAACATAGCTGATCTCATCTTGAATCGATGTCCTTAGGCCATTCAGGTATCTAGCCACCTTCTCAACTTCATCATCCACATGTCCAGATTTGATATCTAATTTGTAAAATTCCTCAGTATATTCTTTCACACTCATGTCCTTTTGTCTCAAATTTTGCATTTTTTTAATCAAACAAACTTGGTAATCAGCTGGAAGAAACTTCTTCATCTTTCGAAGCATCTTCATCCATGTCTTGATCTTTTCTTTTCCTCTCTTCTGTCTCTTAGTTTGTAAATGATACCACCAAAGAGATGCATGACCTTTCAACATTGTGACTGTTATCTTAACCTTCTTATTATTAGGAGTACCTTCATACTCAAAGTATTTATCCATCTTAGAGATCAATCCAAAAGTGCACCGCTCGCAAGTCTTCCATCATAGAAAGCAATTTCAACCATAGGTGTCGAGTTAGCCTTAGCCAAAACTCTCAAAATTCTTTCCTCATCGTGTTGAACTTCAAGTTTAGACTTAGGTGCTACCTCTTCTTCATCACTAACATCTTCAACATGTGTGCCTCTTCTGTGGGCTGTCTCTAAAACTTCAAGCCTAGTTGCAATCTGCCTCAACATATCCATGATAGCATTATCATTTCGTCTACCATGAACCATCTTGACAATTAGGTTGTATAAAGCTCATAACCTTTTGCAAGTTATAGGTTAGATCTCAAATATGCCACCCTACAACCAATCCAATAAGGTTCTCCATGATCCAATCCACAAGAAAGAACTCGCTCTGACACCACCTGACATAGGGGCATGGTAGATTCAAGCATGTTTGACTCAACTTGAACCAACAAACAAGCCCTGCTTAGAGTTACACATGGAAGCAATATATAATTCACATGAACAATGAAAACACAATGTATATGAGGCAAGGCAACTAGCAACCAAACTGGTGTGATTAAAATAAATCAGTCAACATGCTCGACTATGAGGCCTTTTAGGTTTTGACCTTATACAGAGAAAATTATGAATTTAGAGTCTCAGCTTGCATCTGTAATACCCCAAAAATGGGCTATAGGTTCATTAACCTCTTATATCGACACATCGAATGAAATCGACATCAAAGTCCTAACCTAAGGCACATCTAAACATCATCGAATCCTAATTGATTATCTCAAATTCTGCATCGGGGAATATTCCTAGAAATATTCCTAATTATCATAATTATCTTTGATTTAATGATTATTTGGCGATAAATCCCATTTATCCTAAATTTTGATTAATTGAATATTCTCAATATTTAATTAATTAGATTTAATTCTGCCACTTAATTATTTAATTGAAGTTAATTATATTTATTCCTAAATTGTATTATTTAATTTTGACAATAAATCTAAAATCCTATGAATAATTGATTAAATTCTTATTTAATTAACTAAAGCAAGTTGTCAATTTCTAATAATATTATTTTTGAATAAAAGTTTGAAAAATAATTGATTAACCCATAAATCAATTGTTTTATTTTCAAAATCAGTTAAGTTGGAAATAAATCACTTTATTATTAAATTAATTCATATTAAATCATGCACAATCAAGAAAAGAAGACAACTATCAATTATCAATTAAAGCTAAACTCTATTTTGAGTTGATCTTTGTTTTTGCATATTTTTGTGGGTTAAATATCCTTTATTTAAAAATAACTCAAAAATCAACCTGAGTTATTTGAGTGATTTATGGCTTTTCCCATGCACCTCCAAAGCCCTGGATTTCTATAAATTAAGGCTTCGGCTCATCTCAAATCATCTCATAATTGTGCAAACTTATGCTCGTGAATTGGTGTCTAAAGAATTGGAGCTTCTTTTGCAAATCAAACAACTTTGTGAGATCATTCATAGCATTGCATATCATATCAAGTTTTCATATAGAATAGTTTCATATCATTTTTCATCATAATTGCATCTAAAAACCAAAAAAATAGATTACTTTGCATTCATTTCATATCCATCTTTTGCATTCAAATCCTTTGTTTAGGTGTCGTCAAAGTCACTGATCTCGATACAATCTATGAACATCATACTCGCACCTATTAGAAGGCAGTAAATTGCTTGGTTAGTTTAGCTTTTCAATTCATTGTACGATTTTGATTTTTGCTAACCTCTAATGTTTTACTGAAGTGTTGTGTCTACAGAATAGGTACAAAATTCACACACACATTTCTGGCATCCACCATGGGGCCCTGAAATGGGTTTCCATTGTATTCTATCAAATTTCTATCATTTTTCTCGAACCCAAGACCATAAGGTTAATTTTTGTGAGTTTTGTGATAAATTTTTGGGCTATTTTTCCAGAAATCCGACTGATGTTTTTATTGGTACATGCACATATGACATAATAAAAATCTGAAATTTATATTTTTGGAAATATGTTTGAGTTATCTTTCATTTTCCATTGGTTTGGGTTAATTTCATTTTGATTTGCAAAAGTTATGATCATTTTAGTGAAGACTAGTCTGAACCTGATTTTATGAAATTTGACTAATATTTTTATTGGTACATGCACATATGATATGATACAAATCCAAAATTTATATTTATGGAAATTTATTTGAGTTAGTTTTCATTTTCCATTGGTTTGGATTAATTTCATTTTGATTTGCAAAAGTTGTGATTATTTTAGTGAAGACTGGTCTGAACCTAATTTTATGAAATTTGACTGATGTTTTTATTGGTACATGCACATATGACATGATACAGATCTAAAATTTATATTTCTAGAAAGGTATTTGAGTTAGCTTTCATTTTCCATTGGTTTGGATTAATTTCATTTTTTATTTGCAAAAGTTATTGTTGATTTAGTGCAGACTGGTCAGAATCTAATTTTTTATGACAACAAGTTTTTCAATTATCAAATGACATATTATCTTTGATTAACCTGATTTTCTACCACGTGGGGTTGACAAGTTATGTTTATTTTTTTGATGGATTTTTATAACATTGGGTTTCAAGTACAAGAATAGGTAAGTTTTTCATAACAGTGGGTTGCAGGTGCAGGTGCAGGTACATCTTGTGGGTACAAAAGATAGAAGGCAAAAAGTGTAAGAATTGCTAAAAATAGGTAAAAATATACTAAGCGCGTTGCGAGGAATTTAGGTAATCTTCTCAGCTAATAAGACTTTGATTTTGGATCTAAAACGAACATCTCATGTGTCTAGCTTGAGTGACTTTTATTTCTTTCCTATCACAGACTTCATTTGGCCTATAAAAATGAACATAGTTTGCTTTCAGCATCTTTGTTACACATAGGAATTAGGCCCCATGAACACTATTTGTGGATCTTGAGAGAGTGGGTTTCCAGTGAAACTCTTCTCAATGAAGGATCCCTTGTAGGTGGGGAGGATACTGAGGGAGTCTCATGTTCCACTAGATCCGCGTGTCTTCAACTTCTGATCGAGGCATTCTCTCTCCAGAGAGGTTGATAGATCCTAAGGGGTTGATGTCATAGATCTTTGTGAGATAATCTTGGTCTTAGCGTGTCAGATTAATCTATCTTCTTTGTTTGGGTTAAAAGTGAAAAGGCTAGGGGATTATGTTGTACTTCCTTTTTGGATAGTACCAGAAACCCAAATCCTTGAATCTAGAACTAGTCTCCATGTGGTATATCTTGTGAGTCACCTTTAGAGAGGGTTAACCGTAGTGGAAATTCCCTTAATTGGGTCAACCACATTGATGGAACCTCAAGCGGTAATAGCCATTTTCGCCATGGTAGTGACAACCGCTATATAAATGTCTTTGTGGAAGAAATCTTCATAGGTGTGGTTCATTGTTGGGTTGTCAAATCTCCCTAGTAGCTCTTGATTGATTAAATTCTCGGATGGTGTCAAAACCCTGGTGCACTGGGATTGGAGTTCACCCCTTTGGATCATAAAAGTTTCAGAGTCAAACCATTACTAAAAACCCTAGCAAGGCCAAATTTTTATTTTCTAGGGTATATGTGCGTTACTGCAAAACATTTTTGGAACATACACAATTAGCGCTTCTGAGGATTAGAACAAATAAGTCACTTGATTGTTCATGCGCAAGGTTTCTTTTGCCCTTGTTCATTGTTTTTAGACATGCTTGAAATCACTTGCTTGCTGTTTTGCATGCTTTTTTATCTATCTGGTTATTGAAAATGGACAAATCTGTTACAATCCTCAAATTTGGACATTAAAATTTACAAACAATTCAAATTTGAAAACTCAAAATTTGCAAAATCTAAAGTAAAATTCTTTTCTGGAGTCAAAAGTCATCTCAGGAGGTTAGCAAGTCATATGAGTTTCTATCAAGTGTCATTTCATTACTACCCATCTGTCATATGGTAAAGAACCCAGTGTCGTATGAGTCTTTTTGCCAGTCAAATTCAAAAAGTCAAATCCTGCTAGCAACTGTCGTGCGAGTTTTGCAACTATCGTGCCAGATACTTAGCTTTTTCAGCCTATTTCTAGAATCTGTGAAACAAATCACTATGTCAAGAATAGAGTAGCAACTACTGAGAATCCAATCATTATCCCAAAGTGGTCTTTTGAATCCAATCCAGTCTTCTATTTAATCGATTTGAGTCTTTATCATCTTGTGTCAAAACTTTGTCATAACTATCAATCTTCAATCAATCATCAAAATGACTAAGTATTGTGATATCTTGTCTGCTATCTTTTGGGAACCTACCCATACATCCAGGGCATAGTATCCTTCACCCACATTTAATCAAATCTTCAATCAATCAAACCTTGACAAGGTTGCATCATCTGATCATCTTGATTCCATTCATTCTTCAGTTATCTTCATCTTATTCTTTTGCTTCACCCAAGGTTAATGGTGGAAACTAGAGCTTCCTCTCACAAGAAATCTGGGGAAATATCTCATACTTTACCTTTGACCCACATAGGTCCAACTTTTGAGAAACTCTGCGATTCTGGTCTTTACGAAGATGACGGTGCCGACAACTTTTGATTAAAAACTAGTTACATTCCTCCTTCATCAACTCACAGAGGTACTCAATGAACCCCACATCAATCTATTCCAGGGAGTCCACAAACTCCTACCATGTCTCAAGTAGGGACAAACTTTGGCTCTCAAAGAACTCAATCTCAACATGGTGCGGATTAGGAACCCACACCTGAAGAAATTGCTCAATATCAAAATGATGATAACTTCAAACAAATGATGAAGCATTTCTTGAAAGAAGATAGAGAGGCATACTTTTTACAATTAGCTCATCAAGGAGCTAAGCTTCCTCCTAATTTTAATGTTGAAGCTATCATCACACATGAGGAAGAAACTCTAATAATGGCCATGACGAAACAAATACATGCTTTACAAGTCAAACTGAATCGGCTTAAAAAAGAGAAGGAACCCAAAGAGTTCTCCATGGAGGCTCTATGTCCTTTTCCATTTGACAAAGACTTGTACATGCCACCATTTCCAAAAAGAGTGAAGATGCCTAAGTATGATAACTATGATGGACACTCAGATCCTCAAGATCATGTTAGAGAATTTTGTACACAATCAATGGAGTTCATGCACGAACCAACCTATCTGATGCATCTCTTCCCTCGATCTCTAGGGGGAGCATCCATCCACTGGTTTTCTAGATTGCCTTCTACTATCAAAAATTTTGAGGAGTTGATCAAATTTTTTTATCAGCAATACTCCTACAATATTCAACATCTAGTCACCATGATTTATATCTATAATCTCAAGAAATATCCGGGAGAACCATTCCTAACATTTCTCAAGAGATGGAGGAAGAAGTTCTCTCTATATGCCAGACCTATTCCAGAAATAGAAAAACTAGAAATCTTCATCAATAACCTTGTTTCAGAAATCAATTATCCTCTACAAATGCAAGATCATACATATTTTGATAAGATGGTGGACAATGCTATCAAAATCAAAAAAGTGCTTGTGAAAAAAGGAGAAATCATGCTTCAAAAAGACAAGTACGAATCAGGATCCAGTTCCAAAGACAAGAACAAAAATTGGAACAAGAACAAAGGCATCATCACAGATGGCATTGTTGACACTATCTGTGCCCCATCAAAGGCACCAGCCTACAACCTAACTCTTGGTTCCCAAGCCATTAAAGCTTCAGAACAAAAGTCATCTGAACCATTTCAAAAGAAGCCAAAATACAAATCTTGGGATAAACAATGAAAGTTCACTCCTCTTGTAGAATCTTTAGAATCAGCTATGAAAACTCTACTGGCTGATAACATCATCTCTTTGCCAGCAATCCGACCACCTGATTCAGAGCCTAAGCCAAAATGGTGGAGAGAAAATGAATTCTATGATTTCCATCGAGGTAAAGGTCACAAAACTAATAACTGCTTTCGGTTGAAACACACCATTCAAGATCTGATCGATAGTGGAGACATCATAGTTGACAATCCTAAGAGCAATAATGATCATACAACATTCATAGAACCATTTCTACAACATGGTCAGGGAGTTTCAACTTCTCAGCCTAATATGGGGGCAAAAGTCAATTATGCCTACCCTGGAAATAATGTTGTTATCAATATGGTTGAATCACGTCTCTCTGAAAGTTGCAATGTCATCACAATTGTACAAAGAGAAAGAGATCATTCCTCCACCAATGTAGTTACTCAATCACAAGCCCAAGCACATCTAAAAGGACAAATCTCAGATTCATCAAATGTCCCTAAGGTGCCCTTCAATCTTTCATCTGCTTCTAAATAGAAGGCTGCTTCCAAATCTTCCAATCCAAAGGATACAAGGCCTACATCTTATAGCATTATTTAACAACTCCAGCACACTAATGCCAACATCTCCATGTTTGAGTTTCTTCAAATATCTCCAGCTCACAAAGCCATACTAGACAAAGTTTTTCTCAGTTCCAATGTTCCTGATGACTTTGATTTAGATAGGTTCTAGACTATGGTTAGACATCTTACATCTCCACAATATATATCCTTTTCAGAAGAAGATGACAACTCCTTGAGTCACCTACATAATCAGACTTTGCATATAGAAGTCTCGATCTAGAACCATAGAGTCAAATGTGTGTTGATAGATGGGGGCACTGGCCTAAACATTTGTTCTTACAACTTGATCACACAATTGGGATTTTTAGAATTGGCTATTGATCTTAGAAAGAAAATAACTATCAAAGCGTATGATGAACAAGAAAGATCTTCTAAAGGCACCATTGTTTTACCCATCAGAGCAGGTCCAGTTATCAGAGATACTATATGTCAAGTTCTTGATCTACCTTTGGCCTACAACATTCTTCTAGGGAGACCATGGATACATGAAATGCAAGCTATTCCTTCTACATACCATCAATATTTGAAGTTTCCTTATGAAGGAGTAGAGGTTACTATCTCCACATATCTGAATACAACTTGTAATACCTTGAAGGAAAGTGTAGATAAGCTTGTGCCTAATAATAGAGAATCTTCCATTGAACCAACTAAAGAAGCACCCACATCTAAAATGGAAGATCTTGCAAAAGAGGTTAATATCAAAGAAAATAGTATGGGAGAATATACTATCGAGCCAATCTTATCTTTAACATCTCTCCCTATCTCACCTAAGTCTTATGGGCAATCTTTGAAACAATCCAAACTAGACTCTAAAGAACCTCTTGAAGCATATAAAAAGAATTTTGTAGCAGAACAAGTATCCAAGAAAGAGTTTGAAGAGGATGAAGCTGTGCTATCATGGCTATACAAAGACGAACCTAAATCTCAAGTTGTTCAAACTAGTGACTCTATAATATCCAAACTCCCTTCTAAGTCATATGGTCCAGGAGATAAATTAATAGCTAAAATGGGATAGTCAGGTAAAGGACCTCTAGGAATCAGAGGAAAAGGTCTTGTGGCACCTCTCCCACATACTGGTAGAGAAAATAAAGACAAAGTTGGCTTAGGCTTTAAAAAGAAACCCTTCCACCTCAAAGGTAATTATTCTCATGTCATAGAGAAGATCACACCAGGAGAACATCTTCTTAAGAAAGAAGAAACAAAACCATCAGATAGTGATTTAGACAACTCAGAACTCATCCCCTATGAAAAATTTCTTAAGGAGATCAAAGACCTTCTTGATGATAAAGATGATCCAATCAAAAGAATTAATGTAGTAGAAACACAAGAACCTACTATCAACCAAGAGATAGTTGCAACACAAAACCAGCTAATCTTGAAAATAATCAAGAAGAAAGAGGTGGTAGTGATTCTGAGATAGATTCCCATGAGTATGAATTCAAATCAGAATCTGAGGGTAACCCTTCTTGGGGTATTCACCCTGACTTTACTCATGTTCTAAGATTTCCTAGAGATCCTGAATCACAAGCTGTCTCAAATGACTATGAATGGGGAGCCATTCCAAAACCAGATGAAGATGAGCTTATTACAAAGAAACATGTTGATGTTATTCACCAATATGCACCTAATCCCAATGTAAGTCTAGAATGAAATGATGAACCTATCGAGTCTAATCCACCTATGGTTGAATTGGACTCCCACGATCACATTGAGCCTATTCATGAATTGAATGTCTTAAGTTGTAGTATCACCTTTGAACTTGAGTGTCGGGTTAGGACCAATGATGACAGATCCATATCCGTAAACACTATCTCCCAATCTTTCCCCACTTTGACTATCCAATATCTAGAACTTATTGATCAAACCTCCACAAATCTGAGCCATGGTGTTTACACCTTTTCCAATGACTATGCCCTTGCTTGCTACCTCAATGCAGTTGAGCCTATGAGTACTTCCATAAGTTAGCCAAGCATTAGCATGATGGAGTCAGACATCAAATATCTTAGTCAAAAAAATAAGAATAAAAAGAAAAAGAAAAAAAGTTCTGAGGGTGAAAACCACTTTGTGGCAGTCTCAGAACCTACAAAAGTAAAAAGAAAAGATGTATCCAAAGGTGAAAAACTCTCTGAGTTGCCTAAGGATGAGATATTTGATGTCCTTCTGAGTCATTTATAGGACAGATCTCTAGTTCTAATTGAGCCCACTCAATCTATCAATTTGGATACAACAGAGGAACCACAATTGATTCATGTAGCACAATCTTGATCAAAAGAAGAGAAGCAAAAATTTACAACATTCCTCATAGAGAAAAAGATCAACTTTTCATGGAAATATTCAGATATGCCAAGATTGGATCCTAATCTTATAATGCATCATTTATCCATAGCTCCAAATGTCAAACCTGTTAAGCAAAAGTTGAGAAAGATGCATCCTCACGTTGCACTCTTGGTAAAAGCTGAATTAGAGAAGCTCCTAAAAGCTGGATTCATCTGAGTTATTGACTATGTAGAGTGGATCTCCAATATTATACCTATTTCTAAACCAGATGGTTCAATCAGAGTGTGCACATACTTTAGAGATGTGAATAGAGAGTGCCTTAAGGATGATTTTCCACTACCTAACATTGATATGATAGTGGACATGACTGCGGGTTTTGAGATGTATTCCTTAATGGATGGTTTCTCTAGATATAACCAAATAAAAATTGCTCTAGAGGATCAAGAGAAAATTGTGTTCACATGTGCATGGGGTACCTTCTATTGAAATGTCATGCCATTTGGGCTTAAAAATGCTGGTGCTACATATCAAAGAGCAATGACATCTATTTTCCATGACATGATGCATCAAACTATGGAAGATTATTCTGATGATACTTTAGCAAAATCTATGATTAGAACTGAACATCTAAAGGACTTGAGCATGATCCTAGACAGAATGGAACAGTTTAGTCTCTGACTAAATCCTAAGAAGTTTTCTTTTGGTGTCACTTTTGGAAAGCTCTTAGGATACATAGTTTCAAAGAAGGGCATTGAAGTTGATCTAGCTAAAGTCAAGGCTATAATAGAGATGCAACCTCCCAAGAATATCAGTCAAATGAGAACCTTACAAGGGAGAGTACAATCTATTAGAAGATTCATATCACAGCTTGCTGATATATCACAACCTTTTACAAAAACATTACATAAAGGTGTGACCTTTGCATGGAATGAAGAATGTGAGAATAACTTTAACCATATCAAGACGTATCTATCAAATCCACCTATCTTGATGCCTCCTATTCATGGGAAGCCTTTAATCTTATATGTCTCCGCTACAGATACATCACTGGGGGCATTGCTAGCACAACATGATGAGAACAAAAAGGAAAGAGCTATATACTATATCAGTAGAACATTGGTTGCATATAAGAACTATTCAATGATTGAGAAAGCTTGTCTAGCTGTGATCTTTGCATCACAGAAATTGAGACACTACATGTTAGCTCATACCACACAATTAGTAGCTAAAATTGATCCACTCAAGTACCTACTAAGCAAAGTTGCCCTCACAGGTAGGTTAGCTAAATGGGTTATGCTCTTAAGTGAATTTGACATTGAATATGTGGAATGAAAAGCTATCAAAGGATAGGTTATTGCTAATCAATTAGCAGATGCACCTATGATTGATGATACACCAATGCAAATGGAATTTCTAGATTCCTCTATCATGAATCTTTCTTCTAGAGAATGGTAGTTATTCTTTGATGGCTCCTATACATAGAATGGATCTAGAGCAGGCATATTGTTCATAACCCCTCAAGGATACTCAATCCAAAAATCATTTAGATTAAAGTTTCCTTCCACAAACAATATTGCAGAATATGAAGCCCTTTTGAATGGTATGAAAATAGCAATTGAATGGAGAGTAATAGAGCTACACATTCATGGAGACTCTCAACTTGTTATTCATCAAGTCAATGATGTGTACCAAACTAAAGATGAAAAGCTCATTCCTTACAAGAGAATGGTAGATGATTTAAAGAAGTATTTCATATCTATCACATTTGATAAAATTCCTAGAACGGAGAATAAGGTTGTTGATGCAATGGCAACACTATCTACTTTATTACAGCAGCCTGAACATGAGCTACGCTATGAGTTCCTGGTGGAAGCACTATCCTAGCCTGCATATGATTCCCCTAAAACCCGCATGATCTACACTATTGTTGGTCATGATTCATCCAAATACAAAAACCTATTTTCCTATCTCCAAGACCAAATCATTCCCGATACGTTCAACCGCCATGAAAAGAGATACCTTATCTAAAATGCCTCCCGATATGTCATTATTGGTCACGATATGTAAAAATGAGGTCTAGATGGTACACTACTTAGATGTTTAGAATGGGAAGAGTCTTAATGTGTGTTAGAGGAAGTCCATGATGGTATTTTTGGGTCACACTTGAATGGTTTAACACTAGCTCAAAAACTTATTAGGGTTGGGTACTATTGGCCTGAAATGGAGAAAGAGTCTATCAAGTTTGTTAAGAATTGTCAAAAGTGCCAAGTGCATGGCAACTTAATTCATGCTCCAGGGAGAGATCTAATTCCCTTTACTATGCAATGGCCTTTTCACCAATGGGCCTTTGAGCTTATAGGAGCTATACATCCTCATTCTTCTAATGGACATACCCATATAATCACAACTATAGATTATTTTACAAAATGGGTAGAAGCAGTCCCTTTGACACAAGCAACTGGGAAACAGATATGTATGTTCATATTGAACTATATCATATGCAGATATGGGATACCTCATTCCATAATCATAGATAACGATGGGAAATTCAAGAACAAAGACCTAGATGATCTATGTGCCAAATTCAAGATCACACAACATTGGTCTTCTATCTACTATCCTCAAGGGAATGGACAAGCAGAGGCTTCTAACAAGAATCTATTGAAAATATTGCATTGTACAGTCTACAAAATAGGAAGAGACTGGCATCTCATGATCAATCCAGCTCTATGGGCCTATAGAACAAGTATCGAAACACCTACTGGGGCTACACCTTTTGCTTTAGTTTATGGGTCTGAAGTGGTACTACCTATTGAGGTTGAAATCCCATCACTAAGAATCAGAATGCATAGTCTAGTAATTGATGATGACTACAGAGTGTCTAGGTTGCAAGAACTTGAACTACTAGATGAGCGTAGACAAGCAGTGTATGATCATCTCAAAGTATATCAGAAGAGAATGTCTAGAGGTTACAACAAGAAAGTCAGACACAAAGAATTCTAGGTTGGTGATCTAGTCTTGTGAGAGAATCCTAAAAATCAATCACATCGAGAACGCAAGGGAAAGTTTGAACCCAACTGGCTGGGTCCCTTTTTAATCACTTCTACTTTTGGCTCTAGTGCCTATCAACTCTCAACAACTGAAGGAGAATAGCTTCGAGAACCAATCAATGTTCTCCATCTAAAGAAATTCTATGCTTAAGGCATTCAGTCTATGGTAAAATGTCTTGAAAAAATCATAAAAATTGGAAAAAGTACTTTAAAAAATGAACATCTTGGTGAAAACCTAGCAATAGGCACCTTGATGATTCACAAAAAAGTAAAAAATATCAAAAGTACAAAAAAAATTGAAAAAATGAAAAATACAAAAAAATGAGAAAAAGAAAAAGTGCCTTGGTGAAAACTTGGAAACAAGCGCCATGGTAGCAAAAATAGAATCTCTACCAAGATGGTGAAAACCCACAAATGGGTGCCACTTGTTTCAAAACACTCCATCTATCAGTGCAATCTTGGTCTTTTCTAGCTTTCAGTCTTGCTTTAGTTTGTACATATCTCCTGGTTTGTTTCTGCATTCTTGTTATTCAATAAGTCAGTTTGTACACCAATTAGCTCAAGCGTTTGTATCCTATCAATGATCAAAATTGGGGGAAATCAATGTCATATCCTATGGTCTCCCATGTATCTTAGACGTATCATATCCAGTCAAAGTCCTTTGAAGCTTCATGTGAGTCAGTCAGTCAGTCTTGTCTCTAGAAAGGATTTTGCATCTACAACAATGCAATCAAACATCAAATGCAAACTGAAAACAATATGTGCTTTTTACATGCTTTTATCTCCTTAAATGCTTACTGATTCACATTGATATTTTTGCATATTGTGTCCCTTCGAGCTCTTCGATGATGTCCTTTACAGGATTTAGAGAGTGATGACTGGGGCCATAATCTTTTCTTTATCTTCTGCTTGTATGTGAAAATCTAATAACTTTGGAAATTCTAGATTGAAATGGTGTCCGACTATAAAAGCCTCTATCTCGAATTGGATGGCCATGCATACCTCGACCATTGATACCCAAAAAATTCAAGGAAGTTTGAGCTAACTATTGTCTTTTTGAGTGAGTTCTTTCTCCTATTGTGAAACGTGATCTTACCTAAGGATGTGAATGATAAAGGGTCACTACGGGTAATTCACATTGGATTTCAAATGATCTCTTGAATATTTGATGTGTTTGTAATGCAAGGCATATTTTGGTCATCATGACATTTATTTTTTGATGCTTATACAAATTGCTATATCAAAATGGACATGATATTTAGGTCATCCTGGCGCTTGTGCCTTGGTGCTTATATCTAATCTGACATTCCAAAAATAAAATCAATATTCATATGTCCATGGTTTCATAATCAGTGGGTGTTGTATTTATTCTTGGACATACAAATCGACATTCATATATCTATGGTTTCATAGCTAGTGGGCATTGTATTGATTTACCCAGTTACCTAAAATTTCAAAGATGATAACAAATCGACACATGATCAGTGATTAGGTCCTAGGTCTTAGGTTGCATATCATTCTACATGTTTCTTTTCATTTTTGCATGTTTGCATGATCTCACAATGGCTAAACGAACTTCAATGCTTAAACAATTCTCCACTTGTCTCTTCAAATCTAACAAGAGCCGAATCTTGCGTGAAGGTTCCTCCAACGAAACAACAAGTAGAATCCTTTTTCAAGATCAAAATCAAAATTTGAGATCATTCATATTATTAACTACTTGCATAATCAACCTTCAATCATAGCAGAAATCCATTTTTCAACTTAACTGATTATCTTATATCAAACTATCAAAATTTCAACTTGGTCACCCATGGTCAACTCATGGTTTAACCTAGTCCCACTTGGTCTCCAGGACCTCCAAATGATGTAGAATGCATTCTCAAACATATATAACCACTTCTCAAATCAATTAGCATGCTTCTAAACTATCAACACTGACTTTTCTTGTCAGATTTCAATTTTTATCTTGAAGGGGGCATGGTATTGCACATCATTCAAAGTCTGTAATCATATCTTTATCTGAAATCATATCTTTTCTCAGTAATCAAGACAACAACCACATCTAGTTTCTGATTCATCAAAAAGACCTCATCACTTGGGGCATATCAGATTCATCGAGATCCATATCAATTTGGTATTCTCTTAATCTTGTAAATTATATCAGTTTTTGTAACTATTGATTCAATTGGGTTATTTCCTTGATTCTTTGGTAACTGAAGGGTTCAAATGTGATACCAATGTGATTCTTCTAAGGACAATCAAGTCTGGAATCGGTCACTCACTTCTTCACAATCATAAGGTTCGGAATCAGGTGTTTTGACACTTTTTTCTCAATCATCGGTTCATTGCTGTTATAGTTAACATTAGCTTTGGTCATTCAGGACCTATCATCTTCATATCAAATATTTCAATTAGCTTCTTTCTCATATCAATATCAAACATCAGTTTCAACATTGTACATAGACCGTCTTTGAACCACTGTGCTTCGCATAGTAATTCAAAGAGGGGCAAAATGTAATACCCCAAAAATGGGCTATAGGTTCATTAACCTTTTATATCGACACATTGAACAAAATCGACATCAAAGTCATAACCTAAGGCACATCTAAACATCATCAAATCCTAATTGATTATCTCAAATTTTGGATTGGGGAATATTCCTAATTATCGTAATTATCTTTGATTTAATGATTATTTAGCGATAAATCCCATTTATCCTAAAGTTTGATTAATTGAATATTCTCAATATTTAATTAATTAGATTTAATTCTACCACTTAATTATTTAATTGAAGTTAATTATATTTATTCCTAAATTGTATTATTTAATTTTGACAATAAATCCAAAATCCTATGAATAATTGATTAAATTCTTATTTAATTAATTAAAGCAAGTTGTCAATTTTTAATAATATTATTTTTGAATAAAAGTTTGAAAAATAATTGATTAACCCATAAATCAATTGTTTTATTTTCAAAATCAGTTAAGATGGAAATAAATCACTTTATTATTAAATTAATTCATATTAAATCATGGACAATCAAGAAAAGCAGACAATTATCAATTATCAATTAAAGCTAAACTCTATTTTGAGTTGATCTTCGCTTTTGCATGTTTTTGTGAGTTAAATATCCTTTATTTAAACATAACTCAAAAATCAACCTGAGTTATTTGAGTGATTTATGGCTTTTCCCATGCACCTCCAAAGCCCTGGATTTCTATAAATTAAGGCTTCAGCTCATCTCAAATCATCTCATAATTGTGCAAACTTATGCTGGCGAATTGGTGTCTGAAGAATTGGAGCTTCTTTTGCAAATCAAACAACTTTGTGAGATCATTCATAACATTGCATATCATATTAGAATTTCATTTCTAGATTAGCATATCATATCAAGTTTTCATGTAGAATAGTTTCGTATCATTTTTCATCATAATTGCATCTAAAAACCAAAAAAATAGATTACTTCGCATTCATTCCTTATCCATCTTTTGCATTCAAATCCTTAATTTAGGTGTTGTCAAGGTCACTAATCTTGATACAATCTATGAACATCATACTCGCACCTATTAGAAGGCAGTAAATCACCTGGTTAGTTTAGCTTTTCAATTCATTGTACGATTTTGATTTTTGCTAACCTCTAATGTTTTACTGAAGTGTTGTGTCTATAGAATAGGTACAAAATTCACACACATAGCATCCTATCTTTGTCTCCAATGACGTATCTTGATAATGATCCTTACTTTCCTTCTACATCAACCTAGACTCCTTATATAGCCAACTAGACCTCAAATCGGCTAGTCAGGCATTTAATTACATTATAGGTCCACTTAGGAAGAGAAAACTAAAACTAAAGAAAGACATAACACAACCTGTTGTGAAGCCACATTTAGGTCCACACATGATCCAAGAACATATCCCAAAATTTTCAAGGTCCAATTTCCTCATAAGAAATCATGCAAGGTGAAACACTCCACATTTCATGCGAAACTAGCAAAAAATTGATACCCGAGGAAAATGGTGATAACTTCCAAATTCAAATGCATTAGGACTGGTGCAGGGGCACCTAAATAGCATGGGCCCTCACCATTATAAATTTTATTGTGGCATTCTCTTAGTGAGCTTTGTAAATGCAATAAGGGTCTGAGGACCAGTTTGTGTGATTGGAAATGTTAGTTAGAAGGTTAGAGGTCCTATAAGTCCTTTTGGATAGGTCTTTGGCTAGTTGGTTACTTCATGAGATGAAGTCATGCTATGATATCAGAGGCTGTTTAAGGAATTTTTGAAGTTTTTTTGAGTTGGAGTCAAGCATTAAACACTTAGGAATCACCTAGGAGGAGTCATTAGCCTCGGGGAGCTAAGAAATAGCCTATGTGACAAAATACGTAAAAAAATATAAAAGTTGCAAAGTGCAACTTTACAATTTTGCAATGTTGCTCGACAACATTTTGTAACCACCTCCTAAAATGGTGGAACTAACCTTTGGTCTGATGCTTAACCTAATAATGAAGCCTAAAGACCTAAGAGACAAAATATAAGCCTAAAAAACCCTAATATTGCCATAAGTGTGTGATTTTTTTATGGACAATGTGCTGAAGGAGCTAGTATGTATGTGTAAAAGCTTAACAGAGAGTTAATGGAAGCTCTATTGTGTTAATCTTGTTACTGTAACTATTTGGCATTGTAATTCAGTCTTTTTGGAGTGTTTTGTTTTCATTAGTTTAGGTGTGAGTGTTTATCTTTTTAAAGTTTTGTAAATACTTTTCTTTTACCAGTTCATTGTCCTGAACCAGGTAGTTGGCATTGTGAAGCATGCAACTCACTATCCCACCATAAAAATAGTATAGACATTTGGGGATAGTGAGTGTACATAATTTACTTGTATCATGTAGGAGGAAGGTCCCTCAAAAGAAATGGATTTAATTTTAACATCTTTCCCTAGGTGAGCCAGTGGTTGCCCGGTTGGGGAAGAGTGAAGTTGCAGAGCTTCAAGATTGCAAGGTTGTGTAGATATGGATAAATGTAGGCATGGAAGGGATAGGGGAATTAGTTAAGGTTCCTTGGTGAGAAGGAAGAGCTTCCACCAATCCGAGAAGGCATCAAACCAAGCTAAAAGTCAAATAGACCAAGAAAAGGCCTAGAAACCCTTGAAAACCCTCAGTTTGAGTTGAGGTACTGTACAATCATTTGGAGGCCTTAGGCCTTGAAAATACTTGAGACCTAGATGAATGAATAGGAGTCTCTGAAGAAATTTAGAAGTGGTTAATGGAGGGATTTTGAGTTATTCCCCGATTTCTTAGAGTAGGAGGGCTAATTGGGGCACTTTCCTTGTAGCCCTATTTTGGTGCCAAATCTTGAAATCGTTAAGGAAGATCAATGCATGGGAATGAGTTAGGCATTGGAAAGAGTGAATTGGGAGGTTTTGTAACATCTCCATGAGCCTTCAAGAAGCTTGGAGAGATTTGAGCAGTTAGACCTTAGGGAAAGCTAAGGAGACTAGAGTGTTCCTCGCCAAGTATGAGGACCTAGAAGATGGAAAGGCTTGGAGCTTGCACAAGATAGAAGAGTGGGGCTTGGATTAGGGGATCAAAAGTTGAGTGATGATCCTATAGTTCTATTAGGTGATCTTGGAAGACACTAAAAGTCTTAGAGGAAGACTAGAAGCATGAACTAGTGATTGGTTCATCCCCTCTCCCTATCAAGTGGTATCAGAGCCAAGTTAAAGGTTTAGGAATAGAAAGGTGAATGCTTTCACCAAATGAATCCAGTGGATCAATAAAAATGGTGACCAATGCAAAATTGGCTAAGAAAGTTGAAGAGAAAGAGGAGGATAACAAATTTTTGAGAGAGAGACTAGCAAAACTAGAACAGTTGTTGAATGATGTCCAAGACAAAGCAGATAAAGTCAAGGACATGATGGAACAAAAAGAAGAGTAGGAAGCCAAAGAAAAGGAGATTGAGTTGGAGGAAGAAGCTCCAACACCAGACCCTATTATACTAGAGGAACCTTTCTTGAAGGCACTTAAGGCAATCAATAGCAAGGCTTTAGAAGGAATTCCTCTGTTTAGTGGCAAAATGGATCCAGATCTAATCATGGATTGGATAGAAGGTATGGAGAACCATTTTGAATGTGATGGTGTCTTTGATGTTAAAAAGGTGAAGGTGGAAAATTCAAGGTTGAGGGGCTCAGCCTTAACTTAGTGGAAATTTGTCCAAACTGAAAGAGAGAAGGAAGGAAGGAGCCCCATAGTTACTTGGAAAGGGATGGTGGCTAAAATCAAGCAAGCTTATGTCCTTGATGACTATGAAATACAGCTGCATAGGAGAAGGAAGAATCTCAAGCAGAAGGAGATGGATGTACACTTGTACACTGAAGAATTTCAAAAACTATGCTTAAGGTCCAAGGTAGTAGAGGATGAGAGCATAAGATTGGCAAGATATTTGAATGGTCTTAAGTGGTCCATCCAAGAAGACATGAGTCTTGTCACACCTAAAATAGTCCATCAATGCTACCAAATAGCTCTAAAGGTAGAAGAGAAAGGAAAGAGGAAGCAGGACTAGACCTCAAAGAATAGAGGAAGAGATAGAGATGGCAGAGGACATAGGGGAATCTATGGAGGTAGAAGCAATGATAGCAGACCCCAAGGTGAGTCTAAGTTGACTGAAAAAAGTGAAGAAACCAGTCAAAGAAGTGGTTCAAGTAGAGGTAAAGGATTTGGAGGAAGAGGTAGATCACCATGAGGAAGGGGACCATCCTAATTTTCTACCATGAAGTGTTATCACTATCAACAATTGGGGCATCCAGGCTATAGATGTCCTGAAAAGGGATCAACATCACAAGGAGATAAGAAAGTGGCATATGTGCATGAAGATACTTCAAGTGTGAAGTCTCTTGATATCCAATTGGATTCAGAGAGTGGTGAGAATTTTATGGTGAAGAGAATACTGATTAGGGAACTAGTCAAGGAGTAGCCCAAGAAAAGGAGGTCACTCTTCAAGGTAAGGTGTAAGATTATGGGGAAAGTTTGCAAGGTTATCATAGACTCAGGGTCTACTGATAACATCATCTCAGAAGAAGCCATAACTAAACTTAAGATCCCCAAGATACCTCATAGCACTCCCTTTAAAGTCACTTGGTTAAACAAGGGGCAACATGTCTTGGTTAATGAACAAGCATGGATTAAGTTCACCATAGGAGGTTATAAAGACAAAATTTTGTGTGATGTTTTTCCAATGGATGCCTGTCACCTATTGCTAGGTAGGCCATGGAAATTTGATAGGAAGGCCATGCATAATGGTGAAAAAAATGCATACACTTTCATAAATGATGGAGTGAGTTATAAAATTTAGTCACTTCTTGAATCAGATAGTCAAGGAAGTGGACCCAATGTGTTGATGTTGAAAGGGAAGGAGTTCATGAAAAATATTGAGAAAGGAGTGGGATATGCTATTGTGGTAAAATCCAAGGAGGAAGCAAAGAGTAAGAAGGTAGACATACCTCATGAAGTGCAAGAGATTTTGAAGGAGTTCAAGGAGATTATATTAGATGGTACACCTTCAACCCTGCCACCCAAGAGACCAATCAGTCACCAAATAGACCTGATTCCAGGGGCATCATTGCCAAAAAAAGCACCTTACAAGCTGACACCTGAACAAAATAGGGAAGTTACAAGACAAGTGCAAGAGTTAATGGACCAGGGGTTGGAAGAGCATCAGCCCATGTGTTGTGCCTACTATTTTGGCACCCAAAAAAGGAGGAACGTGGAGGTTGTGTACAGACTCCAGAGCTCTCAACAAGATTACAATCCATTATAGGTTCCCAATACCTAGGATTAAGGACTTAATGGACTACCTAGGAGGGGCTAAATACTACACCAAGATAGACCTTAAAAGTGGCTATCATCAAATAAGGATAAAAGAGGGAGATGAGTGGAAAATATCTTTCAAAACCACTGAAGGACTCTATGAATGGCTAGTTATGCCATTTGGCCTCTCCAATGCTCCAAGCACATTCATGAGGCTCATGAATGAGGTGTTAAAAGACTTCATAGGTAAATTTGTGGTAGTCTATTTGGATGATATTTTAATTTTCAGTATGACTATAGAGGAACACTTATTGCATATCAAGGTTGTGTTATCCAAGTTGAAAGAGGAACACCTAACCATCAATATAGATAAGTGTGATTTCATGAAGTAGGAACTAGTCTATTTAAGATTTTTTCTATCTCAAGGAGATCTCAAGATGGATGAATCTAAGGGTGCAGTCATACTAAGTTGGCCAACTCCCAAGAATGCAAGTGAAGTGAGGAGTTTCCATGGCCTAGCCCAATACTATAGGAAGTTCATTGGGAACTTTAGTGGGATATGTGCTCCCATGATGGATACCATAAAAGGTGGATTGAAAACCAAATTTGTGTGGACACCGGCAATAGATAAGGGATTTGAAACATTGAAGAAGGAGGTAGCTACTAAGCCTATCCTAAGGTTGCCAACTTTTGATGAACTCTTTACCATAGAGTGTGATGCTAGTAATATAGTAGTAGGAGGGGTTTTAAGTCAAAGCAATAGACTAGTAGCTTTCTTTAGTGAGAAGCTAAATGCAGCAAAACAAAAATACTCTTCCTATGACTTAGAATTGTATGCCCTTAGGAAATTGAGGCATTATCTTTTTCCCAAGGAATTTGTTTTGTTCATTGATAACCAAGCTTTGAGCTTCCTCAGCTCCCAAGATAAGTTGAGTCATAGTCATGTAAAGTGGATGGATTACTTGCAATCATACACCTTCACCATAAAACACAAGAAGGGGCAGCTAAATAAAGTAGCAGATGCTTTGAGTAGAAGGCTACTCACTGTTCAAGAAATCCAAATATAAAGCATATGAGTGGATAACTTCAAGGAGCTATATCAAATAGATGAAGATTTTGCAAAGGCATACAAAGTGTGTCAAGACCATCTTAATCACTTTCATGGTGAGTTTGTAGAGTTTACATTGCAGAATGGATTACTCTTTAAAGGAGGATAGTTGTGTGTTCCTATAGGGTCCATGAGGGAGAACCTCATTCAATAAAAACATAATGGAAGTTTGAGTGGCCATTTTGGCTTAAACAATACCTTAGAGTTGGTCAAAAGGTACAACTACTAGCCTAAAATGTAGAGAGATGTTAGAACTTATGTAGAGCAATGCATCATATGTCAAAGAGAAAAGGGAACTTCTACCAATGCCAAACTTTATTAGCCTCTTCCAATACCAAGCAGACCATGGGAATGTGTAAGTATGGATTTTGTGGTTGGTTTGCCTAGGACAAAGAGTGGATTTGATAGCATTTATGTTTTGGTAGATAGATTCAGTAAAATGAGTCATTTTATTCCATGTAAAGTCACTCATGATGCAGGTCACATTGCTTATTTGTTTTTCAAAGAGGTTGTGAGGATTCATGGCTTGCCAAGTAGCATTGTCTCTGATAGGGATAGAAAATTTATGGGAAACTTTTGGAGATCCTTATGGCAAAGGCTAGGAACCAATCTAGCATTTAGTTCAACTTACCACCCTTAGACTGATGTCCAACTGAGGTTGTCAATAGGACACTTGGTAATTTTTTGAGGTGTTTAACCAAAGAATATGGTTTGACTTGGGATTTAGTCATTCACAAAGCATAATTTGCATATAATGATAGCATTAATAGAACTATAGGTAAAAATCCCTTTGAAATTGTATATGGAATACATCGTGGGGGTGAATGTGAACTAAGAAATTTGGGGAGTCAAGTTCCTAACAATGGTTATGCTGAAGATTTCAGTCTGTCAATGAAAGAGGTACATGACCAAGTCAAACAGGCCCTCACTGAAAACACCAAGAAGTTGAAGGATAAAGTTGATCTCAAAAGAAGAGAAGTACATTTTGGTGTGGGGGACTTGGTCATGATTTACCTAAACAAAGAAAGAATGGAAAAAGGAGTTCCCATAAAGCTTCAAATGAGGAGAATTGGTCCATGCCCTATACTGGCCAAGTATGGGTAGAATGCTTACAAAGTTGAGCTTCCTGATGACCTAGCTATTTCTCCCATCTTCAATGTTGTAGACCTAATCAAGTATAGGGGATCCCTTACTAAGATGGATCATAATATGGAGGAGGCTAAGGAAGAAACACAAGTATTAGCTCTGCCTCCTAAAACCAAACTACAAGCAGAGAGGATATTAGACTCTCGGATTCAAGCAAAGACCAGGTAGGGTACTTATAAAGAACACTTGATAAAGTGGAAGGAAAAACTAGAATTAGAGGCCACTTGGATCCCTAAAAACTAGTTCAAACTCAAGGGATTGGATCCTCGACTCTTGTCTCCAGAGGGGACATAGCTTTTCAGGTGGGTAGTATGATGCAGGGGCACCTAAATAGCATGGGCCCTCACCATTATCAATTTTGTTGTGGAATTCTCTCAGTGAGATTTTTAAATTCAATAAGGGTCTGAGGACTAGTTTGTGTGATTGGCAATGTCAGTTAGAAGGTTAGAGGTCCTATAAGTCCTTTTGGATAGGTCTTTGGCTAGTTGGTTACTTCTTGAGATGAAATCATGCTATGATATCAAAGGTTGTTTAAGGACTTTTTGAAGTTATTTTGAGTTGGATTCAAGAATTCAACACTTAGGAATCACCTAGGAGGAGTCATTAGCCTTGGGGAGCTAAGAAATAGCCTATGTGACAAAAGATGTAAAAAAATGTAAAAGTTGCAAAGTGCAACTTTATAATTTTGCAATGTTGCTTGACAACATTTTGTAACCACCTCCTAAAATGGTGGAATTAACCTTTGGTCTAATGCCTAACCTAATAATGAAGCCTAAAGACCTAAGAGACCAAATATAAGCCTAACAAACCCTAATATTTCCATAAGTGTGTGATTTCTATACGGACAATGTGTTGAAGCAGCTAGTCTGTATGTGTAAAAGCTTAACAAAGAGTTAATGGAAGCTCTATTGTGTTAATCTTGTTATTGTAACTATTTGGAATTGTAATTTAGTCTTTTTGGAGTGTTTTTATTTCATTATTTTAGGTGTGAGTGTTTATCTTTTTAAAGTTTTGTAAATACTTTTCTTTTACCAGTTTACTATCCTGAACCAGGGAGTTGGCATTGTGAAGCATGTAGCTCACTATCCCATTGTAGAAATAGTATGGCCATTTGGGGATAGTGAGTGTACATAATGTACTTGTATCATGAAAGAGGAAGGGCCCTTAAAAGAAATGGAGTCAATTTTAACCTCTTTCCCTAAGTGAGCAAGGGGTTGCGCAGTTGGGGAAGAGTGAAGTTGCAGAGCTTCAAGATTGTAGGGTTGTGTGGATATGGCTAAATGTAAGAATGAAAGGGATAGAGGAATGAGTTAAGGTTCCTTGGTGAGAAGGAAGAGCTTCCACCAATTTGGGAAGGCATCAAACCAAGCTAAAAGTCAGACAAACCTAGAAAAGGCCTAAAAACCCTTGAAAACCCTCAGTTTGAGTTGAGGTACTGTATGACCATTTGGAGGCCTTAGACCTTGAAAATCCTTGAGACATAGATGAATGAATAGGAGTCTCTGAAGAAATTTGGAATTGGTTAATGGAGGGATTTTGAGTTATTCGCTGATTTCTCGGAGTAGGAGGGCTAATTGGGGCACTTTCCTTGTAGCCCTATTTTGGTGCCAAATCTTGAAATTGGTAAGGAAGATCAATGCATGGGAATGTCTTAGGCATTGGAAAGAGTGAATTGGGAGGTTTTATAACATCTCCATGACCTTGCAAGAATCTTGGAGATATTTGAGCAGTTAGACCTTAGGGAAAGCTAAGGAGACTAGAGTGTTCCTCACCAAGTATGAGGACCTAGAAGATGGAAAGGATTGGAGCTTGCACAAGATATAAGAGTGGGGCTTGGATTAGGGGATCAAAAGAAGAGTGATGATTGTATAGGTCCAGTAGGTGATCTTGGAAGACACCACAAGTCTTAGAGGAAGACTAGAAGCATGAACTAGTGATTGGTTCATCCCCTCTCCCTATCAAGGAAGTGCACTCTTAGGAGAATTCTAGAGTAATAAAGTTTTTTCTTATTAATTGAATCATATTGATTAAATTATTAAGTCACTTATTACCTCTTTCTACTTATGCTAAATTTTAGGCATATAATAATTAATTACTTTATTAATTATTATTATGCAACTTAGGGTTTTACCTTTTTAGGTTTTCTAATCTCCTTTTATAAGGATTGATCTCATAACACTTTATAACCTTTTCTGACATTTTATTATTGATTGCACATTTTGTTTTTTCACATTAAGGATTTCTCCTCTCTCATGGATCCATATGTTGAGCTCTCCATAGTTGTATGTTTCTCTCTCTTTCTGTGATAGCTGTTTGCATCCAGGTGTTCTTGGGAGCTATGGGTTGTTTTTCATTTACTCCAATATAGTATCAGAGCTTCAGATTTGCTTACCCCTATCCTCTTTTTTAGAGATTTGGCTGTGTTCATCAGATCTATATTTTTAGAGGTTTTCCTGTTAGATTTGGGGGGACCTATTTTTTTTTTATCATCTTGGCTTCAAACGGAGCTCACGGTTGCATTCATAGCATCCAAGAACCCCAAGATCCATATAAAATTTGTCCAATTTGGACAAAGTTGTAATCTATGGAAAAATTGTTTTGTAATCAACCTCGACACAGATCCTGAGGGGATCACTATTTTTTGGTGCACTTCTAGCCCAATTGGACATGACAGTTGCGTCTAGAGCATCTGAGCTACCCAAAATCCATATAAAACTTGTCAATTTTAGACAAGTTGGCTTTTGAGGCAATTTTTTTTTGTGTATCAGGCCATACGACTTGGCACACACTCCAAGGTGGTGAAAGTACATAAATAAATAAATAAATAAATTTTATTTTTGTAGTAGCACCACTAGGAAGCCACTTGAGCACCACAACATAGTCACCCAGGTTCCACCACGGGAGGCTCCACTAGTGGGAACTACTGATGGCCCATGATTAAGCCACGGTCACCACTGATGACCCATGATTAAGCCACGGTCACCGCCAGTGTTACCATCGATGGCCCACGATCACCGCTAGTGGTAACCACTGAGGTGATTGGTAGTTACCGTAATTGCCAGGGTTAGATTTTTCTTTTTCTTATTGCATGGTTTTTTCAGCACTTTCAGGCAGGCAAATGAGTTTTTGCCCATAACTTGGGCATCTGGGATCGTATTTGGGCAATGGATATACCGTTGAAAAGATGGTTCTGATTCAAATCCTAATTTTTTGGTATGGTTTTTGGATTTTTCCATTTTGATCTTATTTTTTTCTATCAAAGTCAGATGTTCTTTGTGATCTTGGCGTTTCAGACCTCTTGCATCCCAGGATTTGTTTCTTTTGCTTCTGGGCTCTATTTTCAGCAAACAAGATACTGTCGAAAAGCTATTTATGAGATTATATCAGATTTGATGGTTTCATGTGTGATTTTGTCCTTTTTCTAATGTCACCCATCTGTAGATCCTTCCAGACACCTTCTTTGGTCCCTCCAGCATAGTTGGTCATCTGATAATGTTTTGTGAAGTGTTGATAATTTTATGTAATAGGATCATGAATAAAGTTTTGTAACCCATTTTGGCACCTAAGGCTAGAAGAGTACACTTCAGGGTCACTTGATGATCCATGCGTAAATGAAGTTGATTAAGACCTTTAAGGTCACTTAGTGATGTAAGTTGGCCATTAGAGCCACTAAATGATTTAAAATACACTAAAGTGCCAAAGGATGTAATGTTTCCTTATAGGCAAGATATAAATTAATGAGGGTTTAAGGAGTAGTTAAAGTCTACATATTAGGAATGGTGCTATCTCTATTTGAGTATTAAGTATTGTCATTAGTATCAAATGAGTTTAGTTGGTAATCTAAGTTACTTAGTCAGTAAAGGTTGGAATGAGGAGTTAAACAAGTCAGTCGGTTGAACTTACAAAACCTTCACACCGAGCATATACAAGGCAAAAATTTAAGCTAAAATAATACAGGTTTAACCGAGCATGTTTACTAAGAGTCAGGAATTACCGAGTACCAAGCTAGTGATCATCGAGCATTAGTTATTCACTAAACAACAAATGTAGTGATTACTAAGTTATCCAGGAAATGGCATAGTAATAAAAAATGGCACATATCTCTATGCAAATAGTTTACATGAATCTATAAATGGTTTACCAAGATTGAGACACATTTAATATGGATGTAATCATTTAATTTTGTGATGATTCCTATGTAACAGTTAGATCTAGGTTATTTTTGTACACTTTTGATCTTATGTTTTCTAAGATGTTGTAACCCTAATTAGGTCAAAGAAGTTTGATATAGAATTGTAAAAGATATCATTTTAATCATGCATGATATATGAGACCGTGAAGCATTAGTCGCAAATTGGACATCAGAGATCAGACAAGGGTTATACGATAGAGAATTTATTAAGAGACAATACCAATTTATCAGAAACATACAAGGCCATCAAGAAGGACAGAAGATTGTATTCATCACATTGAGGTGATATTTGATTTTTATTTCATAGATCTAATTTAGACAATCACAAGTTGTCATTTACAGATATTCTACTGTTATCAATTTGACCATTTTAGTAGGTTTTAAATCTCTTAACAGAGTAGACTTAACCATCCTATGAAAATCTCTTAACCAAGTGCACACATAATTTGTGTTGCTAAAATCCTTTAACAAGGTAGATCTAGTTGAGCTTATGTTACTCCTAATAGGGTATGATCATCAAAAGTGATAAAAAATTGTAGCCTTAATCAACATACTTTGTTTACTGCAGTAGTGAAGAATTTGTGGGTGTCATCCCCACTGCATTTTTTACATTCTAACAAGGGTTTCTACATAAACAAAATACTTGAGTCATGAGTTAACATTTTCATGTATGATTTATTGTTTTGTTTACATGTACTTTACATTTACAAGTTATTTGAATGTATGTTACAAATAATGGAATTAGTCGGTTAGTTAAGCACTACTATTGCATATTGTTAAGTGTTAAAAGTTTTTGAGGCTACTGATTCACCTATCCCCTCTCAATACTATATATTTTATATCCCAATAATTGGTATCAGAGCTAGATCTATTATTAAGGAAGTTTAACCACTAAAGAAGAAAGATCTTAGGATGGAGAGATATAGGTTGGAGAAGACTATTGAGAATCAAAAGATACAAATGCAAACCTTCATCAAATAACACAAGCAAGCAAGAGATGAACTGAAGAAGTTATTGATTCAGAGAAAGGATATGGCTGTTTGGTATAGTGAAACTGATTATCATGAAGAAGATATTGATGATCCATTTGAGAATTCTAGATTTGGATCAGACAGTATATCTGACATATCTAAAGGAGAAATTTCTAATTTTTCTGAGAGGAATCTACAAATTACTACACAAGTTAAAGCTTTTTAGATCTCACAAGAAGCACAAATGGTGAGAATGATTGATGTCATGAACAATGCTAGATAAGCCAAAAAAGAGAGAAACTTGGCTATTGAAGACAGAAGATAGATGACTAAGAAGTTACAAGAGAAGGAATCTGAGATACTAAGACTTACCAAGCATCACTTTGAAATCTCCAATCAAATGGTTATTATAAGTCAAGAAGCTAACCGAGTGAACAGTGAGCTTACAAGGAAACTAGAAGACATCGGTGAACGTAGAGAAGAAAATGAGAGATTGAAAAATGAAGTCAAAATGCAACAACAACATAATGAGATGATTCAGAAAGCTAAAGATAGTTCTAAGAAAATTGATGAATTTTTTATTAGTCAAAGAGGACTTGGAAGTACTACTAGATTAGGCTACACCGAGAAAGGAGAATCATCAAGACAAGCTGAACAAGTGAATTCCTACACAAATCAAAGAACAAAGAAGCTATCATGTTATCACTATGGAAAATCGGGCTACACATCTAATGTTTGCAGGAGAAAAGCTAAGGGCCCGTTTGGGTGCTGGAATACAGAATGCTGGATATAGTCAATTCTAGAATATCTAATTCCACCTTTTCAAGTGGAAGATGAAATGCTCATTTTGTTGGCCAAAATGGAATTTTGAAATTCCAATTCCTTCTTTTTTTTGATGGACACAAACATGGAATTGAATTATCCAAAAATCTAATTTCGAAATTAGAGCTCATATTCCATACCCCAAATGGGCTCTAAAGGTATTCCTAAATCCACTCCTAAGTTTAATGGTCATTGTTATAGTTGTAAAAAGTATGGACATCGGGCACATGAGTGTAGATCTAAGTTGAATAGGACTCCTAACAAACCCTATATGGAGAAACATTGTCACACTTGCAACATGCATGGACATATATCACAAAAATGTCAAACTAAGATGAAGCAGGTTTGGACACCTAAAGGACAAAACAAGACCTATCATTCGAGAAGACAAGGTAATGCTTATACTTGGGATTATAACACTTGAGTTAATTGAAAAACATGTGGAAGGTATGGACATATTGTAGCTAACTGCATGAGGAAGAACTGGAGAGGCAGATCTCACAACTGGACAAACATTGGTATGGTATGTTTACATTGTCACAAGGTTGGTCACTTATGTCAAGATTGCAGAGACCAAGCACTAGAGACACAAATTTATGAAAATTTCAATACAATCGAGGATATCATGAGAATAAGAAACACTATGTAGAGAAAAGAATCAAAGTGATAATGTCGAATCAAGCAATGCAGTCGGTGACACCTCATCTATTGGATTAGGTGACATCACCACTTCCACCTAAGTTATAAAGGTATGTATAGAACTATAAATTCTAATTGGTTATATCTAACATATTGTTCCTTATATCTAGTGTTCACATACCAAATCTTCATGCAATAAGATGCACTATGGTTTTATATGTTTTGAGCTTTAAAAGAATACAGTCGGTATAAGCTAGCCTGAGTGAGAAGTTGTTAGTCAATAGCTATTAGCAAGGTTAAATGAGTCATGGTATTAATCAAGTGATATCTTATGTGTTAATTGAGCTTTGGATATTTTGAAGTATACATCAAGCATGACTATTATTACTGAGCTGTGTTAGGTCAAGCATTTATTACAAAAATTTTGAGTGGGAAGTTGAGAATTGCTATAAATACACGATGGACTTAGTTTATTTTTCACATTGCAAACACAAAGAGCTGAGAGATTTTATGAGTGAATTTTGAGCAAAGAATATCCATAGTAGTTGAACAAAGATTTGAAGTTTTCTAAGAAAATTTATCACAGTTACAAGTAGGTTTTATCTTCGCCGAGCTATTTTATTGCTATTTCCTGAAGCCCTAAATCGAAGAACATGGCATCCACATCAAAAGTCAAAAAATCTAACATTGGAGCTAAGGAGGATGTTAAGTTAATTATATCTGCAACATGTGATGAGCATAAGTGAAAACTTGATCCTGAGGTTACTTCACAAACTGACAAAACTAGAGCTTTTTCGAGCATACCACCTAGGGTTTTTCTGGTTGAAGACATCTGATCCTACATACGCTATAAAATTGGTGAGATTGGTGATTTTGAGTACATATCCACATTTTAGGAGTTAAGTGTTGTCAGGAAACTAAAGGATGATCATGAACATTTGAGAGTGAAGGGTTTGTTAAATGCCCTAAATTTCCCAAAAGTTTTCAAGAATGAATGGATCGGGATAGTTTTGAGTTGTGTGCATGATGGAAAAATATGGTTGGATGAACCTGTTAAGATCACTAGGGACATTATTCAAATAGTTACCAATTATCCTATAACTGACAAGGTGAAAGCACTGACGAGTGAACCAAGAACTAAGATAGAGAAAGCCACAGGAGCTAAATGAGATGGTAGAGGACTGAAAATCAACACCATCATTGATCCCAAAACCAAGTTCAGTGCATATGTTATTGGTTACAAAATCTTTTAATCAAGTAGACCTAATAGTTTACCATGTGGAGATAACATAGATTACAAAATTGTGAAAAAGGGATTTCAGTTGGACTTTGCTGAGCTATTGCTGAAACAATTAGAAGAGAACGTGAGAACCATTTGGTCAGAAAAATAAAATACATGTAAGTTTGGTTCGTTGCTGCTTTGAATATTTTTCTATGTGCAAAATGTTTTCCCCTCCATCGGTAATGTTGATTGGACCACTGATAAGCCGGTTAATTTACAGGTTAATGACTTTATTAAAAGTATGGGACATGATTTTGTGAGTATAATGGATGTCTATTTTGAACAATCTAAGGATAGAATGAATTCAAAAAGAAGGATACCGAGATAGTTGGTTGAAGAATATGAGCATGACATTTGTTTCTTAGTAGACACAGACCATGCACTGATTAAAGAAGTTGAACCAAGGATGAAATGGTTAACACCAATGGGCTACGAGATTGATATTTACCAAGCATCTAGGTCAATTAAGGCTTTACTGGAAGAGTCTAAGGATCCACAAGCTATTAGGTTTGGAACCTATGAAGAGGCCAAACAAAGAATAAAAATGAATCTAGTCATTGGAAAAGTTACATATAAATCTAGGAAAATGATGGATAAATTAGTGAAATAATTTGGAGATGATGCAGATGATGTTGATGCATCTAAGAATATTTTGGTTGAGGTAGCAACCAAGGGTCAATTACTCCTAGCTGACATTGCATATGATGAAGAGGAAACTGAGTCAAAGAAAGACATAGTGTCTACACTGGTTAAGGCCACTCCAAAAAGGAAGCAAGGAGAAGTAAAAACATGGGCAAGAACAAGATCTACCACTACTGCTTCACCAACTTTAAAGAAAGGAGTTGTAAAAATAACAAGGCCCACTCCTACAAAGACTTACCAAAATAAGAAGAGATGTGCACAAGCCACCTCTGAGGCACCAAAGAAAAGAAGAAGGCTAATAAGAGGTAAGGATGACATTGATGATGAAGAAGAGGAAGATCCAAATCAATTCAAGGTAGTTGTACATAAAGAAAAATCTATTGATGAGTTAGCAGAAATAGTAATAGATACTGGAGGCCTTAGTAACCAATAGTTAATTGGTTTGTACATATGTCAACTAAGGATCAAACAAAGATAGAAGAGGCCATCATCTAGATGATGATAAAATTAAAAAATTTACCAATCAGATTCTCTAAATATGTACCTAAAAGTTTATATGAGAAAGTATCTGCTAGATGGACCTATGCCTTGAGTACATAAAAAAAGATGAGGGAACACTCCTTGATATTGGCAATGCCCACATTATTAGTTCCCAAGATAGAATATATCATGAAACAATATTCTAAGATTTTTTTGGTGAAAAGGAGAGCACCAAACATTTTGGATGGAAAACTTGTGGAGATAGATGAGAATAGTCAATTATTATGGACTTCTATCCTCCAAGCCCGAGATGAAGATGACAAGATAGCACCGGTGGTGATACTTGAGAAGAAGAGAAGAAGAAAAGGTAAAGATATATACTCAAATGATGTTGATCTAGCTACCAAGGAACCTATAGATTTATCTGACACCAATGTACCAGACACCACTATAGCCATAGATTTTTATCTAGCGGGATATAGAGAAGTATACCAGGATCCTCTCGAGAAAGTTATAATAATAGGGACTAATGATGTTCTTATTGAAGACATCAGACATGGTGATCCTGATGATGTTAAGGATGATGAAGACATTACTATTCCTACAAAAAAAACTGAAGAAAATGCACCAACCAAGGTATAAACTAGTGTAATACTAGGTGACCTTCATATTCTACTACAAGCAATTGAGATAATTTCTCAAAAGGAACCTGAAGGGTCAACCCATGAGAAACCAAAAGAAACAATAGGGGAACAAGGATCAAGTGAATAGAGTGAAATAGATCCAAATGTGCCTAAGGACACAGAGGCATAGACACAAGCACCAAAAGACCCCAAGCTAGCAGAGACTACAAATATTGACACCACAACCGAAGCACTTGCACAATCGACCGAGACACTAGTCATTGAGAAACATAAAGAAGAAAGTGTGTCAATTGGGCATGAATAGAAAAACATAGAGACTAAAGCTCTATTTTCCTTTGTAAAAATGTCAGCACAAGAGAAGAAGAAGAAAAAGAAGCATGAAAAAGGACCAGTCACATTAGATGAGATTATAGAGATCCCAGAATGTGACCCAAGAACATTGTGTTACAAGTAGTGGTTGTTGTTGCATCAAATGATCGACTTGTTAATGCCCGATACAACCACTAGACTTATAGAAGACATAGGAGGCTGTTAAACCATGTCATAAATCCCGAGGGGAGCACTGATCATTTTGCCAATAATCTCCCCCTTAGTGTTACTTGAGGGGATTCAAACCTATGACCAAGCTTTGATACCACTTATTACAAGTAGTGGTTGTCATTGCACCAAATGATCGACCTATTAATGCCTGATACAACCACTAGACTTATAGAAGACATAGGAGGCTGTTAAACCATGTCACAAATCCTAAGGGGAGCGTTGATCATTTTTCCAACACATTGGATGCCAAAGAACTTAGAAAATATGGGGAGTTTTGCACGAGGAAGGAAGAACAAGAAAAAAAAAGGAAGGAGAGTAAAATAAAACAAATTCTAGAGGAGGTTATAAACATCCTTCAGCAAGTTTTTCCCAAGATCACAATAAATGAGGACACTCCCATTTTAGATCAACTTGCATTTCTAACAAGTCATATCAATGCCTCTAATATTTATGTTGAGAAAAGAATTGAAGAAAGGGATGAAGCAAAGATTAAGATAAAATTAGTAGAGAAAATTAGTCAAGAAGTGGCTATCAATAAGGTGAAGTTATCTGAGGCAATAACCAAGATTCAATCTATTACTTAGAGAATTGTACAAATTTTATTTAAGTTATGCACTATAGACCAATTCAATGCTGAGGTCAGTGAAAAGATTAAGAAACTAGATGAAGAGATCTTGGTCAATGAAAATGTATCTCTAACCAAGCCTAATGATTTTCACAAGAATATACTGAAAGTTCAAGAACTAAGGTAGTTGAGATCAAACTTGAGGAAGCAGGAAGACAACATAAGTGATCAAGTCACCAAGCTCCAAGTTGAGTAGCTTCCTCTCTAGAAAATCATGGAGATATACATTGATAAGGCTAACACCTTAGTAGCTAGCCCAAAGATATCAGTTTTGGAAAATATTTTTGATATACATGCACAAGTCAGTCTAGAGAACATTGCTCTTGACAACTTGAAAGAGGAATGGGAAAACCTCTTGGATTCATTGCAAAAAACCCACAAGAACATTTTTGACAAGTTGTAAGTACATTTTTTTTTATTGGCATTAATTTTAAAAAGGGAGAAAATCATGTATATACCACTATGTACTTTCCACCACCTCGAGCATGCACAAAGGGGAAGTTTTGAAGAAGTTTTGTAAAGAAAGAGAGTCTATGTATATAGTTTGTTTTCATATGGAGTTAGTAAATTTTTGAGTTATTCGGTACATATGCATAAGGTTTTGATACTAATGCCAAAGGGGGGAAATTGTTATCTCTATTTGGGCATTAAGTATTGTCATTAGTATCAAATGAGTTTAGTCAGTAATCTAAGTTAGTCGGTAAAGGTTGGAATAAGGAGTTAAACAAGTCAGACAGTTGAGCTTACAAAGCCTTCACACTAAGCATATACAAGGAAGAACTTTAAGATAAAAGAATACATGTTTAACTGAGCATGTTTATCAAGCATCAAGAATTACTGAGTACCAAGCTAGTGATCACTGAGCATTCTATACACCGAGCATCAATTGTTCACCGAATAGCGAATGTAGTGATTACCGAGTTATTTAGGAAACAACATAGTAATCAGAAATGGAACATATCTCTATGCAAATGGTTTACCAAGATTGAGACACATTTAATATGGATGTAATCATTTAATTTTATGATGATTCCTATATAACAGTTAGATCTAGGTTATTTTTGTACACTGTTGATCTTAGGTTTTCTAAGATGTTGTAACCCTAATTAGGTCAAAGAAGTTTGATATATAATTGTAAAAGATATCATTTTAATCATGCATGATATATGAGACCATGAAGCATTAGCCGCACATTGGACATCAGAGATCAGACATGGGTTATATGATAGAGAATTTATTAAGAGACAATACCAATTTATCAAAAACATACAAGGCCATCGAGAAGGATAGAAGATTGTATTCATCACATTGAGGTGATATTTGATTGTTATTTCATAGATGTAATTCAAAAAAGCATAAGTTTTCATTTACAAATATTCTACTGTTATCAATTTGACCATTGTAGCAGGTTTTAAATCTCTTAACAGAGTAGACTTAACCATCTTATGTAAATCTCTTAACCGAGTGCACACATAATTTGTGTTGCTAAAATCCTTTAACAACATATGTCTAGTCGATCATATGTTACTCCTAATAGGGTAAGATCATCAGAAGTGATCAACAATTGTAGCCTTAATCAACATACTTTATTTACTGCAATAGTGAAGAATTTGTGGGTGTCATTCCCACTGTAGTTTTTATCTTCTAACAAGGGTTTCTACGTAACCAAAATACTTGAGTCATGAGTTAACATTTTCATGTATGATTTATTGTTTTGTTTACATGAAATTTACATTGACAAGTTATTTCAATGTATTTTACAAAAAATGGATTCAGTCGGTTAGTTAAGAACTACTATTGCATATTGTTAAGTGTTAAAAGTTATTGAGGGTACTGGTTCACACCTCCGCTCTCAATACTATATCTTTCCTATGAAAACAAATGAATCCTAGAAGGTCTTTAAAATTTTATTCCAATAATATAAATGAAAGGGGATTGGAAGTTGTCGAGTTGACAACTATGTTGTCAACTTGACAACATTAAACCAAAAGGTAGCACACAATTTTAACTAATTGCAGGCGGTTGACAAATAGTTGGCCATTTTGAATAAACATTGAGGAGGATTATTTTTGTAGAGATCCATGTGAGGATTGAGGAGGTAGAGGTGTATGTGAGGTAGGAAGACCAATGTAATGAGTCTTTGAATCTCTAAATAAAGAAAATTCCCGTGACAGTCATTTGTAGTCGTAGGGAATAGTCCCTGATCCTATGCATTCAAATGCTTGAAGCAATGTAATATTGATTGGAAAATGAACTAAAATGATTGTAGATCATTTTTTTTTTTCCATTTATATGAAAGTATTTTATTGTTTCATTGAGTTTTAAAGGTGAAGAATCCAAATTGATTTGATTGTTCCTGAATAGTGTGTGTGCAATCAACCTTTTATTATTTTGGAGACTCCATGAGCACCTAGAATCTCCCAATTTATGTGATCCATGTGGCTTGTGGGAGGAGTATAGCCCTATAAAATATGTTTTTTTATGAGTTTGAATGTAGGGATGGACATGATGTTGAGGAAAGAGACTGCAGTCTGAACACAAAAGGCTGATTAAGGGTTTGAGTGGATGGCACCAATCAAGGTCTGTGAGATTATCTTGAAGGAGGGCCACATTTTATGACATGTTATGTCAAGACATGGTCATTGGATGGTGTAGGATCTATTGGAAGGATCTAGAAGTATTTGGAGGAGTCTTTTTTACAAAGCCCTAGGTCAATGTCCCTTGGAGTGAAGGTTTGATACTTGAGAAGTTAAAACTATTGGCAAGTGGCTAGCACATGTACATGTATGCACATGTAGGAACATGCACATATATGGAATTTTTTCATTTATGGAAACACTTATCATTTTTTTGATCACACATATTGGATATCATGAATTTATTTTAATGTAGTTGAAGAAGGAAAAATGCCTAAGTCTACAGACTGTTCATGTAAGTAAGTCTAATAGATAATATTAGTGAGATTCACAAAAGTTGTATTAAGGCATGCAATCTTAGTGACATGCTTGTAGGAAACCAATGAATACATGTGTAAGGTCACACATGTTCATATTGAGGGATCAAAGAGATATGTTTAGTTGATTGGATGTAAAGACAGTAAACAGAGCACAAAATGTTAGCGATCACTAAGGCCAACTTTGTGAACGATTGAAAAGTTAGAGAATTTAAATAAGTATTGTAACACTGATTCACCACCCCTCTTAGTGTTACCAAATCCTAACAATTGGTATTAGAGCATCATGCCCCTAAAAGAAAATCTTGATAGCTTTGGGGAGATTAAGATGGATTTGGAAAACTTGAAGAAGAATTATGAAATGGCCTTGGAAGATGTGGAAATTTCTAATGTAGATAGAGTGGATCTAAAGTAAAATATGAGGAAGGTAGATGACTTTATCAAGAAATTGAAGCAGCAACTTGAACATGAGAGAAAAATGAGAGATGATCTCATGGAAGCACAAACTGAGGAGCTATCAGATCAAGATCAGATTGAGCAGCTAAGACATGAAAATGATTCCTTGAAGGATGAAATGGAGGTCACAAAATTGAACCCAATGAAAAAACATGATGCTGAAAAAGAAGAAAAAGAAAAATCGCAAGATGAACTATCAAACATAAAGGATAGATTACAAACCTTGGAGAATGAACTGAATACATTAAAAACAAAGTATGACAAGCTAGAAAGATATTGCATCACCATTACTAATGAACTTGATAAGACTAAAGGTTGCATAGAAAAATTTCATGAAAGAAGAAAGAAATTGGATGAGAAAATTGACATGCAGAAGCCTATTGGAGACATGACAAGTGTAGGATTTAATGACGAACCCGTTCAAAAGAAAGATAGATTTGTGGTGAATCTTGATTCACCTAAGAATTTATATTTTGAGGTTGTGATAGTAGAACTTGAGATACCTCCTTGCAAGGACAATGATAAGGATTGCAGTCATAAAGATCAATAAAAAAACCAACTGAAAAAGTTACTCCTAAGCCCAAGTTTACTAGTTTTTGTTTTAATTTCTACTTGTATGGAAAAAAGATAAGAGAATGTACAAACCTGATATGAGGTCTAGAAGACCTACATATGATCACTTGAATGATTTTCTCAAGAAGAAAAAAGAGAAAATCTTGAATGAGGCAAATATTGAAAAAGGTGAATGTAGTAAAGATGCAGAGCATAGATAATTTGAGGATAAGGAAACATGTAAAGAAAATGATATTATGCAAGAAAATGTTTCTAATACTAGTGAGGATGAAGTTAACAAGTCATTGGAAGAGGTTAAGAAACCTATTACTAGACCTAGAAAGATTGTATGTTACAAATGCAATAAATTTGGTCACATTGCCAAGTATTGTAAGTTGCGGATTGATTACAGCCAATTGAAACCTAAGAATAAGGTGACATGTTTCAAGTGTAACAATGATGGATGGAGTAACAATGATGGATTGAGGTTTGGTGGAGTATTAAGATTGAAGGAACGATGATGTTCAGAGTTGTTAAGAAAATGAAAAATGTGAAGGACAACATTAAAAAATGGAATAAAGAAACTTTTGGAAATATTTTTACTAATAAAAAGAAAATTGCTGAAGAACTAAAAGAGATCCAGGACAACATTCAGAAAGATGTCTACAATGGGCATACCAAAAAGGAGGAAGATAATAAATTAATGGAGTATCATGATATTATCTCAAAAGAAGAATGCTTTTGGAGGCAAAGATCGAGAAAGATTTTTCTAAAAGAAGGGGATAGGAATTCCAAATATTTCTTCATGACCACTATGAAACATAGAATGAGAAATAAAATCTATGAAATGCAGGTCAATGGAACCATTAGTGAGAAGGAGGAAGATTTTAGAAGTGAGGGAAATAATTTCTTTGAAGTGCTTCTAAAGAAAGCTGAGAACCTGGATTTGGAGTGCCAAGGAGAGTTGTTGGATGGTATACCCCTTATCTTGAATGATGCTCATAACAGATCTATTGCTGCTATACCTTCTATGGATGAGATTTAGAAGGTTGTCTTCTCCTTTGATGGAAATAAAGCCCCTGGTCCCAATGGGTATCCTCATTTTTTCTTTCAAAAGTATTGGAGGATTTTGAAAGATGATGTTTCTAATGTTGTCAAGGAATTTTTTGGGGCTAGAAGGATCCTCAAGGAATTGAATGGTACCTTTATTTCTCTAATTCCAAAGAAATGTGGGCCTGATATTATGGACCAATTCAGACCCATTAGCCTTTGTAACTCAGTGTATAAGATTATCTCTAAAATCCTTACTTCTAGAATCCTCACCTTTCTTCCTTCAATTGTTTCTGGATAGCAGAATGGGTTTGTCCTCAGGAGGAAGATTCTGGACTCAATCATTTTGGTCCATGAAAATATACATTCTTTAACTATGTCAAAGAAGGAGGGTTTTTTGTTGAAACTTGATTTGTCCAAAGCTTATGATAGGGTTGACTGGGACTTCTTGATGGCTATTGTAGAGGCTTTTGGTTTTAATAAAAGGAGTAGAGACCTTATCCACTGCTTGGTTTCCTCTACCACATTCTCTATTCTCATGAATGTTTCTCCTACCCCTTTCTTCAAATCTTCTAGAGGTCTTCGTCAGGGGGACCCCCTTTCTCTTATTCTTTTTGTTATTTTGGCTGAATGTTTGGGTAGATACATTGGCAAGCTAGTTAACAAAGGTGAATTCAGGGGTCTGAAACCTTCCTCTAAGGATTTTATGTGTTCACACCAATAGTTCATGGATGATTCCATAATTATGGGTGATGCTTCTATAAAAAATGGTAAAACAATTAAAAAAGCCCTTGACAACTATGCGGGTGCTACTGGTCAGAGTATAAATTGGAATAAGAGCTCTATACTCTTCATCAATGTACCTAAAAAAAGACAAGAGAGACTAAAAAGAATTCTTGGTTGTCAGGTGGACTTTCTCCCAGGGTCCTATCTTGGTTTACCTCTCTGCCTCAATCCTTCAAATTCCTTTTGGAGGGATATAATTGACAAGTTTAACAAAAGTCTTGCTGGTTGGAAGGGTGCTCTTCTTAGCTAGGCTGGTAAGATTGTTGTACTCAAAGCTACCCTTCAAAGTATCCCTCTCTATGCTTTAAGCCTTTTCAAAATACCTAAGAAGTTTGCTGATAGTATAGAAAAAATACAAAAGAACTTCCTTTGGTCCGGAGTTGAGAAAAAGAAAAGGATGGCCCTTATTGCATGGGAGAAGGTTTGCAAACTGACTAGGAAAGGGGGTCTTGGTCTACGCACTATAAGAAGTATAAATGAGTATCTCATGGCTAAACTCCTTTGGAGAATGTTCAAGAACATGGGAGAGTGGAGCACTATATGGCACAATAAATATAACAGGGATAGCTTTGACTTCTTTAAGTTCTTGAACTCTGATTCTTCCCAAGGTGGATCATGTATTTGGGGTAATGCTCTTAGAAGAAAGGAGATGATTAAGCAAGGGGTGAAATGGAAGGCTGGTAATGGCAAGAAAATTCTTTTTTGGGATGACATATGGTTACTTGATAAACCCCTAAAAGAGGTTCCTAGATGGAATGACTTGTTTATTCTTTGTAAACAGCTCCTGGGAAATCAAGTGGAAAACTATTGGGAGGAGGGTAAATGGACTAACTTGTTTAGGTTTGATCCTTCCCTCAGGGGCTTGAATAACCTTCTAAATGCTGTGGTTCTTATTGATGATGAGGACTCCCTCATTTGGAGATTTAGTACTAATGGCTTGTTTTTTGGTTTCTTCCCTATATATATAGAACTTTGAAGATAGCCCTGAACCTTACTGGGCCAAAGCCTAGCTCAAGGGACTAACTCCTAAAATTAATGTTTTCTTTTGGATCTTATTGCAGGATAAAGTTCTCACAATAGATAATCTCACAATAAGAGGTGTAATTATAACTAATAGATGTTGTCTCTGCAAAAATGATGAGGAGAATATCAACCATATGACAATTCATTGTCCTTTCACTAGTCAAATATGGGGAAAATTCTTTGATCTAATGAATATGGAGTGGGTGTTCCCTCATAACATTCAGTAGTTGTTTATGTGCTGGAAACCATCGACTAACAACAAGTTTTTAATCTCCTTTTGGAATTTCTTGCTACCCTTTTTGTGCTAGGGGGTGTGGAAAGAGAGGAAGGAAAGAATTTTTAGGGATAAGGAGTCCTATTGGGAGAGCATTTTTCACAAGATTAAGAGTGCTTTGTTGGAGAATGTGGGGTTGATAAAGAACTATCATGACCCAAAGAATGAATGGGAGGCCAAAGTTTATAAGAAGTGGAAGCTTGAAGGAAGGAAATTTCTAATCCAAAGAAATCTGAGGGAAGAGGCTAGGTGGGACTGTCCTCCAAATGGATGGGTCAAAATCAATTTTGACAATGCCTCTAAAGGCAACCCTAGAATTGCTGGATGTGGATTAGTTATTAGAGATGAATTTGGGAATTTCAAAGGGGCTATGGCTATTCCTATAGGCTTCAACATCAATTAGGTGGCAGAGACTAATGGTGCTCTCTATGGGTTGTTACTTGCCAAAAGGAAGAATTATAACAAAATATGGATTGAAGGCGATTCCCTAAGTATTGTAAAGTGTTTGAAGAACACTTTGACCCCTTCATGGTCCATAGCCAATGTTTTAAGTAAGGTGAAAAAAATTATTGACACCTTTGAAAAATGCATGATATCCCACGTTTTCAGGGAGGCAAATTTAGTGGCTGACTGGGCTGCGAACATGGCTTGTAAAAGTGAGGTGGAAATTGAATGGAATGATGGTTTGGATATCCCCTATGATGGATCATCATTAATTAGAAAGGAGAGGATGAGGAGTAAGAAACATGTTTTGAATGAAGAGATCATTAATGAGTATTAAGTGCAAAAATCTGTGTGACTATCATTAAGGACAATGACCTGATTTTGAGACAATTATTGGGGTTCTTTGGCATGAGTTGTGGGCTATGAATAACATTAATTACAGTTATTATAGTTCGAAGGCAAAGTTACAGAGAGAGGAAATTCATTTGAACTTCAGCTTTTTGTTATTTCACAAAGCCATGGTAGGTAGAAAGAGGAGATGCGAGCTGAGGGACTGTAGTGATTGGAAACAGAATAAGGAAATTTGGAAAATTATTAAAAATGGGGGTCTGGTGAAATTCTTGGAGAGATTACATGGAGGAAAAGTGGTGGTGACCAAAAATTTCATCAAAACCTGGAACAAGGGAAGCATTCTAGTGGGCACACAAAACATGGAGGTGACTGAGGATGTGGTTGTTGAAGTGACTGGCTTGATATCTAAGGACATCAACTTCTATAGGGACAGGAAGATTTTGGACAAAGCCTTTGAGGATTTTGCACCCATGAAGCAGGAGAGAGACCATATGGTTAAGGTGGACAATTCATACTTTAACCCTAAGTTCATTTCCAGGCCCTGGCACCTTTTTTTATTTGTTATCATAGGATACATTACCCTTGATGGTAGGTATACTAAAATCTACAACCACCATCTTACTCTTTTGAACCATTTTAGGCATGGGGTTAAGATTAATTTTCCTTTCTATTTACTGAGTTCTTTGAATGCTTCCCTCCTTCACTGGCAAAGGGATCTGGAGGGTGATCATGCTTGCCATGAAGGGCTCATGGTTCTCATATTTGAGGTGTTGAAGTCAAAGAAGGTGGAAAGATCTTGGCTTAATAGAAAATCCCTGGAGGACTATGATACTGATGGGAAGGATTCGGAGGAGCCATTTATGGAGGAAACAGAAGATGAAGAGGGGGATTCTGAGGATTACCAAGAGGATAGCCCTAAGGAGGAAGAAAAAAAAAGGAAGATGGAGGATTCTACTACTGACATGGAATTAGAGGAAGAAGAGAGTAGGGAGGAGAGTCCCAAGAAGTAGGGGAAGACGAGACCGGAACCTACTGGCAATTGTACTAGAACTAAAATTGGGAAGAAGAAAGTGGTGAAGAGGGTCTTCATATCTTCTGATGAGTGTTCCTCTTCCCAGGGAAAGAATGATCAGGAAAACTATGTGGAAAACAACCCTGCTGTGGAGGAGAGTGGGGGTACTAGTAAGGACATTTGGGTTGAGGAAAAAATCCTACAAGAAGTTGCATAGGACGTGACTAATATTGAGAAAGAAGGGTATGAGAAGGAAAAGGCCAACTTGGATAAGGAGAAGGCAGACAATCCTAAGGAGAACATGGAGGCAGAGAATAGGGGTCCTAAGATTAATGAGGGGAGGAATGAGGATTTTGAGAATTTAGGGTGCCTGGCCTTCTTGTCTACCCTTAGCATAATGAAGAATGACATCACTGTGATGAAGTCCAACATCCACCAGCTGCAAAAAGAAATAGGGATTCTTAAAAGGATGAACTTGGGGGAGAAAACCTTGGGCCAAACTATTGATGAGCTCACTAACATTGTTGCTAGAGCTGAGGGTGTTGCTACCTTCAATGAAAAACTTAATGCCATGGAGGAGAAAATCCAATGCAGTGATGTTTTAACCAGGAAAGTTGAGACTATGGAAAAGAGAATTGACAAGCTGGAGAAGACCATGGTGAATATTGCAGAACACAGCTTTGCTATCCTCAAGGCTTCAAATGATCACGTGAAGATCCTAGTTGACAAGTTTGATAAGGGGAAAGGGAACCAAGAGATCATAGAGACTAAAAAGGAACATGGACCTAGTAAGCATATGAGATCTAGGTCCAGGATGGTGGAAGATGGCAATAAGAATGACATGGAAGAGCTGAAGCTGTCTGCTGCAAACATGCAGATTCTTGCGGACTAGGCTACAGAACTGATGAAATGTGTTTAGACAGCAGCTTGCTGTCTTGCTTTCCCTTTTTTGCTGTCCTTTATCTTTTGGCTGGTCTTTGTGTTTAACGACTTGTTTATGTTGCTTTTTTTGGTGCTGATGCACTTGAACTATTGGAGCTTAATTATCTTATCTATTTTCTCATTGTAAAAGGTTTCGGGTCCTTTCAAAACCTAATTTTACGTAATCAAAACAATGATGGACATGCTATGAAGTATTTCAAATTTAGAGGACTAGTGAAGAAGTCTTTCAGACCATTCGCAAAAGAAAAAGAACTGAATGAAGAAGATAGAGAGCTAGTGGAACTAAAAGTAGAATTTAAGGAGAAATGGGTCAAATAGGATGAACCTATGGATTTTTAAGTTAAGAAATATTTAGAGAAGAGTGTGAGCATTCATAAGAATCCCAAGAGTCTTGTTTAATCACTACTAGGATGCATTGCTTCACCATCTTTATGATGGGAAATGTATACCTTATGGGGAGCATGACATATTAACACCAGTTTGATACAGAGCCCCTATATGGATAATTTAAGTTGTATGAGATTAAAGGAAGGTTGGTTACTATGCTATAGGATCTTGGACAAGATAACATCTATTTTGAAGATGTCTGTGAGAAAGTGTACTAGTTTGAGCTAGCACTGATTTCTTGCAGCCTTATGGGTAGTTTTTGGGACTTGTGCCAAATTGTCTATAAGGGTAATAATGTAGTCTAATTACTTACCATTTACACTGAGATCAGAGAGAATTAAAGAGATTGGAGTAGGAGTTGAAGCTTGAAGTATTCGTAGTTGTGTTAAAAAAACCCTCACACGGTCACACGAGCTAGGTATTTGTGATTAACTCAAGAAATCTTTGTCAATTTTAGTAGTAAAGCAATCAGTATGGATACACCTAAGGTTTTTAATGTTCTTGAAAGGAATAGATACAAATTCAAGATCCATCCCTTTAAATCTATTGAAGAGGATCAAGAGGGTGAATTTTTGCATACCCTAGTTGGTGTTCTTCATGTTGAAGAAATCAGGGCATATATACATAAAATTATTGAGTTCATAGGAACTAAAGAGATATATGATGAAATCATAGGGTTATACAATGCATATCAAACACTAAGAGAAGAATGTAGGAATGTTCACAGGTTGGCAATAGTTAAATACATGGAGATATTTGAATTTGATGAATTAGACTAGATCACAATTGTGTTGAGTAGGATTCATGATGAATTCATATGGATTGGTGGAACCCCAACCAAAATCACCAAATAACTATTGCATGAGATCATTGCTTTACCTATGATAGGTAAAGTACCTACTGCAGAAAAGAACATTAGGTTTGAAGTGCATAATTTTGAAGGAATAAAAAAAATAGAACAACACATTTTAGATTCGGATCTCTAATAATGTACATGGGTAAAAGTACATAGTTGTGTCACACTAGAGGACAAACTTAATGGTTCTTGTCAAAACTATTCCAGTCAGACTAGTTTCGGTCGGATCAATTCCAACTAGAAATACATGGTGCGCACTAGGTGCCATGTGGCGTCGATGTGGCAGGAGGGTTCCGGCCAAAACTATTTCGGTCGGAATCGTTCCAGCCAGAATGGTTCCGGTCGAAACCCTCAAAAACTATACAAACCCAAAAAATGGGATGAGTTGGCTCATTTGAACGGAGCGGCTTGCAGATTTCTTGGAGTGGCTTATGAGGTTTTCAGCTAAAATAGGTGGGCCCTTTTTTTAATTTTTAATTTTTTATGTTTTTAAGTTATTTTTGTCCATTTAATATTAAATAATTGTAATTTAAATAAAAATGTTAATTTAATAGTTGTAGAAATAATTGTTTTAATAATAAGTTAATTTAATAGTTGTTTTTGTTCATGTAATTTTATTATTTTTAATTGTAGAAATTAAATAATATGATTTTATGTAGATTTAGTTATTTAATTAATATAATATTTTTTCCAGTTAAGAAAATGTGTTAGTTAGTTAGTTAATTAATTTAGTTTTATTAGATATGTTTTAAAATATTAGGAAAATGTTACAAAACATTAGAAAAATGTATATAAATTATTAGAAATATGAAATTAAAACATGAACCAACATAAACCTTAACACTAAATAAACATGAACCCTAATCATAAACCTAATTTAAAAAAAAATCCCTAAACCTAATTGAAAAATAAACCTTAATATGAAACGTACATGAAACTTAACATTAAACCAACATGAAACTAGAACATGAACCAACATAAAATCTAACACTAGAAACCAACATAAACCAAAATACTAGAAACCAACATGAACTTTCTCTCTCTCTCTCTCTGACCAATTAAGACCTGACATGATTAACAAGACGTAATAGGACCCTAAGAGTTAACATGAGTAACAAGACCTAATATTTCCTATTAAGACCTAACATGATTAATAAGACCTAATAAGACCCTTAAATTAATTAATACGACCTAATAAGACCTAATACCTATTAATAAAACCTAATAGGACCCTTAACAACTGATAGGACCTATTAAGACCTAATAGGAATTAAGACCTGACGTGTGACTAATACTTGACTAATTAGGACCTATTAATTGACCGATTAAGACTAATTAAGACTTAACCTATGACTAATATGATCAATTAAGACCTAACATGATTAATAAGACATAATAGGACCCCTTAACACCTAGCTTGAGTAATAAGACCTAATATTTCCTATTAAGACCTAACATGATTAATAAGACCCTTAACATCTAATAGGACCCTTAACATGATTAATATTTCTATTAAAATTTAACACTAGAAACCAAGATAAATCAAAATACTAGAAACCAACATGAACTTTCTCTCTCTCTGATCAATTAAGACCTAACATGATTAACAAGATGTAATAGGACCCCTTAAGAGCTAACATGAGTAATAAGACCTAATATTTCCTATTAAGACCTAACATGATTAATAAGACCTAATAAGACCCTTAAATTGATTAATACAACCTAATAAGACCTAATACCTATTAATAAGACCTAATAGGAACCTAACAAACTAATAGGACCTATTAAGACCTAATAGGAGGGTATGTGCAAGATCATGAGGGGCCAAACTATGCCCTTAAGTGGCAATGAAAAATCAGCAAATCAGGGTTAGTCAACTTGATGTGAAAATTTCAACTAGCTATGAACCTAATATCAAAAAGTTGTAACAATAGAATCTATAGAAAATTGAATGCAGTTTCTAAACTACTAGGCCTTTTTTGAAAAAAAGTTAGTATGATTGGTGAAAAGTATAGATTTCAATGTAGTAGTACAAAAATTTTAGGAAAAAAATAAGAAGTAGGCGTATGTCTGACCACCTTAATCAAAATCAAATGATAATATTTTATTATAAGATTTTATATATAAGTAGTAGACTCATGCCCGGATGTGACACATATTTTTTTGTAATTTTATTCCAAAAAAATAATTAATTATGAAATTTTTACTACAACATTTTCAGAATAAAAAAACTCCCATGTCTGACCACCTTAACTCATTCAAAACTTTACAAAATTCAATTTTTATTTATTTTTCCTTATAGTAGGCGAAGCATAAAATGTGACACATTTTTTTGATTTCAAAAATGTTATGTTGTCTGAAAGTTATAGTCATTTTTCAATCAGTATATAAATCAACACTTTAGAGGTAGCTCAATTAGAAACTAACTAATAATTACTTACCGAATTCAAAATTTGACAGCAATTATATCAATAGAAAGCTAATAATCTCCTTAAGACACCCTTTTCATTTTATCAAATTCGGGTGAAAAAAAAGTCGTCAACTACATTGTCAAAGTTTTGAACTGACATCGCCAGTTTTTGGCCCCTCATAATCTTGCACATACCCAGGAATTAAGACCTAACATGTGACTAATACTTGACTAATTAGGACCTATCAATTGATTGATTAAGACTAATTAAGACTTAACTTGTGATTAATATGATCAATTAAGACCTAACATGATTAATAAGACCCTTAACATCTAATAGGACCCTTAACATGATTAATATTTCCTATTAAACTCTAACACTAGAAACAAACTTAAACCAAAATACTAGAAACCAACATGAACTTTCTCTCTCTCTCTCTGACCACTTAAGACCTAACATGATTAACAAGACGTAATAGGACCCCTTAAGAGCTAACATGAGCAATAAGACCTAATATTTCCTATTAATACCTAACATGATTAATAAGACCGAATAAGACCCTAAAATTTATTAATACAGCCTAATAAGACCTAATACCTATTAATAAGACCTAATAGGACCCTTAAGAACTAATAGGACCTATTAAGACCTAATAGCAATTAAGACCTAACATGTGACTAATACTTGACTAATTAAGACCTATTAATTGACTGATTAAGACTAATTAAAACTTATCCTGTGACCAATATGATCAATTAAGACCGAACATGATTAATAAGACCCTTAATATCTAATAGGTTACCTTAACATGATTAATATTTCAGATTAAACTCTAACACTACAAACCAACATAAACCAAAATACTAGAAACCAACATGAACTTTCTCTCTCTCTCTGACCAATTAAGAGATAACATGATTAACAAGATGTAATAGGACCCCTTAAGAGCTAACATGAATAATAAGACCTAATATTTCCTATTAAGACCTAACATGATTAATAAGACCTAATATTTCCTATTAAGACCTAACATGATTAATAAGACCTAATAAGACCCTTAAATTGATTAATACGACTTAATAAGACCTAATACCGATTAATATGACCTAATAGGACCCTTAAGAACTAATAGGACCTATTAAGACCTAATAGGAATTAAGACCTAACATGTGACTAATACTTAACTAATTAGGACCTATTAATTGAATTATTAAGACTAATTAAGACTTAACTTGTGACTAATATGATCAATTAAGACCTAACATGATTAATAAGAGATAATAGGACCCCTTAAGACCTAGCATGAGTAATAAGACCTAATATTTCCTATTAAGACCTAATATGATTAATAAGACCCTTAACATCTAATAGGACCACTTAATACCTAATAGGAGCCTTAAGAATTAATAAGAGGTCTAATAGGGCATAATAGCACCTAAATTGATTAATACAACCTAAAAAGACCTAATAGGACGCTTAAGAAATAATAGGACCTATTAATACTAATTAGGTCCAATATGACCTATTAAAACCTAATAGGACCAATTAAGACCTAACGTGTGACTAATATTTGACCAATTAGGACTTATTAATTGACCAATTAAGACCAATTAAGACTTGACATGTGACTAATATGACCAATTAATACCTAACATGATTAATAAGATAAAATAGGACCCCTTAAGACCTAACATTAGTAATAAGACCTAATATTGTCTATTAACACCTAAAATGATTAATAAGACCTAATAAGACCCTTAACATCTAGAATAGGACCACTTAATACCTAATAGGACCCTTAAGAATTAATAAGAGGTCTAATATGGCATATTAACACCCAAATTGATTAATATGACCTAATAAGACCTAATAGGACCCTTAAGAACTAATAGGACATATTAAGACCAATTAGGTCCAATATGACCTATTAAGACATAATAGGACCAATTAAGACCTAACATGTGACTAATACTTGACCAATTAGGACCTATTAATTGACCAATTAAGACAAATTAAGACTTAACATGTGACTAATATGACTAATTAAGACCTAACATGATTAATATGACCCCTTAAGACTTAGTAAGATTAATACGACCTAATACCACTTAAGACCTAATATGAACCCTTACTTTCAATCTACATCTACATTGAACCATAACTCAAAGCCTCTTTTCATTAGAAAATTTGTAACATGTATATGTGTTTAAATTTGTGTATATATATATATATATATATATATATATATATATATATATATATATATATATATATATATATATATATATATATATATATATATATATATATATATATATATATATATATATATTCATTTAAACTAGATGATTATAATGTACATGTGCAGAGATCTATATATATTCTTGTTTATACTTTCGCATATATCCATTTTATCTATTACATGGCATCGGCTAGAGGGTTAGTGGATTCAGGAGAGCCTAGTGTACATGAGGGGTGGTAGTGGTAGTCACCACTCCTCACATAGATCAACCGATTCTAGAGAGGCCAAAGAGAAGCTATTTTCTTCTACCATTGACAAATTGACACCAGCCATAGAGGTTTTGGATCAGACAATTACTTCATCAACCACCCTTCCCAATAGGGATAGGGTGAACAGTATTAGAGCTGGTTTTTTGAGTATGATTGACACAGTTCAATCGTACAACCCATATGATAGTATCAACATTGATACATTCTATACTTCTTTGTCTCGTAGTGCTACTGGAACTGTGAAGTATAGGTAGATTGATACAGATGTTTCCACCGCTATGTTGATGACCATGTTTCCTCATTACCAAGACATGGCTAAGGTGAGAGGGTACATGACTACGAGATGCGAGGATGATCTTGTCACACCATTTATATATCCTTGATGGTTGGCTCCTAATCATAGGTGGCCCTAGAAGGATGAGCTTCCACTATATTTCTGCAAACAATTATTTGAAGAATTTCATTTGTAGTATGATGTTGATCATTCATTTGTCATAACCATTCTTACAAGATCTACTGGATCAGGTTCTCAGAAGACTTCACCACCTATAGCTCCTCGACAGACTGCACCACCACCTACATCTCCTCAACAAACCGCACCACCTACAACTCATCAACAGACTGCACCACCTACAACTCCTCAATAGACTGCAATTGACGAGGATGCACCTCCCCGGCTCACTCAGGCCACTTCATCACGTGCAGCTCATCAAATTTTTACCACATTGCTTACAAATGAACCGATTGATCCTACGTAGATGTCATTACATGACTCATATTTGAGCACTTTTGAGAGAGTATTAGAGACTTTTATGGTAAATATATTTAAATTTAAATTGGTAAATGGGATAAGGGAGAAGAAAGTTGAATCATTTATTAACAAAATAGCAGGTCAGCATGGCATATCTAAAGAAGAAATGAAAATTGTCAGGGAGAAACTGGTAGAAATTTTTGAGAAATACAATATTCCCCCTCCTCAAACTAACATTGAAGCACCTCAAGTAGTAGAGGTTGAGGAAGAAGACGAAATAGAAAAAGTTGACACTCCTAAACCTACTAGGAGAACTTCATAGAGGTAGGCTGCAAGAGAAGCTACATAAGGCCAAACACCTCATAAAGCCAGACCTAAGGCCATGGCTAGTGGACAAGGAAAGAAGAGGAAAACACTAGATACCCCTCCATCTTCACATGGGAAGGATAAGAAACAAAAGACTACACAAGAACAAGAACAAAATAAGGAAGCTCAAATGATGGATATAGAGAAAGCTGAAGAACAAAAGAAGAATGAAAAAGAAGAAGAAAAGGATAGAAAACTTCAAGAGACTAATCTAAGGGCACTTGAAGTAAATAAGAAGAAGGAAGAAGAAGCTAAATAGAAGAAAGGTCAGGAAATACAAAGAAATCTATTTAAGCCCTACTTAAAAGTTCTATAAAAGAGAGTAGTAAATGATGGTACGATTACTTCTATTGAAAAATGCTTTGATAGATATGATAAAGAGGATAAAAACAAGATAGAAGATATAGTTGTGGAGCACATTCTCAATTTAAAAAAGAGTCTAATTGACATAGAGGGTCAAATAAGTAAGGACCTATTTGAAAGATTAGAATGAAGAAAGAAAAGAGCCCTTGATGAGGACATCAAGATGAGAAATGATATTCTTCTACAAAATATTCCTACTATTATAGGGAATGAGATGGGAGATTGGCTTAAGAAGCTAAGGCCAAAGCTAAGAACTAAAAATAGAATCATCAAGTTCATCGCCCAAAAGTATGAAAAGGTTGAACAGGAAACTCATGACAAGGTTGGATAGATAATCCTAGAGGAGTGACTTGATCTTGGAAATTCTACAAGGACCCCAACCCCATTAATAGTCTCAACAAAGCCTACAATTGCCAAAATTTTAGAAAAGGCTGATGCTCCAAAGGAGACGGAGGTAGTTGACACTACCTTACCTAATTTCTACATTGACAATGTTGGGATTTCACTTGACACAAATTTGGACACATCTAATCCATTTCAGATAAGTGAAACCTTGACCAACATTGATGATATAGTAAATAATCTTGAGCCTCCTAAGATCTCTCAAGAAGAATTAGCTAAGAAAGTGCAGCAAAAGGAGAAAACACTTGAAAAGCAACAAGTATCAAAAGAAAGAGGTGAAGAAAAGGAAACATAAAAGGAAAAGGAACATGAAAAGGAAAAGGAAAAGGAAAAGGAAAAGGAAAAGGAAAAGGAAAAGGAAGAGGAAGAGGAACAACCAAAAGGATTGCCGGGTAAAAGCACAATCAAGTGTCACCTTTTAGGCTAACTTATCAGCACAGCTGAATTTTAGTATTTCTAACTAAAAATTAATTTTGGTCAAACATATGGTCTAGCTAGATTCATTCTAGCTAAGTTAGATAAGTTCATTAACTTTTCCAATTGAAAATATCTATTAAATGCATGTTTTCTACCACTTTAGGTCCAATTACCATAAAAATAAAATTATTTCAGAAAAGTGGGATTTCAATAACTCCTAATAATTTTAATGATATTTTTTTAAAAATAAAAAAATACCCTTTTGTAGAGATTAGAGTCAAGAATATCCTCATATAGATTTTATAGTGTTTTAGTTAGATATAGTTTATTGTAATTAAAAAATATTTCAAGTAGGTATTTTAATAGTCAAGGAGATGTTGATTTGGAGAAAGAAAAAAATAGTAAATCATATTAAATTTTTTTGAAAAACATATGGTGCACTAGAGGAGAGAGTCCTCTTCAAGAATATATATTTCTTTTTTTATTGTGATAGATTTGTTATGAAAAATATGTTGCGTTATGAAAACTGTCGATTTCAGTGAGTTGGAATTTGAATTGTTATAAAAGAGAAAATATAGGTCACAAACCAATTTTTATTACTTCATGCACTAGATATATATGTCATCTATGACATATTTTGAAATTAGGGGAAAAAATATTTATTTACATATAATTTTTTGGTGGGAACTAGACCCCTAATTTTCAGCATTTTTCAGTAACTAAAAAATTGTCTTAAAAAAATTTAAAAAACATATCAATTCTTATTCAAAAAAATTATTAAAAATATTGATCATAAACTTCATCCATTTTGTCACATTTAATTAGTTTACATCATCAAATTCTAAAGATAAATGTCATTTTTATACTATTGAAGTTGAACAGCTTTGATTTGTTAGCCTCTTCCTTTGTAAAAGGGTGATAGCTTATTGTGCTTTTACCCTGCCTATAACCCCTTTTTCTACACCTAGTTTTTTGGCAAGTGGATCTCAATCACTTCCAAATAACTTAGAGGACATGGATGTCCCAGATCTGATGCAATGGTCAGTACTTGCTTTTGCAAAAGGAAAGGAAAAATTAGAGAAGAAGACTGATAAAACTAAAAAGACAATCCAACGAGAAACACAAGTATTGAGTAAGCTTTTGAATACACCTCTTGTACATATTGAAGATCCTATAAATAGTCTAGACAATATTATAAGTTTAGTAGAACAAAATTTTGGTACATTAGAAGAAGTAGCAATAATAAAAGTAGTAGATGACTTTATAAGACTAAGGATGAAAGATACTCTTGATGGGATCAAGAGTGATCTTAATACATGGATTTTCACTGAAAAGGCAATCAAATATTGTCTTAATGATGAAAATGACCTATAAAGACTCTGAATGAGTTCACACAAGCATGTTTAAAATAATTTATCTGATATTATAGCTCAAGATGAAGAGGTTTTGGTAAAACTCTTTGAGGATTTTTAAAATAAGATATTATTGGACATAAATAAGGAAAAAAATAGGATCATGGATAAAATCCATACCCTACACTTGGAAAAGAACAGAGTTCGTAAAATATTCTCTTGATTAAGAAGCTTTTTGACTCCAAAGCTCAGTGTCTTGGAGAGTACTCATGAGGACCTTCATCCTGGCCTCAAAACATTTCAGGGACTAGTACCTATCGATGTAGAGGAAGAAGACAAGGCCTGATTTCGTATCAATGGACTGATTCAGGTTGTAAAAGCAATCAAAATAGCCTGGGATGAAAACATACAGATCATGAAGACCAAGTATAGAGACATACTGCAAACAGTTCAACTATGATTTTAAACATTTTCAATTTTGTTGTTATGTCAGCTATTTCAAACATTTTTGGTACCCTTTTCCATTGATGTCAAAGGGGGAGAGAGAGAAGAAAAAATGTAATGAGAGAAAGAGAACAAGTATGTAAAATAAAAATATAGAAAACATAAATAAAATAAAAGTTTTCTCTAAAGACTATGTGTCAAATTTCTATGTGTTGCATTTCCTTTTACATTTTTGTCTTAATGTTGCACTTAGTCATTTTTTCACTAATTGTTTCCATCAATGCCAAAGGGGTAGATTGTTGGCAAGTGGTCAACACATGTACATATATAGCTTCCATCATTTGTGATGACCATTCTTACTAGGACCTTTAACATGATTGATTCCTAAACATGGATCTCATTGTATACATCCCCTACCATGGATCTTCTTATATTGTAATAATGAGCTCCTAATAGGGCTAGAACTCCTAACATGGTTTCAAGATCCGTAGTGCAAAATTTTGTGGCTATCATTCCCATCAGGGTTTTTCCCTTAATAGGGTTTCCTCAAAAAAAAATATGGTGTTATGAGTTCTCCTATGTTTTTCTTTGTTGCATGACTATTTATTTTATGTTATATCTTTATATGCTGGCTAAAGAAGTTGAATCTAAGTTAGAAAATTCAATTAAGTAATGTAACATTGATTCACCCCCCTCTCAGTGTTACCAAATCCTAACAAAAAATTTGTGGAAACTCCTATAAAGTTGAAAATTTTCTGATTTAGATCATGTATGAAATTTTTTTCATGGCTGGGAGGTTTGGGGATGAGTGCTATTAGCAGTTGCTTTGTAAATGGAGGGCTAATAGGGCTATTTGTAAGGTTGCAGGGTACTGGTATAAACAACTAGTCCATAGGAGAAATAGGTAAGTTTGATATATGTTGTTTAATAGTGAATAGGGTGTTTGAATATGTTTTCAGATCTGAGAGTCTTTGGGATAATTTTTTAGAAATCCTAGGATTACCTGCTCAATAGCGCTACTAGGAATTAGGCCTAGTTAGTACCTGGGTAAGGGATTGTTGATGGATTAAGTTGGTTGGTTGAAACTAGTAGATGTATTTGAGGGATGTTGGGCTGATTTCAAGGTGTGGAGCCTATTGGTGGTACAAGGAAGTGTTTTGAACTTTGATTGGTCTAAGGAGTTGATTGGATCAATGAGGATGATCCTAGTAAAGAAGCCTATTGGGTGTTAATACAAAACAAATGTAGTCCCTCATGAACTTTCTAAATGGAAGTTCACCTAGAGCTCTGCATTACTATGCCTTTGTGCTAGGTGCTCCTGCACCATTCTTTCAAAGATCACCTAACATAATGGAACTTGCTAGCCTATTCGATGCATGGTCCCTCTCTCTTCTCTCCAAGCTCTCATAGCTTTATTAGTGGGTTAGACAATGGAGTTTTGTCTTTCTCTGGAGATGTTCTTTCCCTTTCCATGTGATCATTTGTGATCTTGCAATAAATTTTTGAACATGTGATGCTAGCAGTTGAGACATTTTTTGATTGAGGTCTCTTTGACTAGTTATTTTAGAATTTTGTTTTTACTACTAATTCATTTGTCCTTTTTTCTTTTCTTTTCTTGTTTGTTTTTAATCCCTTGCACATTGTTGTCTAAGTTGAGATCCTTTGTTTAGGGGCATGTGTCGTTGAACTTAGTGATGTTTTATCTCTTTGTAGCTTTTCTAATCATTATTTCTCTCTCTTCTCCTTTACCATGAGTATGAGGTGGACTCATGCTCCCGCTAAGGTGAGGACTAAATGTACCATCCTAAATTGTAAGCACCTATAACCAAGTGCTCAATTAGGCCTCATTTTAGCAATGTATGGGCTCAATCATTGATGTTTGGTACTCTATCTCTGCTTTGCTTTGCACTCCAGCATCCTCTCTACAATCGTAATTCCAAAAATAACTTTTATTACATTTTAGGGATAATAGATTGACCAAGCTAACCTTTTTCCCAAGGCTTTCCATGAAATTTAAATTGGCGGCTTGTCTCAACAATTAAGTGGAAAATCCAAATCCCCATCGACCTTCTTCGGGTTTTGAGCTCTAAATTTCTTGTGAGGGGTATGTAAGCAACCCACATCTCATCTTGAGAAAAAAACATAATAGGAATTCAAGATCTCTCCTACAAATTTGCATCTAAACATTCTAAGGCAGATTTTAAAGCATTTTAAAGGTGTTTTCAAGGCAATCTTCTCTATCGTAGCAAGCTTCCTTTCCCTCATTTAAGGCTAAATAATAGATTCCACTATCAAGGAAGAAGATCATGAGAATCCATACATCAAAGCATTCAATTCTTCATCGCTTCAAGTCATCTTTGTCTCTCTGTCTCTGTCTCTGTCTCTGTCTCTGTCTCTCTCTCTCCATCAAGCATTATGGAAAATTTACAACAATCAATATGCAAGGTATATCTTTCATGATTTCATTTTAGGTTTTTGTGAGGAGTTAAATCTATTGAATCAACATTATTGATCAAATTCAAAGAAGCACTTGTATTAGCAAGGTATAATACACTTTGAAGGATTCGTATCTAGCCTCTATTCTATGTTACCACACTTTCATTTCATTTCAAGGTTGATTCCAAACTGAGGTTTGACAAAGGAAAAGCCCTCTCTGCACAACAATTTCATTTTTTTTGGTGTGCAAGAATAGGTGGTGCTCACACCAAATTAGATCTTGGAAGTTTATGAGCTTGTGGATAGTCTACAATTGAAAACAATTAGTAGTGCAGGGAACATGTGGACTTAGTCAACCTAATCTTGGGGACATGTTTACCAAGTCAACATAGTCCCTCCAGATTCTTTTCAAATTGATTTTCAAAGTCAATTGACCCCTCTAGTTTTTGTTTCTTGTGTTTGTACTAACCTTTTTCTCCTTTCTAGTCCTCTATTTTTCATTGTTCAATCTCACTTGCCTATATAATCCTCAATTATAGTTAAGGATCACTATACTTTCTAGTGTTAAAACATACTTGAGCCTAGCAGGTCATCTTCCTTTTGAATGTGCCATAAGAAAAGGGATTAATCCCCCTCGATCCCATTTTATTACTATAGATGATTGTGAATTTTGCATAGTAAGAGATAATTTAATTAGGTTTTAGCAGTCTTCTAGGTTGCATTTATAAAATCAGTTAAATCGTTATTTGGTAACCTTGGAATCTATCATGAAATTATAATGAACCCAAACAAGGAATTGCACGAAACAAACAAATCACACGAGTGTATATTTATTTTTCTAAAATGTAATTTCTAATATCTAAAATATTAAAAATAGTCGTCATATATATTTTGTCTGGTGTCGATTGATCTGATTAAGTAAAAATAGATTTTACAAGGCCCCGGAACCTATAACAGAAAGTTAAAAGTATAGCAATAAAATTTTACAGAAACTATGCTGCAGTACCGAGGAGCAGAAGCCAAAACACTAAAGAAAACAACCAGAAGATAACCAAAAAAACACAACAGGAACAGCAAAAAGATATGACGACAGGAAAAAAGACAGCTAAATGCATTTCATTAGGTCTTCAGTCTGGTGTCCGATTGTTCTATGTATAATGAAATCACAATTTAATTAATATATTTTCTGAAAAAAGTTTACATTTACTTTCAATTCATTGTTTTAAGAGACCAATAAAAGGAAATTATTTGGCATCACCATTTTTTCTGCACAAAAGGTTTCTTTTGACAATGTTTTTAGAAATCTCAGAACATGAAAATAACATATTTTGGTGTGCATAGAAATGAATTTTCGTTAGACCGTGTTAAAGCTGTAACAGATGCAGAAACATCGTTCATTGAAGTGCAGCCCTTGTTTTGTAAAACAAGCTTTATGTCAAATAAATTCGAGGCACCTTGCATTGTTGTACAATTTTCATAGAAAACCATTTAACTTTCCTGACTGGATTCTTAGATTTCTGTGCACTCAAATTTTTGTGGGGCTAAATTTCAACTTGCATGACCATTACACATATGTTCTCGGTGTCCAACCTTGTTTACAAAGTTTGTCCCAACAAAAATGTTTTATCAGAGGAATTAAAATTTATTGTCTGCTTTTTTTGTGTACAGCAAATTTGTCACCACCTTTAAAAACTGTATTACAGTCCCAAATTTTCTTTTGTGATAAGATATTTTACATTCCAACATGAAATGATATCATAGCATTGGTAAATCATGACTGCTTTTTTCAATTCTAATTTCAATATTATTTAATTGAAAAGATTCCGCATAATTTACTTAATAATATTGGCCTACTAAGAGATTGAAATGAAATATGAAACTATTTAATGGCAAACATTCTTTTTGTCCACCTCTTAAGTGTTGTACAGTAAGAATTAAGCATAAAGAATAATATTTGTAAATTACTTTATCTCTCAACATATCCTCTCTGAAAGAAAAATAATATATGAAAACTACTTTTATTCATTACTTCCACAAAGCTTTCTTAACAACAAATTGCAGAAAAATGATTATACAAGGAGATTAAAGAATTATGGATGTTGACTGTAAATAGCTGTTTAATTATACAAGGAGATTAACTATTTATGGATGTTGACAATAAATAGCTATTTATTGGATTGATTTCTAAAGAAAGAAAAATATACAATAAATTACGGGAAAAAAAGGAAAAGCTACAGTCTGATCATGGTTTATTTATAAGAGCCTACAGAGAATCAACAGCCATGCAAGTTTTCTTTGAAAAAAATTATGCCATGATATGGGTCAACAAGCTTTTGAAGGATCTATTATTAGAGTAAGAGGCTATGGCTTTTTCTTTCCCAAATTCTTATACTTTAGTTTTTGATATGCCTTTTATAAATAAAAAATAATTGTTAATTATTGGGAGGCAAATTCTTTTATAATATTTGATTTGGTTAAAGAGGAAGTGGGAACTTATATCATGCAATTTGATTTTTCAATAGAAAATATTAAATATAAAATTGTCATATGAAAAATTTACAAATTTGGTTTGTCTTGTCAATAAAAAATATAATATAAATGTTATATCTAGCATAACTTTAAGACTTCTTAATAAATCATTATTTACTTTTATTTTAAAAAGATTGTTGGATCATCTAATGATAAAGTAAAAAGTTTATTTTTGAAAGGTATTTAAATTTTTATTTTTATTTATTTTTAAAGAAATGAATTATATTTTTATAAGAGTTTTTATAATTGCATTCAAAAGTTTATCTGAATAATTTTCAAATAGTCTATTAGAAATTAATTATTAAGTGCAAATTGTATTATATTTAATAAGAAGAGTCTAGTTTCATGTCAAACTATTCTCAAAAGCTAGTATATTATCATATGGCCCATTGCCCCTACCAATATCTTAAGCCATTATACTACAAACATCTTAAGTCATTATATAACTATTAACATGGGTACTTTGGTCAGATATCTATACCATTTGAAAGCTATTTTTTATTTGAGTATATAAGAAGAAATATGGTTTAATAATATAACATCTTCAATAGCATAATTAATTTATAATTTTAAATCTAGAAATATATTTATGTGGGTCTATATATGTATGTATGTACATTCATGTCCATATATACATACATGTGTGTTTGTGATTAAAAAATTACTAAACAATAAATTTGAAATTGATAGAATTAAAAACCAACACAATGAAAATATATTTGAATATTAATGTTTTACAATGTGGCAATTCCTTAAAATGTATAAATAGATAAATATTGAAACACAACATAAACCTAAACATTGACTATTTTCAAAGATTAACATAAAATAAGAATGTAAGATCCCTAAATCTATGTTCCAAACATTAACCTAAAATAAGTATTTGAGCTCTCTTAAATCATGTCGAAGTATCTTATTCAATATATGGTTATACATTTGTTCCTCATCTTAGATGTACCTCTTTGATAAGCCTCAATAATTGCTGTCTAATTAGTCATCAGCAATTCTTTATAATTGAGTTATTATTATTGCTGTCTTTTGTGATAACAGGTATATTTGTTGCGGATCTTCATAACAAAGGATCACTGCTATAAATATCATTAATTTATAGTAATATTGGTATTATTATTGATTAATAATATTATTGGTGTTATTATTGATATTATTATTGATATTGATTAATAATATTATTGGTATTATTATTGATTAATAATATTGATTAGCTATATTTATTTGTTATATTGATCAATAATAATATTGACTACTAATATTTCATTGATCACTAGTTGATTATATATATGAATAGCTATTAAATATTAATATGAATTAATATTAATAAATTCTTCTATATATATATTGATCAATCTTATATTATTGTCAATACTAAGATAATATATATTATTACATTAATTATCCATACACATTTTCTAGGGACTAAATTGTATATGTGAAATAGGTTTGTCACCTTCCATTACCAGTACAAGTTGCAGCTTGCATGGAAAACCATTTAACTTACCTAACAGTATTCTGGAGTCCTCTATCTACTCTTTTTTTTGTGGGGTTAAGTTTCAACACGCATGACGCTGGCAAATTGTTCTCGCCATGTCCAATCTTTCACTACTTTACCACGTTTGCCTCCTTGAAAATGCTTGTCCAATCTGACGAATATTTAAATTCATTTTCAACTTATTTTAAGATGATTTTGTACGTAAGAATGTTGTTACCACCTTTAAAAACCATCAGCTACGATCATGGTTCCAAATCCTTTAAAAAAAAAATGATTTTTTACATGTTCTGATAACTCTTTGATAATATTAAATTAAATTATAATATTACAGATTAAAAGCAATTGTTCATGCTTGCACAGGACCGATATAATTAACGCTGTCATGTTCTCATAATTAACTTGATAGCGTATATTGGTTTAGTAACTGTAGTCCATTTATATCTCTCGATTAAGGCAAATATTGTATTTAAAACATGGAATGAAATTATTCAATGGCCCAATGTTGTCTAACACTCCTTTTTAATTACAAAGGATGTTGAGAGTAAATATTTTTCAATTGAATTAAGTTTTAAAATAAGAAAATGTCAAAGTCACAATCAATTGTAGAAATTACTCTAAAAAATAGACAACCTAACCACAGCCAATTACACTAAAAAATAGACAACCTAATCACAGCCAAGCATATACTTGTTGAAGGAACAGATTATTCCATGAAATCGGTCAACAAAATTTTAAAGATCTATTATGAAAGGAGGCGGCTATTGCTTTTCTTTTACAAATTCTCATTACCTTTATTAATGCTTTTTGTTAAATAAATGATTACTAATTATTGAGAGGCTAGTCATGCTTTACAATTTTTCTAAGAGAAATGAGCATGTAATTTTATTTATCATAATATTTTAAAATGGAAGGATATATATATATATATATATATATATAGCAAAAGTAATTAGGTCGAGAGTAATCTTTTTCGAGGTGCCTATTGCATCTCGCAATTTGAAGAAAATAAGCACTTTGAAAAGAATTACTTTCTTCAAATTGCAAGATGCAATAGACGCCTCGAGAAGAATTACTCTCGACGTAATTACTGTCGATATATATATATATATATATATATATATATATATATATATACTAGTAGCAGTCACGACGCAACATGGAAGATATTATATGAATTTTAATATATAATTAGATCAGTTATATTAGGGTTAGGGTGTATGGTTTAGAGTTAGGAGTAGAATTATGTTAATAGTTAGGGTCAGGGATAGGTCATGATCATGGTTTGGGTATGATTACGATTGTGGTTAGGGTATGATTAAGGTTGTAGTTACGGCTAGAATTATTGTTGGGATAGCGAAATTTTTCAGATACAGGAAGATATACATGAAACTTTTTATATATGTTTAATTTCTAACATTATTAGAAAAAAAATTAAATTGATTGAAGATTCAATTTATTATTGCATAAAATATAAAAATATTTGTAAACATCTCTCTCTCTCTCCATATATATATATATATATATATATATGTACACTCTCAAAAATGGGCAAGTGCTTTTAAATCAATAAAATGGTTCAAAATCATCAAAATGTACTAATTCTCATAAAAAAAGATCAAATCAATTAAAAATAGACATTATTAAATCAAATTGGACAAAATCAATTAAATCAAAGGAAAAATTAAATAATGACGTTAAATAATTAAATCAAAGCTTAAAAGGGTGAAAAACACTACATAATTGATTTTAATCAATTAATTGTATAGTTTTTAAATCAAAAATCAAAATGAACCTATTCCCCTACATGGCTAAATTTAATTAATTAATTAAATTTAATAAATCCTAATATCTTTCAACAAAGTTGAGCAACCAATGAAAATTGAAGACAAAGAGACACAAATCACTCAAAAAGAATGAATCTCAATCACTCATTTTAAAGTTTGAATCTCATCCACTCAATTTTGTCCTTTTGTCCAAAGCTTTGAGACAAACATTTAAATTGTCCCCCCATTTATGAACATTGCAAATTTTTTGATTTAACCAAAGGTAAATCATGGTTAATTTACTTTACCCCCTACCCTTGGGAATTTACTATAAGTATGAAGCATTTTGAGAGCAATAATAATTTTAGAAATTCATTTGCAAAGCGTCCTTATTATAGACAATTTCATAACAATCAAAAGCATTTGAGAGCATTGATGCAGGAGCATCCTGGGTGTAAGAGCAATCTTGCATCACCCAAAAATATTTGTTTTTGCTTTTCAATAAGGGCTATCTTGTGCAGAGCTGCTTTTCTAGAAACTTTCTATTTTTAGTAAGTTGGTCATACGATCTCGGAATGTTCTGATTTCACATGTGGGGGTTCATCTCTGTCATATCAGCCTGCAAGTAAAGTTTCATGGCTAGATCAAGTCTGGTTTTGAAGATATTGAAAATTTTCGGTTTTGGAAACAGGGTGCAGAAACTTTGAACTCAGTTTTGAAGGCTTTAGAGGCCCCGGATGAGGTCGAATTTTGGGCTGAATGAAGCTTGCTTGATTCAGGCATTGTAGAGCTCCTCGCGCCCTTTCCGAAATGGGGTTACAATAGTCAATCGGGTCAACTGGTGATGACTTATGGTCTTCGGAAGTTGGGTCACCTGAAATGGCAGAAAATGATTTTTCTTCAAAATTTCTGTTCGGGTTTCAAAATTTATTTTGAGCCGACTTTGATGTAATAAATTGAAAAATAAAATAATTCTAAGTTTGGTCGGCCCTATGGGCTAAATTTCTGGAACCTTCCCAGGCGGTGGAAAATTGCCTATATAAGGAAGGCTGTATTATTGTCTTAGGCAGTTCAGAATAGTTCTGGGTAGTAGATCTGGGTAATAGTTCGAGGCTTTGTCCTACAGAATATTGTAAGGGAATGCCCATGTGGCTTTGCATGTTGTAATTCTGAAAATTTGTAATTCCACATTTGTGGAGATAATAAGAAGCCAATTTTCTGTTCTTGCATATTATTGTTGTTGTTTCTCTATGTCTGTTATGTGTTTGTGGTATTAAGGGGAGCACCCTTCATCAAGTGGTATCAGAGCAGGTTTTCCTGAGTGTGTAAACAGATCGCCGACTATGAGGCAGTTTGCACCAGGACCGTGGTTAGGGTTTCAGCGCGTATCGCGAAAATGCCTCCACGAAGAGAACGTGGCGGAAGAGCTGGTGTTGTGACACCTGAGGTTAGAGAGCTGCAAAGACAAGTGCGAGCATTGCAAGAAGAGATTCGTAGAGGAATGAATCTTAATGTCAGAGACGAAAGTGAGGATGAAGCCGAAGAAGAATATCAAGAAGGAGAAGTTGAAATTGTGAACCAGGAGGAAGAAAGACTTTTTCGGGCGATTTCCAAGATTGGGAAAAGACCTAAGATTGAGGTTCCTACATTTTCTGGAAATCTTAACCCAGAGGAATTGATCGACTGGATCGATGAGTGTGAAGAATATTTTGAGTATGAAGATGTTGAGGATCTTGATAGGGTCAAATTTGCGAAGGCCAGACTGAAAGGTCATGCGAAGATATGGTGGCAAGAGATTCAGTTGGAGCGAAATAGAAGGGGAAAGGAGAAAATCACGAGATGGGATCGGATGGTGGATAAATTGAAGCGACAGTTCATTCCTGTTGATTATGAGCTTGACCTACTGAAGAAAATGCAGAGTTTGAAGCAAGCGGGAAGATCTGTTCAGGAGTATACAGAGGAGGTCTATCAACTTCTCATCAGAACAGGCCATGCAGAAGCTGATATGGAGAAAGTTGCCCGATACCTTAATGGGTTAAGGCCAAGCATTCAGGAGGAGCTGAATCTGGTTCGAATGAACAGTATTGAAGAGGCATACCAGTTTTCCCTAAAAGTAGAGGAAAAGCTGAACAAAAAGTTTGAGAGCAGACAAAATGGAAGAGGTCGCGGTGGACGATCTGGTGGACGGTCATATGGTGGCCGAAATGAAGATCCGAAAAAGAAGGATGAGGCCAGTAGTAGTCAGAATCAGCGAGGAAATAATTCCAATCACTTCCAGGATCAGAATAATAGAGATCAAAGAGGAAGAGGAAGAGGACAAGGATCTGGAAGAGGTGGCTTCCGTGGAACATGTTTTCACTGTGGAGAAGAAGGTCATAGGGCATTTGAATGTCCTCAGTGCCAAGGCAGAACAGACAGGAGAAATGAAGGCCAGGCCAGAGTTGCACATGTAGATGAAGATGCCAGATCATCAAATTCTGAAGATGCTGAAAGAGGAGAAACGTTGATTAATAGAAGAGTCCTGTTGAGCGGTGAGAATGAACCTGAGCAAAGAAGGAGCCTGTTTCGCACCAGGTGCAAGTGCGAAGGTAAATGTTGTGATGTGATTATCGATAGTGGAAGCACTGACAATTTGGTGTCAGAAGAGATGGTGACAAAGTTGAAGCTCAAGAGACAGAAACACCCACATCCATATCGGATTGCCTGGGTACAGGATGACCACAAGGTCATGGTCAATGAACAATGCCTGGTGAAGTTCAAGATTGGCGGATACCAAGATGAGGTATTGTGTGATATCATATCTATGGATGCATGTCATATGTTGTTAGGTAGACCATGGCAGTTTGACAGATGTGCTGTACATGATGGCCGTGCGAATACCTATTCCCTGACAAACGATGGAGTGCGACATAAGCTAAAACCATTGAAGGAGACTGAAGAAAAGGTATGTGGTAATGCAAGGATAACTTTTGTTGATGGAAGAAATTTCCTAGATGGTATGAGGCATGAGCATGTATGTTTTGCTTTAATTCCAAAAGCTGGTAAAGAGGAAGTAGAAGATGTTCTTGTAGAAGTTGGAGATTTGTTGAATGAGTTTCAGGATATTGTATCCGATAACGTGCCTGATGGATTACCACCAGTCAGGAAGATCAATCATCAGATGGACTTGATCCCAGGAGCGAGTTTGCCGAATAAGGGAGCACACAGAATGACACCTGCAGAAAGTGAGGAGTTGAACAGACAAGTACATGAACTGTTACAAAAAGGATTGATCCGTGAGAGTCTAAGTCCCTGTGCTGTACCAGCAGTATTAGCACCAAAGAAGAATGGAGAATGGAGGATGTGTACAGATTCTAGGGCAATAAACAAGATCACAATCAAGTACAGGTTTCCATTGCCACGAATGGATGATATTATGGACTGTTTGAGTGGAGCTGTGTATTTCTCAAAGATAGATCTGAAGAGTGGATATCATTAGATTCGGATCAGAGAAGGAGATGAATGGAAGACCACCTTCAAGACAAAGGAAGGACTATATGAGTGGTTAGTCATGCCTTTTGGGCTAACCAATGCACCGAGCACTTTCATGCGGCTCATGAATGAGGTTCTGAAAGAATTTCTGGGTAAGTTTGTTCTGAAAATGGACCCAGATAAGGTACAGGCTATCCTTGAATGGCCTACTCCAAGGAATGCTACTGAGGTTAGATCTTTTCATGGTCTAGCTAGCTTTTACAGAAAGTTTATCAGAAATTTTAGCAGTGTTTGTGGACCCTTGACTGAAACAATGAGATGGGATAGAAAAGAGTTTAAGTGGACTAATGGGGCAGAAAAGAGTTTTCAATTATTGAAACAAAAAGTTACAGAGCAACCTGTTTTAGCACTTCCAGATTTTAATAAGGTGTTTCAAGTAGATTGTGATGCTAGTGGTACTGCAATAGGAGCTGTTATGAGCCAAGAAGGTAAACCTATTGCTTATTTCAGTGAGAAGTTGAATGATGCCAAGAGAAAATATTCTGTTTATGATCAGGAATTTTATGCTATAGTTCAAGCATTAAAGAAGTGGAGACACTATTTGCTTCCTAAGGAGTTTGTTTTGTATACTGATCATCAAGCTTTGCAATATTTGAATAGTCAAGGAAAGTTGAATCAAAGGCATTTGAAATGGGTTGAATTTTTGCAGAGTTATACATTTGTTTTGAAACACAGGAGTGGAAAGTCTAATAGGGTTGCAAATGCTCTTAGCAGAAGGCAACTATTGCTGACAGAAATGCAGATTGAAGTGGTTGGGTTCAAGAAACTCAAGAATTTGTATCCAGAGGATCCTGATTTTGGTGAAGCTTGGAAAGCTTGTAAAGAACCTGTTACTCTAGACAGGACGAAATGGCTGGATTTTATCATCCAAGATGATATGCTATTCAGAGGGAGTCAGTTGTGCATTCCACGAAGTTCTATGAGGGAGAATCTCATCAAGGAGAAGTATAGTGGAGGATTGGCTGGACATTTTGGTTGTGATAAAACCCTTGATTTGGTTAGTGAGAATTATTATTGGCCACAGTTGCAGCAAGATGTGAAGAAGTTTGTACAGCGTTGCAGAGTATGTCAGATGGCGAAAGGAGTGAAGCAGAATACAGAATTGTATCAGCCATTACCTGTACCAGAGAAGCCTTGGGAGGATATCAGCATGGACTTTGTTCTTGGTTTACCGAGGACTCAGCGGGGACATGATTCAATTTTTGTAGTGGTTGACAGATTTTCAAAGATGGCACATTTCATTCCCTGCAAAAAGACTAATGATGTTGTTCATGTAGCAGAATTATTTTTCAGAGAAGTAGTGAGACTTCATGGTTTGCCAAAGACCATAGTTTCAGATCAGGACACTAAATTTGTTAGATATTTCTGGCGTACATTGTGGAAGAAGTTGAAGACAGATTTGAAGTTCAGTTCATCACATCATCCACAGACTGATGGACAGACAGAGGTGGTGAATAGGAGTTTGGGAAATTTGCTGAGATGTTTGGTTGGAGATAAGCCAACAGGATGGGATTTGATTTTACCACAGGCGAAATTTGCATACAATAATTCTGTCAACAGAAGCACTGGTAAATCACCATTCCAGATTGTATATGGAAGTAGTCCAAGAAATGCATCTGAACTGAGGAAGATAGATAAAAGAGAAATAAGTAGTGCTGAAGCTGAGGATTTTGCAGAACACTTGAAGAACATCCATGGGGAGGTGAGGAAGCATATTACCAAGATGAACGCACAGTATAAGGCTAAGGCAGATGAGAAAAGGAGGTATAAGGAATTTCAAGTTGGTGATGAAGTCATGGTTCATTTGCGGAAGGAGCGGTTTCCAGTTGGTACATATAACAAGCTGAAAATGAAGAAGTTTGGACCATGTAAGATACTGAAGAAACATGATTCAGGAAACGCATATGAGGTAGAATTGCCTACTGAGCTAAATATTTCACCAGTGTTTAACATTTCAGATTTGACAGAGTATCATGAAGGAGGTGTTGAAGATGAGATCACAGCAGCACAGTGGAGTATTCCAGCAACTAGTTCAGACACTAAGGAGATCGAAGATATACTAGACAGTTGTGTTGGCAGAAGCACAAGGAACAGGACATATGAAGAATATCTGGTCAAGTGGAAAGGATGACCTATTGAAGATTCATCATGGCTAACAAGGGTGGAGGTTAACCGTCTTGGTTTTCCTCTGCACACCTGAGTCGTGACAGGGTCACTTATCAAACTACCCTGGGTGTCTGATGCAGGAGCATCCTGGGTGTAAGAGCAATCTTGCATCACCCAAAAATATTTGTTTTTGCTTTTCAATAAGGGCTATCTTGTGCAGAGCTGCTTTTCTAGAAACTTTCTATTTTTAGTAAGTTGGTCATACGATCTCGGAATGTTCTGATTTCACATGTGGGGGTTCATCTCTGTCATATCAGCCTGCCAGTAAAGTTTCATGGCTAGATCAAGTCTGGTTTTGAAGATATTGAAAATTTTCGGTTTTGGAAACAGGGTGCAGAAACTTTGAACTCAGTTTTGAAGGCTTTAGAGGCCCCGGATGAGGTCGAATTTTGGGCTGAATGAAGCTTGCTTGATTCAGGCGTTGTAGAGCTCCTCGCGCCCTTTTTGAAATGGGGTTACAATAGTCAATCGGGTCAACTGGTGATGACTTATGGTCTTCAGAAGTTGGGTCACCTGAAATGGCAGAAAATGATTTTTCTTCAAAATTTCTGTTCGGGTTTCAAAATTTATTTTGAGCCAACTTTGATGTAATAAATTGAAAAATAAAATAATTCTAAGTTTGGTCGGCCCTATGGGCTAAATTTCTGGAACCTTCCCAAGCGGTGGAAAATTGCCTATATAAGGAAGGCTGTATTATTGTCTTAGGCAGTTCAGAATAGTTCTGGGTAGTAGATCTGGGTAATAGTTCGAGGCTTTGTCCTACAGAATATTGTAAGGGAATGCCCATGTGGCTTTGCATGTTGTAATTCTGAAAATTTATAATTCCACATTTGTGGAGATAATAAGAAGCCAATTTTCTGTTCTTGCATATTATTGTTGTTGTTTCTCTATGTCTGTTATGTGTTTGTGGTATTAAGGGGAGCACCCTTCATCAAATGGTATCAGAGCAGGTTTTCCTGAGTGTGTAAACAGATCGCTGACTATGAGGCAGTTTGCACCAGGACCGTAGTTAGGGTTTCAGCGCGTATCGCGAAAATGCCTCCACGAAGAGAACGTGGTGGAAGAGCTGGTGTTGTGACACCTGAGGTTAGAGAGCTGCAGAGACAAGTGCGAGCATTGCAAGAAGAGATTCGTAGAGGAATGAATCTTAATGTCAGAGACGAAAGTGAGGATGAAGCCGAAGAAGAATATCAAGAAGGAAAAGTTGAAATTGTGAACCAGGAGGAAGAAAGACTTTTTCGGGCGATTTCCAAGATTGGGAAAAGACCTAAGATTGAGGTTCCTACATTTTCTGAAAATCTTAACCCAGAGGAATTGATCGACTGGATCAATGAGTGTGAAGAATATTTTGAGTATGAAGATGTTGAGGATCCTGATAGGGTCAAATTTGCGAAGGCCAGACTGAAAGGTCATGCGAAGATATGGTGGCAAGAGATTCAGTTGGAGCGAAATAGAAGGGGAAAGGAGAAAATCATGAGATGGGATCGGATGGTGGATAAATTGAAGCGACAGTTCATTCCTGTTGATTATGAGCTTGACCTACTGAAGAAAATACAGAGTTTGAAGCAAGCGGGAAGCTCTGTTCAGGAGTATGCAGAGGAGTTCTATCGACTTCTCATCAGAACAGGCCATGCAGAAGCTGATATGGAGAAAGTTGCCTGATACCTTAATGGGTTAAGGCCAAGCATTCAGGAGGAGCTGAATCTGGTTCGAATGAACAGTATTGAAGAGGCATACCAGTTTGCCCTAAAAGTAGAGGAAAAGCTGAACAAGAAGTTTGAGAGCAGACAAAATGGAAGAGGTCGCAGTGGACGATCTGGTGGACGGTCATATGGTGGCCGAAATGAAGATCCGAAAAAGAAGGATGAGGCCAGTAGTAGTCAGAATCAGCGAGGAAATAATTTTAATCACTTCCAGGATCAGAATAATAGAGATCAAAGAGGAAGAGGAAGAGGACAAGGATCTGGAAGAGGTGGCTTCCGTGGAACATGTTTTCACTGTGGAGAAGAAGGTCATAGGGCATTTGAATGTCCTCAGTGCCAAGGTAGAACAGACAGGAGAAATAAAGGCCAGGCCAGAGTTGCACATGTAGATGAAGATGCCAGATCATCAAATTCTGAAGATGCTGAAAGAGGAGAAACGTTGATTAATAGAAGAGTCCTGTTGAGCGGTGAGAATGAACCTGAGCAAAGAAGGAGCCTGTTTCGCACTAGGTGCAAGTGCGAAGGTAAATGTTGTGATGTGATTATCGATAGTGGAAGCACTGACAATTTGGTGTCAGAAGAGATGGTGACAAAGTTGAAGCTCAAGAGACAGAAACACCCACATCCATATCGGATTGCCTGGGTACAGGATGACCACAAGGTCATGGTCAATGAACAATGCCTGGTGAAGTTCAAGATTGGCGGATACCAAGATGAGGTATTGTGTGATATCATATCTATGGATGCATGTCATATGTTGTTAGGTAGACCATGGCAGTTTGACAGATGTGCTGTACATGATGGCCGTGCGAATACCTATTCCCTGACAAAGGATGGAGTGCGACATAAGCTAAAACCATTGAAGGAGACTGAAGAAAAGGTATGTGGTAATGCAAGGATAACTTTTGTTGATGGAAGAAATTTCCTAGATGGTATGAGGCATGAGCATGTATGTTTTGCTTTAATTCCAAAAGTTGGTAAAGAGGAAGTAGATGATGTTCCTATAGAAGTTGCAGATTTGTTGAATGAGTTTCAGGATATTGTATCCGATAACGTGCCTGATGGATTACCACCAGTCAGGAAGATCAATCATCAGATGGACTTGATCCCAGGAGCGAGTTAACCGAATAAGGCAGCACACAGAATGACACCTGCAGAAAGTGAGGAGTTGAACAGACAAGTACATGAACTGTTACAGAAAGGATTGATCCGTGAGAGTCTAAGTCCCTATGCTGTACTAGTAGTATTAGCACCAAAGAAGAATGGAGAATGGAGGATGTGTATAGATTCTAGGGCAATAAACAAGATCACAATCAAGTACAGGTTTCCATTGCCACGAATGGATGATATTATGGACTGTTTGAGTGGAGCTGTGTATTTCTCAAAGATAAATCTGAAGAGTGGATATCATCAGATTCAAATCAGAGAAGGAGATGAATGGAAGACCGCCTTCAAGACAAAGGAAGGACTATATGAGTGGTTAGTCATGCCTTTTGGGCTAACCAATTCACCGAGCACTTTCATGCGGCTCATGAATGAGGTTCTGAAATAATTTCTGGGTAAGTTTGTTCTGAAAATGGACCCAGATAAGGTACAGGCTATCCTTGAATGGCCTACTCCAAGGAATGCTACTGAGGTTAGATCTTTTCATGGTCTAGCTAGCTTTTACAGAAAGTTTATCAGAAATTTTAGCAGTATTTGTGGACCCTTGACTGAAACAATGAGAGGGGATAGAAAAGAGTTTAAGTGGACTAATGGGGCAGAAAAGAGTTTTCAATTATTGAAACAAAAAGTTACAGAACAACCTGTTTTAGCACTTCCAGATTTTAATAACGTGTTTCAAGTAGATTGTGATGCTAGTGGTACTCCAATAGGAGCTGTTATGAGCCAAGAAGGTAAACCTATTGCTTATTTCAGTGAGAAGTTGAATGATGCCAAGAGAAAATATTCTGTTTATGATCAGGAATTTTATGCTATAGTTCAAGCATTAAAGAAGTGGAGACACTATTTGCTTCCTAAGGAGTTTGTTTTGTATACTGATCATCAAGCTTTGCAATATTTGAATAGTCAAGGAAAGTTGAATTAAAGGCATTTGAAATGGGTTGAATTTTTGCAGAGTTATACATTTGTTTTGAAACATAGGAGTGGAAAGTCTAATAAGGTTGCAGATGCTCTTAGCAGAAGGAAACTATTGCTGACAGAAATGCAGATTGAAGTGGTTGGGTTCAAGGAACTCAAGAATTTGTATCCAGAGGATCCTGATTTTGGTGAAGCTTGGAAAGCTTGTAAAGAACCTGTTACTCTAAACAGGATGAAATGGCTGGATTTTATCATCCAAGATGATATGCTATTCAGAGGGAGTCAGTTGTGCATTCCACGAAGTTCTATGAGGGAGAATCTCATCAAGGAGAAGCATAGTGGAGGATTGGCTAGATATTTTGGTCGTGATAAAACCCTTGGTTTAGTTAGTGAGAATTATTATTGGCCACAGTTGCAGCAAGATGTGAAGAAGTTTTTACAGCGTTGCAGAGTATGTCAGATGGCGAAAGGAGTGAAGCAGAATACAGGATTGTATCAGCCATTACCTGTACCAGAGAAGCCTTGGGAGGATATCAGCATGGACTTTGTTCTTGGTTTACCGAGGACTCAGCGGGGACATGATTCAATTTTTGTAGTGGTTGACAGATTTTCAAAGATGGCACATTTCATTCCCTGCAAGAAGACTAATGATGCTGTTCATGTAGCAGAATTATTTTTCAGAGAAGTAGTGAGACTTCATGGTTTGCCAAAGACCATAGTTTCAGATCGGGACACTAAGTTTGTTGGATATTTCTGGCGTACATTGTGGAAGAAGTTGAAGACAGATTTGAAGTTCAGTTCATCACATCATCCACAGACTGATGGACAGACAGAGGTGGTGAATAGGAGTTTGGGAAATTTGCTGAGATGTTTGGTTGGAGATAAGCCAACAGGATGGGATTTGATTTTACCATAGGCGGAATTTGCATACAATAATTCTGTCAACAGAGGCACTGGTAAATCACCATTCCAGATTGTATATGGAAGTAGTCCAAGAAATGCATCTGAATTGAGGAAGATAGATAAAGGAGAAATAAGTAGTGCTGAAGCTGAGGATTTTGCAGAACACTTGAAGAACATCCATGGGGAGGTGAGGAAGCATATTACCAAGATGAACGCACAGTATAAGGCTAAGGAAGATGAGAGAAGGAGGTATAAGGAATTTCAAGTTGGTGATGAAGTCATGGTTCATTTGCGGAAGGAGCGGTTTCCAGTTGGTACATATAACAAGCTGAAAATGAAGAAGTTTGGACCATGTAAGATACTGAAGAAACATGATTCAGGAAACGCATATGAGGTAGAATTGCCTACTGAGCTAAATATTTCACTAGTGTTTAACATTTCAGATTTGACAGAGTATCATGAAGGAGGTGTTGAAGATGAGATCACAGCAGCACAGTGGAGTATTCCAGCAACTAGTTCAGACACTAAGGAGATCGAAGATATACTAGACAGTCATGTTGGCAGAAGCACAAGGAACAGGACATATGAAGAATATCTGGTCAAGTGGAAAGGATGACCTATTGAAGATTCATCATGGCTAACAAGGGTGGAGGTTAACCGTCTTGGTTTTCCTCTGCACACCTGAGTCGTGACAGGGTCACTTCTCAAACTACCCTGGGTGTCTGATGCAGGAGCATCCTGGGTGTAAGAGCAATCTTGCATCACCCAAAAATATTTGTTTTTGCTTTTCAATAAGGGCTATCTTGTGCAGAGCTGCTATTTCTAGAAACTTTCTATTTTTAGTAAGTTGGTCATACGATCTCGGAATGTTCTGATTTCACATGTGGGGGTTCATCTCTGTCATATCAGCCTGCCAGTAAAGTTTCATGGCTAGATCAAGTCTGGTTTTGAAGATATTGAAAATTTTCGGTTTTGGAAACAGGGTGCAGAAACTTTGAACTCAGTTTTGAAGGCTTTAGAGGCCCCGGATGAGGTCGAATTTTGGGCTGAATGAAGCTTGCTTGATTGAAGCGTTGTAGAGCTCCTCGCGCCCTTTCCGAAATGGGGTTACAATAGTCAATCGGGTCAACTGGTGATGACTTATGGTCTTCGGAAGTTGGGTCACCTGAAATGGCAGAAAATAATTTTTCTTCAAAATTTCTGTTCGGGTTTCAAAATTTATTTTGAGCCGACTTTGATGTAATAAATTGAAAAATAAAATAATTCTAAGTTTGGTCGGCCCTATGGGCTAAATTTCTGGAACCTTCCCAGGCGGTGGAAAATTGCCTATATAAGGAAGGCTGTATTATTGTCTTAGGTAGTTCAGAATAGTTCTGGGTAGTAGATCTGGGTAATAGTTCGAGGCTTTGTCCTACAGAATATTGTAAGGGAATGCCCATGTGGCTTTGCATGTTGTAATTCTGAAAATTTGTAATTCCACATTTGTGGAGATAATAAGAAGCCAATTTTCTGTTCTTGCATATTATTGTTGTTGTTTCTCTATGTCTGTTATGTGTTTGTGGTATTAAGGGGAGCACCCTTCATCAAGCATTTGAATGATCTTTGTATCAATTTGAGAGTTAGTGAGCTAGAATAAGCATTTGTAGTATCATATTTCTCATTTTAGAAGTGTCACTAGTGGAGATTAAGCTAAGAGCTCTACTTACCACATCTAATTAGATAGCCATGAGATGTCATGGGTTCTTATGCAATTCTTAGTTTAAATTTTCATTGTATTTACTAAGATTGTTAGATATTAATCTTAATTTTATGAAGGTGCAAAACATTCACACACAAATGGCATCCACCGTGATCTTGTTCGAGAGTTGGTAATTTCTTGCATAAAGTGATTTCAGCTACATCTTGCATAAACTGAGCTTTTGCAATATTTTGGAAGTTTTCCCAAGTCCAACATTTTTCCTATCCAACTAGGGAATTTGATCTTAATCAGTGGATTTCAACAAACAGGCATCAATTCACATGACACAATGTATTAAACTCAAATGGATTCAATAGTGCTACATTCGGTCACAAATCAGAGAGAGAGTTATCAGAGCTTCAGAAGAGAGATATTTTTGTTGAACCTTTGATGGATATCATTGTTCACAACCAAGTATTTTGATCCTACAACTTGATCCTTGAGCCTTCATTGACTTTATTATTCAGGATTAAAAATTGACAAACACTTTAAAGATCAAAATACTTGAAATTCCTTTTGAAAATCATGAAACATTGTAAAACACTTGAAGCTTTCTTTTTGATGATCTTTATTGAAATGACTTTTACCACATCTCTTTAGCTAATCGATGATGTTTTGACTAGATTGGCCATGATGGAGATATGATATTTTTATTGCCTTTAAGTGACTATCTTGAGGGAGATCCAACAACTTATGTGAATTCATCTAACAACATGGTCATCAAAGAATCATCGAGGACTTTCATATAGGATGGAGGGTTAACCTTTGTTTGCAACATCGAATCTATTGAAACCGATATTCATACTCCCATAGTTGGTCATTCAACTAGTGAGGGTTGTACTAGTTTCCTAAAGGGGGTTACCAAAAAGTGATATAAAGCGGTATGCATATCATCATGATGTGGTCAGTGATGGTTGTACTTGCTTTCTATTCCCACAATGCTCAATGATGAAAATATTTCTCTAAGGAATTTCTTTGCTAAAAAGCTAGTGACACTTAGTTGCATTGCATTGCATTTTCATGTTAGATTAAGTGCATGTTTGTAGTTATTTTTTCAAAGGAAAAAGGGTTTCAGTTAATTATCTTGATCAATCAAAGTGGGGGAATCAAAGAAAAGTCCATATCATCATATCAATGTTCATAACATCAAAGATCCAATAAATCTGTATATCAAGATACAATATCAATATCAACGACAAAATGATACATCTAAGTCTTGATCAATAAAATATCAACATGATACAAAATCAACAACAAGGAAGATCCATAAATCTAATATCCAAGAAGCTAGGGACTGTACCTATAACTTATGAAAATGTGCCTATTTTGCAAATCAAGGGAATCATATTAGTATTCTATATTAGTGAATCATTTTAAGTCAATCAGTCCTACCAGAATCAAAGTATCAAGAAATCAAACCTAGTACCATTTGTTCGTGTCTTTATGTCTTGAGAATGAATTATCAGTGACCTACCTATCAGTTATTCCGTATTAGTTTTACTATCCTATCAGATTGACAAATCACATTCATTGGTACTATTATCCTAATATCCTACTCACTTGTTTTTCTTAACTACAATAGACCTAGCTATCTTGGATGTTCAATCATTCATCCAAAGACATCAACAACATTTTATTAATCATGGTTTTTTCTATATCAACCTATCAATCAAACCAGGGCTATTCGTTGAAATTAACATATCACCAATGTTTTTCAGAAATGAAAACATATTGAATCAAATTAATCAATCAATTAATCAATATCATCACATTTTTAAAATCAAGCGATCAATATGTTTCATTTCTGAGGGGGCATCAAAGTATCAAATTGGCATCAAAACATCAGAGTATCAAAGTGGCATCAAAACATCAAGTGAATCAGGGGCATCAAAATTTTTGGAATCATTATCAGTGGCATATCATTTTATCAAAATAGATCAGAGGCATATCATATCAGGACCTAGCAATCCAAATTTTTCATATCAGTAGCAAATGAGTGAATCAGGACCTAAAAGCAATCAGGACTAAAAGAATATTTGAATCAATGTTCTTCATATATCAATTCAAAGAGGGGCATTTGTAGACACTCAAAAATGGGCAAGTGCTTTTAAATCAATAAAATGGTTCAAAATCATCAAAATGCACTAATTCTCATAAAAAGGGATCAAATCAATTAAAAATGGACATTATTAAATCAAATTGGACAAAATCAATTAAATCAAAGGAAAAGATAAATAATGATTTTAAATAATTAAATCAGAGCTTAAAAGGGTGAAAAACACTACATAATTGATTTTAATCAATTAATTGTATAGTTTTTAAATCAAAAATCAAAATGAACCTATTCCCCTACATGGCTAAATTTAATTAATTAATTGAATTTAATAAATCCTAATATCTTTCAACAAAGTTGAGCAACTAATGAAAATTGAGGACAAAGAGACACAAATCACTCAAAAAGAATGAATCTCAATCACTCATTTTAAAGTTTGAATCTCATCCACTCAATTTTGTCCTTTTGTCCAAAGCTTTGAGATAAACATTTAAATTGTCCCCCCATTTATGAACATTGCAAAGTTTTTGACTCAACCAAAGATAAATCATGGTTAATTCATTTTACCCCCTACCCTTGGGAATTTACTATAAGTATGAAGCATTTTGAGAGCAATAATAATCTTAGAAATTTATTTGCAAAGCATCCTTATTATAGACACTTTCATAGCAATCAAAAACATTTGAGAGCATTTGAATTATCTTTGTATCAATTTGAGAGTTAGTGAGCTAGAATAAGAATTTGTAGTATCATACACACACACACACACAATATATATATATATATATATATATATATATATATATATATATACATATATATATATATATATATATATATATATATATATATATATATATATATATATATATATTACACACATTTAGTACTTTATATAAACCACAATTATGATAGGTTTAAGTTCAAGATTAGAAATGTAGTTAGGATTAGGGTTGGGTTTTACATAACAATTAGGATTATGCGTACAATTAGGGTTCAGGTTGATGCTTATGGTTTAAATATTAGTTAAGGTTAGAGTTAAGATGATATTTGTGGTTATGATTTTGGTTGGAGTTAGAGTCGACATCATGTTTACCCTTAGAATTAGGTTCATGGTTAGGATAATGGTTTAACTTAGGGTTTGGTTATGGTTAGGATGATAATTTACTTCAAGGTTAGGGTTAATATTTTAGCTATGGATAGAGTTAGAATAAGGATTATAATGAGAACTTTAGCATCATAGTTACGATTATCATTGGCATCATAGTTAGGGCTAGAGTTAGTGCTAGGTTAGAGATTATAGTTAGGGTTACAACTTAGATCATGGTTAGGGTTGGGTTTGGGTTAGGATTTTACATATAGCTAGGGTGAGGTTTAGAATTATACTTAAATTAAGAGTTATCATTATGCTTACAGTTAAGGTTTAGGGCTAGTTTGGGATTATTGTAAGAATTAGGGTTTACCTCATTGTTAAGGTTATTGTTAAGATTACAATTTATGGTATGCTTAGAATGAGGGTTAGGATTAGTATTAGAATTAATACTAAGGTTGCCAGGGTTAGAATTATGGTTAGGGATAGGATAAGGTTTATGATTAGAATTTAAAGTTGAGGTTAGGTTTAGGTTTATTTTTAAGGTTAGGATAGATTTTTGGTTATGGTTATTAGGTTAGGGTTTAAAGCTATTGTTAGAATTATGGTTACTTATAGAACTCTCTCTCTCTCTCTCTCTCTCTCTCTCTCTCTCTCTCTCTCTCTCACACACACACACATCAGTAGAGGTCACTATCATTGAATGATATCGATATATATTTTGTTTTTATTGATATGTTCTTTGATAATTTGTATCATTCAATGCTTCCTTTCATGACACTCTAGAATGGATTCATACATTTTACAAATTTATGCTTGTAGTGGAAGAGACATGTATTACATATTGAGGCATTATTTTCGATTGAGGATAAAATAGGTTTTGAAGGGAACCATAAGCCTTTACAAGAAGGTCACAAAAGATATTCAAGAAAGCTCACTAAATGGAATGGGTCAAGACCAAAGCGAGGGTTTTACAATGGGCACCCACAACATGGATGATTGAAAGCATGAAACAGCCTTCATGCAAACCTTAGCTAGAGAGAAACCCAAAACTAGGGTTTTCCTCTAACACCCTTCTAATGGGAGCGAAGAGTCATATCAAACAAAGAGGAGGACTACTTAAATTTTTTTCCTTTGATAACAATCCAACCCTTTTCAACTCTAGCCGCATCAACCTACCAATGTAGAGTATCATCAGCCAAGCTAGAGAAATCATGGCTACCAGCAGAGGAAGCCACAATACCATAAGACCAAATAGGAGAAGCGATCACAGAATCACTGGTAGCCACAATCCCTCACACCACCAATTGAGGACAAAGGTGCTATCGCCCCCACCAAACTAGGTGACGAAGCAACCAAAGAGACACTAACAGGTGGACAAACAAGAGTTGAATCCTGACCAGAAGGAGGGGGGACCTGTGCAGCCACTTGGAAGAAGCTTCTCGGTGAAACAATCTTCTTCTCCACCAAATACATATTCAGGCATTATTACATTAATTGATTTTGTCTAACTTTATTTTTGAAATATATCTCTTAAGAATGCATTTTTCTATATAGAAAAGTGCATTTTAAAATTTATCACTTAAAATGTACATTAAAGATAATTTTTGTTTATAGATACTTTTCATAATTATGATTAAAGACACATTTCTAATATACTCCTTTAAAATCAAAGTTATTTTCTTTATTATATTTCTTTCTAAAATCTAGGCTTCTTTTGGAAAATATCGCATCTTCTTTCTCAAAATATTTCTATCTTTATTGTGAGTACTATAAAAGGCACTTTCTTTTTTATTATATATTACCTCTAAAAGGTAGTTTATTGATTGAGAAGATTGTTTTTTTAAGTCTAACTTCAAAACTTAATATTAAATATTTAGTTTATTTAGATAGGTTTCTAATAAACACACTTTCTAATTTTATAGGTTTATTTATGTTCTTAAACAACTCTCTGATTTTTATTGTTTTAGTTTTTTGGGGTTTTTACTTTTATATTTCTATACATTATGAGATAGTGAAGTGTGATTTAGATTGAGACAAATATTAATGGAATGCATAATATGTGATTCATATTTTTATAAATAATAATTCTATTTTTTCTATTTATCTTATTTACCATTTAGATTTTCTATTCACATTCCTTCAATTCTTTATTGATTTGCTCTATTTATTTACTTAAACTATCTTGATTTTTCTATTTTTGGTTCATTTTGTAATCAACTAATTTTCAAAGAATTTTTTTTTAATAAATGACCATAAGTTATATTTCTATTATAAATTTTTAAAAAAATCAAAATTTGATATTACTTTTAAAAAAAAAAAGCTTCTTACATCAATATAACATAAAATACTCACCTCCACCAAAATAGAAAGGAAGTCACTAATTTTCTTTTAATTTTATTTTTAAAATTAAACAAAAAATAATTTTAATTTTCAATGTAAATCAAAAGAAAATTAAAATAATTCCATTAGGGCTTTAAAAGCACAAACAAATGTTGTTTTAGTTGGAGATGTTTCCTTTTCTTTTGGTCTGGTATTCTGATTTATACCTTTAATATTCATCACTAAAACCTTCCATACAATCTATTCCACCTTTTCCATTGGGGATGAAATATGCAAAGAAATTGCATTAATAATAGCTCATGTGTTGTTTCAACAGTCATCAATGATGGTTTTGACATCTGCAAGATTAAAAGTGATGATTATATAAGTGGATATAGTTATGAATTTTTTCCTATTTTTTTATTTCTAAATGTATTTTTAATGCCAAAAAAAAATATTGATCATGCTATTCATTTTCATCCTAATCCAATTAAAATACTAAAAATTAAATCTAAATCAAATATAAATACTGTATGCACACTAAAATGGTCACCTAGACTTTGGGCCCCATTTATTCAATTTGTCAAATATCAATTTTCTGAATCAATGCTTTACAATATATTCAAATCAATTTCCTTGATCAAATCATAACTATTTCAATCATTTCAATAATCTCCTAATGTTTAATCATGTCATCAATAATTTTATTTAATTAAAAGAAATAATCCCTTTTAAATAAATAAAATAACTTTATTTAATTGAAAGTAATATCTCTTAAGTAAAATAAATTTATTTAATTAAAACCCTTTTTAATTAAATGATTCTATTTTATTCAATTAATATTCATCTTTTAAATAAATAACCTTATTTTATTTAATTAAAAGAGAATTATTCTTTTAAAATAAATAAAATCCTCTCAAAAGATCTTTTGTGATGAAAAAGGAAATAAGTGAAATAAAAAATAAATAAAATAAAGAGATTTCCTTTTCTCTCCACACTTCCTACAAATGATTTTTCTTTCCTCTTTTTGCATTAATCCCACATTGTTCTTGGGGATGCATTCAATTCCTCATTTTCCTATATAAGGAGCCCTCTCCTTCTTAATTAAAAATCCAAAATTTTCAGAATATTGTTATGCTGCAAGTTTTTACATTAGAGTTTTTGAGATCATTATTTAGCTTGCATATTTACATATAGTTTAATACTCATAGCATTTTAGTTTAATTTATTTCATTGTTTTAGCTTAATCTTCATTTCAATAAAGTAGTTTATTTTCTTGCATTGCAATCATATAGATTAATTTCATTTGCATGCAAGAACTTGATGATTCAATGGAGATTAGCATTCTTGCTTCTCATCCTTGAATCTCTCATTCTATGGTGTACTTGCATGGGTTTAACTCAGTCAATTTGAGGGCCTCATAAACAATCCATGCACTCCACAGATAGAGAGTTGTGAATCGATATTCAAGAGCTCATTATTGAGTATCCTTGAATGCAAGGGTTCATAGAAGTGGTCACTTTTACACCACACATTTTGGCACCCACCGTTTTAAAAGTTATGGTATTATTAATTACAGTTTAGAAAGCTCTCTGTTGTATTGAATATGAATCGATACTTGGTATCAATTTTCATTGATGATTAACAGGTTATTGAAATTGGTTTTTCTATAAAGATGAACATTCAGGTCTATTATGTATTTGAAACTATTTTATTTGCAATTAAGTATGATCGGTTTAGTCTAACAGAGAAACTGAGAGGTTGAGTTTTGAACGAGTGTATACCGGGTTCTTTTTTTCATGAACCTGTTTTAGTTCTATTTCAGTTTTGGAAACAATCCAAATTGGAACCGTATTGGTGTGGTGTTTGGCAAGCATTCAATTTTTAAGTTTTTTCAGTCTCATTAAGATTCAATTTGTGAACAATGCCCAATATTTGAATGTCACTGTTATTTCTCATTGAAAATCGATAACCAAGAACCATTTTTGGTTTATGTGAAATAAATTTAATGTTATATGAATTGGTTTTGAAGTAGAGAAATTGAATGTTATCTTTTGAGTGAAAGTTAAAAGTTTAATGGAATCGACTTCTTTTAATCATTGATACCAGTTTCGTGACAGTCCCAAATTGGGAATGTTCGAATAGAGTAACAAACCATTTTGTGATTTTGTTAAAAAAGGTTAATGAGTAAGTGGAAATGGTTTATGGTGACAAATGAATAATTCAAATTCATTGATTCATTGTTGGTTGAATTCAAAGATCGGTTACACTAGTTTCTAGCCATTCAATTCATTCGAAACTAGTTATTAATTTTGTACAAGCGGCAAAGAGCCCGAGGGAATTGTTAAGACAGTCATAATTAAAGAAAAAGAGGAACCGGTGTCATTTGCAAATTTGTCTGTATGAATACAAGAGTACATTGAAGGAAGTTTCCAAATAGCCATGAACCTCTAAAGTTGCAGATTGAGCATGTATTTTGTTATGATAGGGTTATATTCAGTGGAATCATGAGTACCATAATTGTTGAATATTTCTACATGCTCGACTACGAATCGAAGGATTGTTTGGAGTAGTCAGAATGATATTAACTATCATTCCGAATCAATAGTGGAAGAACTTTATCTTATACTTGGTGTTTAGGAATTAAAGAAATGAATGTTCTATTTTGGATGAACCGGTTTCATTGAAGTTTATTATTTATATAGTTTTGAGAAGAGTTACTAAACTGTTAATGCCATATGGGATTCAAAAGTTAAATCTTTTACATTTTATTGCAAATTTATATTGCTTGCAACTCAATTATTATTCTTATTTTGATTGGGCTTAATCACTTAATCATTATTATTCTGTCGATGTCATTGATTGGGATTTTGGTTTCTAACACTTACTGTTTGCCATTGATTTGTCTTGATTTTTTACTTTCGGATGTGTGCTAAATTCTGGATTGCAGATCTTTGTACCTAAGGTGAGTTACTACAATCTCTATAACACTTGGTTTGGGATTAAAAATGAACCTCTTATGTGTTTGGCTTGAGTGTTTACATGCTTTCATAGAACACATTTCAATTGATGCTCTTAATGGGAAATGAATGACTATAGATTTACTTTCATACAAGTTTGTGTTTAAGTGAATGCTTGTGTTTAAACATTAAGTGATTCTTGGTTCCAATATCAAAAAAATCTCATTGAGTAATCTAGGGCATGGATTCATTCCTAGTTTACATGAAGAGTTAAATGCACCACTTTGTGGACTCACTTCATGTTTACTTGGAAAGTTAAATACTCCATGATTCAAACCCTCTTGCACTTATGAGTAGTATTGATAAGCAATCTTAGAAGTACTTTTGATTGATCTTGTTAGCTAAATTGGGTTGTTGGACTCTCTTTTTTTTAATCACCCATTGTTCAGCCCTTTGGATGTAATCTCAGCACCATATTCAGGGGATGGGTCTACCTAAAGAAGTGTTGAGTGTTCCACAAAGTTTTTCCCATTTTGTGCTTTCTTGATCTCATTAGTGTTCTAAGGTGTGGACTCACTTTGAGTTTGTGTGAGGAGTTAAATGCACCACTTTGTGGACTCACCTCACATTTACTTGAAGGGTTAAATGTACCACCTTCAGTGCTTTCCAATACTTTTGATAGTGAATTACTTACTTTTTTATTTTTAGAAGGCCTACTTGGGGATTTCATCACCTCAAGGGATGACCTTAACTCCCGTGTTCCGATGGAGTATAAATATCAGGAGGTGAATCCAAAGACACCTCTCTTGGGAATGAGTTAGATTTCACTCTTGGCTAAGCCTCAAATAAATTTATACCTTTGAGAAGTGAAGGAGGAGATTTGGGTTACTGTCTCCCCCCGACTGTGTGATTTTAGATTCTTCTCATCTATGGATTTATGCCTCACGTACCTTGCGTATATCAAGGACTCCTTTTAGAAAAGCCATGTATATCCCTGTAGATATCTTGACAGGATGTTTTTGTGTTCTAAGTGCTTGCTAAAACATTTTCAAGAACATACACAAGTAGAATCTTTAAGGAGTAGCATACTAAGTCACTATTCTTGTTCATGTGCAATGTTGCTTTGCCCCTTGCTCATTGTTTGAAGATAATTGCTTGCTTCAACTCCTTGATTGTTGTCTTATGTGCTTGATCAATGATAAAAATCTGTTGATGTACTTACTTGATCTTTGAAAATGAACAAGAAACTGAAATCTTGAGTTTTTCAATTAGGTGACTTGTCCCAGTTTTAGAGACCTGTTCTGTATTTAGGATTCTTGTGTTTTTGACCTTTTGAGTTAGCGATCCTTGATCCCATAAGAGATTTTTCTTGAGAGTGACAAATTAGCAATTGTTCCTGTCAAATAGATAAATCTTTCGACTCTTTGATAACACACTTGGAGAGTGCTAGTAATCTCTTTGTCCACCCATTTTCATAAAATTCAAATTTAGTATAATTTGTGTAAGTCATCCTCCTGATCCATATGTGCTAGGGTATTCACCCAAAAATTGAGCACCTCTATGGCAGTGTTGGTTTGCACCTATTTGGAACAGTTCTATTTCACCATCTCTCTCGGACAAGAGAAAACTTTTACTATCCTAGTCTGGTATTGACATTTCTTAGAATTGTCTTTTTTCCCTTGAACTCTCCCTTTCATGTCAGTAACAACAAGATATCAAGTGAGCCAAGGAAAGCAACCTCAGATAGTCTTCAACCAACTACCCCTAGTTCAGACTCATCAAAAGAGAAAGGAAAAGGAACCAATATTTGACCAGTCACCTAGGAGTAAGTCTGAAACTTGGTTTGACCCGAAGAGCCATTTTAGTGAGTTGAGTACCCCGTCAACACCTTCCCACTTAGGTATGGATATGAGTTACACCATGATTCAGTGGGGGAGGGAAACCATGGATCAAACTCTTGATGACATATATGAATGACACATAAACAACATTATATTTGGGAATTCTTCTCATGATGATCAACTTGGTTCACCCCTCATTAATGCTAGATATTTGGATGCTCATCAAAGGGATGAAAGGCATAAGAGATGAGCTCACCAAGAACAATGGTCACAACATGAAGACCAAGACAATGAACCTAGTGGTGCTCATGTTAATGCAACGTATACCAATGACTTGTTCAAGCAGTCTAGAACAAGTTTGCCACTTCAAAATACCTCAAGGTACACAAGTGAAAGGCTCAGAATAATTGAGCATGAAAAGAAATCCTTTCTAGATGAACAAGCTACAAAACAAGAAAAGTTTAGATAGCTTGAGGTAGAGAGTCAAGATTTATTGGAATTACAAAGGAAAGTCACTCAAGAGGAGCAAGATAGGCTATTATCCCAACAATTAAACACTCAATTCAACAACAGGGGTGCTAACAGTGGAAATAATTCTCCTCCCTCCACCCCTTCCAGAACACCAAGAAGTAGAAGGCGGTCAAGAACCCCTTCTAGATCTCCTAGTCCTAGAGGAAGAAGGGCCTCTCAGTATGCTCACTATAGGAGGAAAACCCCTCCCAGAAACTCAAGACCACACTCCCAACATGTACATCATGGTTCCCAACATGGAGGTGGTAGCTCACATTATGACCTTGATACTCAAGACTTTATGCGAATGCAACAACAGCCTATCTTCCAATAGTATGTGGATAGGTATTTGGAACAAAACAAAGATAAATTCTTGGAAAGTCTAATCAACAAGGGTGCCAGAGTCCCTTATAATTTTGATGTGGACAACAAAATACAAAAGAAAAATCCCTCTCAAGAGGAAGAAATCCACCAAATGAAGAAAATGATGGAGAAAATGATGCAACCTAAGAGCTCATTCTCACTAGACTCGATTTTTCCTAATCCATTCGACAAGAGTGTGAGTATGAAGGATTTTCCAAGGAGGGTGGAATTCCCTCAACATGATAAATATGATGGCAGTGGTGATCCACATGACCATGTGCGCCAGTTATATACTATGAGCTTTGAATTTCATCAGGATGACTCCTATTTGATGAGGTTATTCCCTAGAAGTCTTAAAGGACAACCAATGGAATGGTTTACCAATATCACTCCCCCCGTCAAGACTTTTAGAGAGCTTGTTCATAGATTCATTCAACACTTCGCATATAATCTGTCAAGATCTGTTACTATGTTGGACCTATGCAACTTGAAAAAAAATCAAGGGGAACCCTTTGTTACCTTCTTACAGAGGTGGAGGAGACAGTGCTCTCGGTATCCTAGGATGATCCATGAGGATGAAAAGATTGACATACTTATTAGTAACTTGGTGCCTGAAATGAGATATGAGATTAAAAAGATAGTCTTCAATTCCTTTGATACCAGGGTTGAAACTACATGTCGAATTGAAGATGTCCTAAGAGAACAAGGCATTTTGACCAGACATAGCAACAATGGCAACAATGGTCAACACAACAACAAGGATAAAGAGAAGAAAAATAGTTGGAACAAGAAAAAACAAGTTGTCAATGACAGAGTTGTGGACTCTTCCCAATCAAGAGATCAAGGTGTTCTTAATTTGACTAGTGTTGTGCAAGCCATGAAGCTTAATGCACCTCCACAACAAGAAAGTAAAACAAGATATCAGGAGAGGCCCAAAAAGGAGAAGTGGCAATTTACCAAGTTGGGTGACTCATATGAGGATGTTCTCAAAACTCTCATTGCTAACAACTTGGCACATCCTCAAGATCCTGCAAAATTTCACATTCCTGAACCCAAGCCACATTGGTGGGATGACAAGGCATTCTGTAAATTTCACAATGGCACTGGCCATACTGTTGAAAATTGTTGGAGATTAAAACATACCATCCAAGATCTCATAGAAAGTGGAAAGCTTCAAGTTGATGGTCTGAATACCAATTCTAATCATAAGGCTTTTAAGGAACCTTTGCCTAATTACGAAAAAAGGGGAAACCTCTAAATCAAAGAATGACAAAGCTGCAATCAACTACACTTACACAACGGCAAAAAATATGGTAAACATGCTTGAAGTTGTGGATCCAAGTGTTAATATGATGAGGAGTAAGGACCTGCATGGTTATGACTCTCCCCCTACCTTTGACAAAAAAACTTGTTGTGGTGTTGAGAGGTCCTCATTCTAGGCTATCTTCTTAAGACCTTAATGTCGTTACTAGGAGTCAAGGCCCTATCGTTCTTAGAGGTCCTAGTTCAGGTCCATCCAATAAACCCAAGCAAGTGGTATCCAAGAATGTCACCGCAAAGTCTGCCACTACTCCCAAACCAAACTACAATCTTGTAGATCAGTTATAGAAAACTCCAGCACAAATCTCAATCTTGGAGCTTCTAGAGTTGTCCCCTAGACATAAACAGATCCTTGAAGATGCTTTGCGCACAACAAATGTCCCCAACAACATAGATATAGACCAATTTCAAGGCATGGTGAATCACATTACTAGCCCACATTACCTCTCTTTCTGAGAAGATGATGACAAATCCCTAAGCCATCCACACAATCTTGCCCTTCACATCGAAGTAATGATTCATAAAACCCATGTCAAGTGTGTGTTGATAGATGGGGGTGCTGGGATAAATATTTGTACTTTAAGTATGTTAAAAACTTTGGGATATTCATAGAAAGTGATTGACACTAGAAAGAAGATCACTATAAAGGCCTATGATGAGGTAGAATGAAGTTCTAAGGGGTTGGCTATCCTTCCTGTCAGGATTGGCCCAGTTGAAAAAGATATCTTGTTCCAAATTGTTGATGTTGGACCCCTTGCATACAACATTTTATTGGGTAGACTATGGATTCATGACATGTAGGTAGTGTCATCTACCTACCACCAGTGTGTTAAGTTCCCCTACAATGGAGTAGAAATTTGCATACTAGGGGATAACACCTTATCAGTCAATTCAATCTCAGCTAATGTTCATGTCCCTCTTAATCAAGAAGTAGAGGATTATCAAGCAACTTTAGCAGACTGTCAAGACAAGTTTAAATCATTAGACCTTGGCATGGGGGGGTATCAACTTGACTCTTTTGCAAAGATGCCTATTTCCCCTAGGACCTATGGAAAGCCTTCACAGGAGATGCAACTATCTTCTTTGGAAATGACACTATTTGACACATTTGTTGAATCCTCAATACCAATACAAGATGAAAAAGAGGAATTAGCTATTCAAGATTGGATATACAAAGAGGAGAAGTACCAGCACAATGAAAATTTCTCCCCCTCTCCTAAGTCCTATGGGATAGGATATACTTTTGTCAAGAAGATGGGTTATCCAGGATATGGCCCTCTTAGTCACAAGTTAGATGCTAGAGCCGAACCACTCAATCATGATCTTTTTGGACATAAGTCTAAGAAACCAGTTGGGCTAGGCTTTATGAACAATAACAAGTGCACTGTCCCCATTCATGATAGGTGGGATAGTAAAGATGACACAAAATATGTACTAGATTTGACAAATCAACAAGACATGATAGATGATTGGGTACCTTCAACAAATCTCCTCTGGGGAGATTCAAGAGATTTAATAGTTGACAATCCTCCTATCCCAGCTATGACAGATAGTGACTATATGAATGCTAGATTGACTATGGATAGTGTCTCCATCCCAGCTATGATGGATGGTGATAATTCAAATAATTTTGTGATTGAGAAAATTGTTAGAGGAGGGGAAACTCTTCCAAACCTTGAGGCTTCTACATCACGAGGCCCAAACAATAATTTAGAAATAGACTCTCATGAGTTTGAATGGGATTCACTCTCAAATGCAACAGTTGACTTAGATATGGATGTTGTCCAAGCTAATAGTTCTCAACCTAACGTAGTTGACGAGTCGTGTGTCAGATTAGAAGATTGGAACCCACGTGTCACATTAGTAGATGATTCTTCGCTTGAGAGGATAAATCTTGATTTAGGCACCTTAGAGGGATACTTAACAGACTCCAATTTTGCAATCACCAAAGATGACATCACCTATATCCTTAATATTGAACTAGTCATTAACCTACCCCTTATTGTCTCCAACCTTATTGATTGGTCTCAATGTTATCAAGAGCCTCAACTCTTGACATTTCATAATGACTATGAGATCACCTGCTATCTAAATGCCATTGAACCTATAGTCTCTTCCACCAGTGAGCCAGCTACTAGTATGACATAACCTCACATCAAGTACCTTAGTCACAAGATAAAAAGAAAAAAAAAAGAATAAGAGTTCTGATGGCAAAAACCACTATGTGGCAGTGTTAGAACCAAAAAAAGTAAAAATAAAACATGTATCCAAGGGTGAAAACCTCTCTAAGGCACCTACGGATGAGGTACTTAATAGTCTCCCAAGCTATTTTTAGGATAGATCATTAGTATTGGTTGAACCTATAGAAGCTGTTAATTTGGGCATAGAAGAGGCTCCAAAAATTGTACACTTGGCTAAATCTTTATCACCTCAAGAAAAGAAAGCCTACACTAAGTTCCTCCAAAAGAAGAAAATTAATTTTAAATGGATATATTCAGACATGCTAGGGTTGGACACTAATCTCATTATGCATCATTTGTCCATAGCTCCAGGTGTGAAACCAGTCAAACAAAAGTTGAGAAAAATGCACCTTCATATAGCTCTTTTAGTGAAAGTTGAATTAGAAAGGCTCCTTGGTGCAGGATTCATTAGAGCCATAGACTATGCTGACTAAATTTCCAACATTGTACCTATTTCTAAACATGATAAATCCATCTTAATCTACATAGATTTTAGAGATCTTAATAGAGCATGCCCAAAGGATGATTTTCCACTTCCTAACATAGACATGATAGTGGACATGATGGTGGGCTATGAGATCTATTCCTTGATGGATGGTTTTTCTGGGTATAATCAGATCAAGATTGCTCTTGAGGATCAGGAAAAGACTACATTCACATGTGCATGGGGTACTTATTGTTGGAATGTCATGCCCTTTGGGTTGAAAAATGTAGGAGCTACTTATCAAAGAGCTATGACAACCATCTTCCATGAGATGATGCATAAGAATATGGAAGATTATGTGGATGACACCCTCGCTAAGTCTAAGAAAAGAGGAACACATCTAGCTGATTTAGAAGTAATTATGGATCCCATGGAACAATTTCAACTAAGATTAAACCCAAAAAAGTGTGCATTTGGTGTTACTTTGGGCAAATTATTGGGATTCATCATTTCAGCCAAAGGGATAGAAGTGGACCGTGAAAAGGTCCAAGCCATTATAAACATGCCACCTCCCAAAAATATTAGTCAAATGAGGATTCTTCAAGGATGCCTTCAATCCATAAGGAGGTTTATTTCACAATTGGCGGATAGAGCACAACCCTTTAACAAAAACTTGCATAAAGGTGTTCAATGTGTCTGGAATGAGGATTGCCAGAAGAGCATGGATCAAATTAAGGAATACTTGGCAAGTCCTCCCATTTTAATGCCTCCCATTCTAGGAAAACCCCTCATTTTGTATGTCTCAGCAACTGAATCTTCATTGGGGGCATTGTTGGCTCAATTAGATGAACAAGGGAAAGAAAGGGCCATATATTATATTAGCCACACTCTTGTTGCTTATGAGGTCAATTATACTAGTATTGAAAAAGCTTGCCTTGCAGTAGTGTTTGCCTCTCAAAAGTTGTGACACTATATGCTTGTGCACACCATACACCTCATATAAAAAATTGATCCTCTCAAATACTTTCTTGATAAAGCTTCTTTCATGGGTAGACTCGCTAAATGGATGATGATTCTTTCTGAATTTGAAATAGAGTATATTGAGTGCAAGGCAATCAAAGGCCAAGCTATTGTAGATCAACTGGCTAATTTCCCAATTCAAGATAATATGCCCATTCAAGTCAATTTCCCATATGAACATCTTATGTACATGACTAAGAGATCTTGGAAACTATTCTTTGATGGATCCTACATGCAAAACGGTTCTGGAGATGGTGTTTTTTTTGTCTCTCCACATGGGTACACTATTCCCAAATCTTACAAGTTACTCTTCCCATGCACAAACAATATAGATGAATATGAGGCTTTAACAAATGGACTAAAAATGGCTATAGAGTGGAATATCACAAAACTACATATCTATGGGGATTCTCAGCTGATCATCAATCAAATCAATGAGAAATACCAAACAAAAGATGACAAGTTGATACCTTACAAAAAAATGGTTGATTCATTAAGACAGTACTTTACTTTTGTCACCTTTCAACAAATCCCTAGGGCTAAGAATAAAGTAGCTGATGCTATGGCCACCCTTGCTTCACTTCTTCAGTTAGAGGAACATGAGTCTAGATATGAATTCCTGGTTGAAGAGCTACGTTATCCCATTTATGACTCTCAAGAAAGCCACGTCATTTGTACCCTTGTCAATCATGAATCCTCCCACTATGGTGCTATTTACTCATATCTCTATGATGGCATCATCCCCAACACATTTAACTGATCTGAAAGAAGAAACCTTGTCTGTAACACCTCTTTTCATTCCCTCATCTCTAGTGATTTGTATAGGAGGGGTCTAGATGGGACACTTCTTAGGTTCTTAGAAAAGGAGGAATCCAATCAAGCGCTAGTTGACATCCATGAGGGCATATGTGGGGGACATTCTAATGGTCTTTCCATGGCTTGAAGGTTGCTTAGGGTGGGGTACTATTGGCCTACGATGCAGATAGATGTGATAGCTTTTGCCAAGTCTTGTGAAAAATGTCAGAAACATGGACACCTGATACATGCTCTAGGTAGGGAGCTAATTCCTTCTATATCTCATTGGCCATTTCAGCGATGGGCCTTTGACCTTGTTGGGCAGATTCATCCCAACTCATTAGGTGGACATAAGTTCATTATCACTGCTACTGACTATTTCACAAAATGGGTAGAGGCTGTTCCACTTTCTGTTGCCTTAGGCAAGACAGTGTCTTTATTCATTTTAAACCATATCATCTGTCGATATGGAGTGCCATCTGAGATCAGCACTGACAATGGAGGTCAGTTCAAAAACAAGGACCTTACAAAACTTTGCTAAAGATTTAAGATAAAGCAACATTGGTCCTCCATTTACTTCCCGCAAGGAAATGGTTAGGCAGAGGCTTCAAATAAAACCATTCTCAAGATTTTACACAAAACAGTTCATAAGAATGGTAGAGACTGGTACCTACAGATAAAGCCAGCCTTGTGGGCCTATAGAATGAGTATTTGTACTCCAACTGGGGCTACTCCTTTTGCCCTCACATACGACACTGAAGCAGTGTTACCTTTAGAGGTTGAGATTCTATCACTTAGAGTCTCTCTCAAAGGTCTAGTTACAGATGAAGATTATTGCACCATGAGATTACAAGAATTGGAACTTCTAGATGAAAAGCGTAAAGCATCATTTGACCATATGAGGGTCTACCAAAAGCAGATGTCCAAAGCATTCAACAAAAAGGTTTGCCCTAGAGAATTCCAAGTAGGAGATCTTGTCCTGTGAGAGAATCCTAAGAACCAACAAAATAGAGAACAAAAGGGAAAATTCAAACCTAATTGGCTTGGACCCTACATTATCATAGTAGCTTTTGGTATAGGTGCTTATTTACTATCTACTAAAGAGGGGGAGCAGCTCCCTGAGCCTATCAATGTTTTTCACCTGAAGAAGTTCTATCCTTGATGCCTGTTCTATCTGGGGGCATCCTTTGTATATACCTTATTGATCCTGAAAAAATTCCAAAAAAATTCATATATGATGCTGAAAAAATACAAAAAAATACAAAAAATACAAAAAATACAAAAAAATCAAAAATTCAAAAAATTCAAAAAAGAAAAAGAAAAAGTGCCTTGGTGAAAACCTGGAAACAAGTGCCTTGGTAGCAAAAAATACAAAAAAATTGTAAAAAGTCCTAAAAAAATTCTTCCAAGTGGTGAAAACTTGGAAACGGGTGCTACTTGAGGCCTTCACACCCCTATTTCTTAGCATGTGTCCTCGACACCTAGCCTTTCTCCATCATGCCTTGTCCTTGTCACCTTGGTTTGGAATTGGTCTTTGTCTTTGTCTAGGGGGCATCACTATGTTAGCTTTGGTCTCTTGGATATGCTTGTCTTTAGGACACCTTGCAAATGGTGTTTTTCAACACCAACCCAATTGTGTTTTTCAACACAACTCCTAACATCAAGTGTTTTTCAACACTTATCAGTTTGGTCTTATCTAGTTTGGTCATGTGATCTTACCTGCTTGCAAGCATTTGATCCTTATCCTCAAAACTCAGTATCAGTTTACACACTTAAATTTTTAAATGCAACATTTAATGCTTGAGATATGTCATGATTTTTTTCTTTGTGTGCTGACTATTATTGATTTTCATTGAGTGTCCTTGTCTAATAAGTCTCTCCATGATGCATAGCTAGAAGACTTGGGGCATGGGGCATGTTTTTATTTTCTTTCTACTTGTGGGTGTCATCTTGAACCTCTTCAGTGTCTCTTGTTGTCTCCTTGACACACTTAGGAGATTTAAGGCATCATCCTTGACAGATTTTACACAATTGTTCTTATGGTCATCCTGGCATTTATGCCTTGATGTGAGTGTGGTTTTGCTACATTAAATTGGGTAAGCTAACATTGTAGTCATCTTGACCTTTATGTCCTTGATGCTCATGTTAGAATCTTTCCACATTCCAATCTGATATAAATCACATTCATATCTTCATAGTTGTGTTTGTGACTAGTGATGATTGTGTGATCGTCTGATATCCAGTAATAATGGCCCTATGATGAAAATAAGTTATCTTACATTCTCTAATGAATGATGAACACAAAAATCCTATGTTACCCTATTGCAAGTACACCTTTGCATTTCCATGTAGCTTGCATTATTTAGACTTCATGTTAAATTTGCACTTTTAGGCTACATTATGAGTTTGAGAGGGTTTCCTTCATCTTTCTTGTGGACTTTTAGTCAACTGTGGTCACGTTTTGATCTTCATTTCCTTACCTTCTTTCGTGATCTCAATCAAAATTCCCTATCTTAAATAGTTGATTGATTTTGGGGCATCTTCTTTCTGGAGGCAAATTCTCTTTCTTCTCTCCATTTCTTTCCATTTCTTCCAAACTTCTATCTTCCATTCACTTTCACCCCACTTCTTTTCTTCTAATTCAACCTTGGGGCATAATCTTTCTTGGTAAGCTACCTTAGTTCTGTGATTCTTATATCTTTCATCTTACATCAAGAACCTTATGTTTAGTTTGATTAGATCAAATTTATCAATTTACTATTTCTCCTCTATCTCATTTCAATTTCGATCATGAGGGGGCAGTACCTACCAAACTTTAATGCTTGATTTAGCTTTATCAAATTTATCAATTGCTTCTCTTGGGGCAACCTTGCTTGAGATTCTTATCTCTTATTTGAGACTTGACAATTACCTATTCACAGGTGTTGGCCTTGTCTTTTTTAGTCTACTTATCTATGTCCTGATGTGTTCCCATCCGTCGAACACACATCTGGGTTGTTTTGTGATCCCAAATCGATCTCACACTTCAATTCCATTCTTTGACTGCATGTGATCCCGAGTTGACCTCACATTAGTCAAAGAGGGGCAAATGTATGCACCCTAAAATGGTCACCTAGACTTTGGGCCCCATTTATTCAATTTGTCAAATATCAATTTTCTGAATCAATGCTTTACAATATATTCAAATCAATTTCCTTGATCAAATCATAACTATTTCAATCATTTCAATAATCTCCTAAGGTTTAATCATGTCATCAATAATTTTATTTAATTAAAATAAATAATCCCTTTAAAATAAATAAAATAACTTTATTTAATTGAAAGTAATATCTCTTAAGTAAAATACATTTATTTAATTAAAACCCTTTTTAATTAAATGATTTTATTTAATTTAATTAATATTCATCTTTTAATTAAATAACCTTATTTTATTTAATTAAAAGAGAATTATTCTTTTAAAATAAATAAAATCCTCTCAAAAGATCTTTTGTGATGAAAAAGGAAATAAGTGAAATAAAAAATAAATAAAATAAAGAGATTTCTTTTTCTCTCCACACTTTCTAAAAATGATTTTTCTTTCCTCTTTTTGCATTAATCCCACATTGTTCTTGGGGATGCATTCAATTCCTCATTTTCCTATATAAGGAGCCCTCTCCTTCTCAATTAAAAATCCAGAATTTTCAGAATATTGTTATGCTGCAAGTTTTTACATTAGAGTTTTTGAGATCATTATTTAGCTTGCATATTTACATATAGTTTAATACTCATAGCATTTTAGTTTAATTTATTTCATTTTTTTAGCTTAATCTTCATTTCAATAAAGTAGTTTATTTTCTTCCATTGCAATCATATAGATTAATTTCATTTGCATGCAAGAACTTGATGATTCAATGGAGATTAGCATTCTTGCATCTCATCCTTGAATCTCTCATTCTGTGGTGTACTTGCATGGGTTTAACTCAGTCAATCTGAGGACCTCATAAACAATCCATGCACTCCATAGATAGAGAGTTGTGAATCGATATTCAAGAGCTCATTATTGAGTATACTTGAATGCAAGGGTTCACAGAAGTGGTCACTTTTACACCACACAAATACAATATTAAATCTAAATCTAATACTAAATACTACGTTTAAATCTAAATGTAAATATGACATTTAATTCTGAATCTAATAAACTAACTATAAACCTTTTTTTTCTATTATTTAAAACTATTAAACAATTTAAAAAATTTAATAGACTGAATAAAAATTAAATATGGCAATATAGCCCTCCATATTTTGATGAATAGAGGCCTTTCCTATTAATAAAATATAAAAGTACAATATTCACAAAAAAGGGGTTGGGGGAAAAAGTCACCCCATGAAGAGTCACATGGCACCTAGGTTGGAAACATACAACTATTCATCAAAAAAGCATGTAAAGAAAGAAACCCTCAAGTTGTGAGGGCAGTAGCAGAAGAGGGAGGAGGATATGTATCATCAGGATTGCCCCAAACATTGGGCCTTGGGATCTGGTCAGGGAGTGACCAGCCATCATCTTTATCTTCTTCTTTCTCTAATTCTCCTTCCTCCCACTTGGGAGAAATAGCAAGTGCTAGGTGGGGGAACTTATCAAAAGTGGCAGGATGCCACACAGGAACACTGACCAAAGGCCGAGAAGAGGTTGCCATAGTAGAAACAAGAAAGGGAGGCTAGCCAGCATCTGCAACCTCCGAGGAGGAGGAGAGGTAGAGCGGCGGTGCTAAGGGTGCGATGTTCTTGAATTCCTGGCAGAGGAACTCCAGCTATGGCGATAGCCCTAGGGTGGCGTGCAGTCAGCCGAGAGAGAATTCGGTGGCACCCTAGCAACTGTATATGGGGCATTTCCCTAGTGCTACGGAAATTCCATCAAATGGGCGATCTCCAGGGTCACTTTGTCAGCTTGAAATTGAATCTACATCATGACATTATTACATAAACATGCCCTAGCAAAGATAGAAATATTGATATCTAGAAAGCTATGAGAAAAAAGAACAACATTTTGATCTTTCCATAAAGTAAACAAGATCTCCATCTTGAAAGCATGCTAGATTTGGGTATACTAGGAAGGCATTTTGGGTGAGTCACCAAGGAGTGCCATAAGCCAGGAAAAAGGCTTAGGTCGAAAAGGCATAAAAATGACATCTATCCGATTCCAATAATTCTGGACCCGACAACAAAACTAAAAAATTTGCATAATAGTTTCAGAATGCCCACAATAGGGCATTTAGGGTCAGGCACACCCAAATACTGAAGCTGAGCTCCCAAAGGAAAACCCTCGTAAAGCAACCACCAAGAAAAGTGAGCAATCTTGGGCTTAGTAATAGCATCCCAAATATTATGAAATCACCAACTCCAAGATTTCTAGGAGGATGAAAGGTTCCATCTATGATTGAGAGAATCAATCATAGGAAAATGAGGCATAAGCCAATAATACCCAAGCTTGGGTTTGTAACTGGTATATGGCATATCAAGGTACCATTTCTAGTCTTTCCACCAAGGTTTAACTGATTGAATTCCCAATTTATGTAGGAAATGAGGTGGAATAGCCGAAACAAGTAAGTCAAAAGTTTGACAATCTGGGCAGATGAGCCAAAATTGAACACATAGATTGTCCCTAGAGTAGAGACTCATAGTGGCTTTGGAAAATGTAGTACCCCACCCCTAGTCTAATTTTATAAATGCTATTATTATTTTAGGATGATTATATATATGTTAGGAAATAATTTATGTTATGATTTTATTGACCCCATACTTGCATGTGTATGGTTGATGTGTTTACTTTATATTTCTATTTGATGTGTCTGATGTGGTTGAGGGACAGAGTTGTAGTTACTTTCTTGTGAGATCCACACGATCAGTCGATCCCCGTCATTATCTATTATATATTTATATGTATGTACATGCGGGTTTTCTATGCAGGTTTGTAGGTATCGTACATTGAATTCCCTAAATTGTTAGGATGAGTGTGCCCTATTGCAATATCTCAAATGGTAAGAGAGGGGAGATAACACAGTTCTAAATCCTAACCTAAGCCATATTATTGTCCTGAAATAGTGGACAAGATTTTGTTATTCCTACCCTTTCTAAACTCATCTAGCTGATGTGAGTTTATATCCCTGTTCTTGCGTATGAGTGTCGGTCCTTAGGTTCTTGTGATGCTTCTGAGTTTTGTGATTGGCGTGTTTTCTATATTTAGATTATTTAATTTGATTAAATAGTGTGATTTTAATTAAATGAAATCTTTTCTATTTTTAGCTTTGAGAGATTATTTAATTAATTAAAAATTTATTTATATGAAATTTTTAAGTTTAGTCTATTATGTGGTTGAAATATTTAATTAATGAGAATTAATTAAACATCCTCACGTTAGAATTATTTAATTGTTAATTTAACCTATGTTCAATTGAAATGTATTTATTATTTTAAGAGTTAATTGAGCATGTGGAAATTATTTTAGAGTAAATATTTTATTTTATTTTTAATTGAATGCATTAAAGTTGCACAATCAGTAATTGTTTAAATTAAATTAAAGGTATTAGTTAATTTTGGTTAAAGTGTTCTCAACAAAAGGCAAAGTGAAAATAGACTTGTGTTCAACTGAAATTGAACTGCAAATCAAAGTCTAAATTCATGCAAGCTTTTGGAGAGTGGAGTTTTCAAACCCTAGCAGGTGGAAGGAGATTTTCTACATGGTTGGAGATTTTGCCATAATTTGGGAGACAGGTTTTGAGGAAAATTTGGCAGGCAGGTTGAAGCTTTTGGTGGGAATTCGATTTTGGAAAGCTTTGCAAGTTTTGGGATTTTGTCTTCAGATCTGGTCATCATTCAAATATTCTTCTTCAATGTTTGAGGTAGGGTTTGATATTTTCTTTCTTTATTATGGTGTTTTGCAATTGGAAAAGACTGTATTCTTCGTGCATGTATGTGATTGTCTGTCTGGATCTCTATTCTATTCTATGTAGATTTATGTATCTTCCTGGAAATTCTAAAAATCTATCTTGTTGAACCCTTGTTGTTCCATATCCTATTTATGATTTATTTATTGGTTGACTTCTGGTGAAAATTATTGATATTCTATGGGAAATGATAGTTGCTTGGTAAAACCCTAGACTTGGTCAAACTGTAGATTTTGTTTGGTAGACCCAGCTGATTTGACAAGTTTTCAAATTTGCTTATATTTAGGAAAATATGGCTCTTGCTTTCTTTGAAAGAAATTAAAAATTTAGTTAAAATGCATGTTTTTTATTATTCTGGTATAATATCTTTTTATGTATTTAATTCTTATTTTATAAAAATAAAATATAAATTAAAAAATAATTATGTATTTTAATATATATATAGATATATTAAAAGAAAAAAAAAGTAAAAAAAAATTAATTAACTTTTGGGAGAGGCGGGGCCTACTCCCCTACCCTTCTCCAAGCCCTACAACAGATTGGGCAGTCGCACGGCACCCCAAAAGATTGTCGACGGTCTGCTTAGGCTACCGCACGTTGTCCTAATGGGACTACTGATGGCAATCCTTAGCTGTTGCAGGTGGCAAAGGTGGGGCCGCAGGTCCTTTTTTCACTTTTTGGTATTTTTTAAATTGTTTTATTAATTAGTAAATAAATAAATTAATATTTATTTACTTTAAAAGTTATTTGTTTTTTTTTTAATTTTTTGGTAGGTTATGTTTTTTTTAAAGTTAGATAACATTTATATGTTTAGATTTTGTTTAAAATAAACTTTTTTTTTATGGATTTAATTTAATAAGATATTTTAAAATTAATTCTTTTGTATAGAATTATTAAATGAATGTCAATTAGGAAACTTTTTATGATAGAGTTGTTTTATTTTTAAACTTGGGTTAATTTGTTTAATAATTTTTGTGTGTGCATTCTAGTAGACCTATATTTTAAGTTAATTGTAAATATAGGTGAGATGATGCATCTTGTTTACAAGCTATTCTTAAATTTGTTTATTTTGCATGTGTTAATTAGATGATTAATGATTTTTGCATGATTATTTGTTATGAAATATGAGACTTAGTTGTATTAAGGAAATTAGTCTTGTGTTAAGTTTTTATGTGGGCGATTAGCCATGTAAGTGTTTGTTACGTGTATATGTTTGCTTACATTAGTAAAGCTTTTTGATGATGTCATGATGTCTTGAGTCAAATGTGGATGTTATTAGTCTATTTTAATTTAGTTCTGATTGATCTTTCATTACCCTATGTGGTGGTTTTGAGGGGTTTATTGACAACCAGTGGGAATGTTAGTCCAGAGGTGGGAATTTGATGTCTTTATTGTTCATGGTTTTGAGAACCAATCCATGTTCCTTATGTTTTGTGGGAACCAAAATTTGATCAGTATACTATCTTGGGACCTATGTGATTATTTGTGCTTGTGAACCTAGGGGAGGTTAAAAAGGTGCATCTTAGGGGAGTGGCTTACAATAGGGATCCGGGGCCTAGAGTGGCTAGTCCAGGGTAACTCAATGCTTGAAGGTCTGGGCTCCAGTGTGACCAGACCAGGGTAATTCAATGCTTGAGGGTCTGAGGTCTAGTGCGAGCAGTCTAGGGTAACTCAAGTAGATGTCCATGTGATGACACTCCCATAGCATGTAGCCTATGTCTCCTCCATAGTTTTCTTCTTATTCCTCTCGTGGTGGTGTACCTTTGTTATTTTATTATTACCCAGTGTTATGTTTTGTATTTGTTCGATATTCTAGTATTTGGTGTTTGGTAAGTGTTGGTATTTTTATTTTTATTATATTCTTTTTATCTTTAGTGGCGGTACCTTTTGAGATAGAAAGCCTTCAGGACTCTTTGCTTAGTTATTTTGTTTAAGTGTGTTATCCAAGTGGGATCTGTTGTTATCTCCTCAATATGGTGGGAGTGGACCATTTAGGTTCATAAGGTCGAGTGGTAGTGATTCTTTTACCATTTGAGATTCTGACGTTCGTGCACCAGTGCTGGATGATCCCGGTAGCAGTTGGTTCTTCTTCTTCTTCTTCTTTGTGATCTTATATCATTGTATTAGTTGACCAAAGATATCATGTTGTACTTCATTCATGTTATTGTATTTACATACCCTGCAACATGTGCAGTGGATGTAGGTTATGATTACCTTATGGTACCAGTTGTATCTATGTTATCTTTTATGTGATGTTGCATTTGTCTTTCATTTGTTTTTATGATTTTTTAATTATGTCTAATCTAAATTAATTTATTTATTTCACGTAATCTTTGTCAAGGAATCCTGGAGAGTTGCAATCTATGTGAGATGTATATTTCATTGTATTGCTTCCGTATTGTAAAACTTTGGTGTTGTTGATTGTTAACACTTTAAAAAGAAAATATTCTGTAAACTCAGTTGCATGTTTATGTTAAGTTGTCCTAGGTTCCCTGGCGGGGCATTACACTTGGTATCAGAGCACTGAGTTCTACACTGGGAACTCTGGGAAGTTGTGTGCCCATTAGATGTTGTTTTTGACTTTCTATTGTGTTTAGGTACCTTCTCTAATGCATCTAGAGTAAAGTATCTTTGGATGTCATGAAGTGATTACTCCCTTGGGTGTGGCTACCACTAGTCACCTTCTTATGTGAATGTTTTTTGATTGATGACTTATTTTGGTTTATTTATGAATTGTTCATGATGTGTCAGGGCTAGCATTGAAATTTTGAACTTTCTTATGATTGGATTAGTCACCTAACTTCCTTTTCAATATCTATTTTTTGATGCTAGTCACACTTATTTTATTGTTGGAATTGAGAGCTCTCATGATTTAATTGATTGCTATATGTTTTCTATATTGATGGATGAATAAAGTCTAGATCTGTTTCAATTGTTAAATGAATGATTAATCAATGTGATTTTCAGATTATTCCTAAATCAAAATTACATTGTCCTTAATGACTGTATATCATGTTCTTATTTTATGGCTTGTTTTTAGATGTTGTGTTGTATTGTAATAAATGATTCGTGTTTGAGGGATGCATACCCCTATCTATTGGTAGGCTTCCAGGAGTAAGCCTAATCCTAGGGGGGGTGGATGTAGTACCCTGCCTGTAGTCTGATTTTATAAATGTTATGATTATTTTAGGATGATTATATATATGTTAGGAAATCATTTATGTTATGATTTTATTGACCCCATACTTGCATGTGTATGGTTGATGTGTTTATTTTATATTTCTATTTGATGTGTCTTATGTGGTTGAGGGACAAAATCGTAGTTTCTTGCTTGTGAGATCCACATGATCAACCGATCCCCACCATTGTCTGCTATATATTTATATGTATGTACATGCGGGTTTTGTATGCAAGTTTTTAGGTACTGGGCATCGACTTCCCTGAATTGTCAGGATGAGCGTGCCCTATCGCAATATCTCAAATGGTAAGAGAGGGGAGATAACACAGTTCCAAATCCTAACCTAAGCCATATTATTGTCCTGAAACAATGGACAAGATTCTGTTATTCCTACCCTTTCTAAACTAATCTAGCTAACGTGAGTTTATATCCCTATTCTTGCATATGGGTGTCGGTCGTTAGGTTCTTGTGATGCTTCAGAGTTTGGTGATTGGCGTGTTTTCTATATTTAGATTATTTAATTTGATTAAATAGTCCAATTTTAATTAAATGGAATCTTTTCTATTTTTACCTTTGAGAGATTATTTAATTAATTGAAAATTTATTTATATGAAATTGTTAATTTTATTCTATTATGTGGTTGAAATATTTAATTAATGAGAGTTAATTAAATATCCTCACCTTAGAATTATTTAATTGTTAATTTAACCTATGTTCAATTGAAATGTATTTATTATTTTAAGAGTTAATTGAGCATGGGGAAATTATTTTAGAGTAGATGTTTTATTTTATTTTTAATTGAATGCATTAAAGTTGCACAATCAGTAATTGTTTAAATTAAATTAAAGGTATTAGTTAATTTTGGTTAAAGTGTTCTCAACAAAAGGCAAAGTGAAAATAGACTTGAGTTCAACTGAAATTGAATTGCAAATCAAAGTCTAAATTCATGCAAGCTTTTGGAGAGTGGAGTTTTCAAACCCTAGTAGGTGGAAGGAGATTTCCTACATGGTTGGAGATTTGGCCATAATTTTGGAGACAGTTTTTGAGGAAAATTTGGTAGGCAGGTTAAAGGTTTTGGTGGGAATTTGATTTTGGAAAGCTTTGCAAGTTTTGGGATTTTGTCTTCAGATCTGGTCATCGTTTGAATATTTTTCTTTAGTGTTCGAGGTAGGGTTTGATATTTTCTTTCTTTATTATGGTGTTTTGCAATTGGAAAAGACTGTATTCTTCATGCTTGTATGTGATTGTCTATTTGGATCTCTATTCTATTCTATGTAGATTTCTCTATCTTCTTGGAAATTCTAAAGATCTATCTTGTAGAACCCTTGTTGTTCCATATCATGTTTATGATTTATTTATTGGTTGAGTTCTGGTGAAAATTATTGGTATTCTATGGGAAATGATAGTTGCTTGGTAAAACCCTAGACTTGGTCAAACTGTAGATTTTGTTTGGTATACCCAGCTAATTTGACAAGTTTTCAAATTTGCTTATATTTAGGAAAATATGGCTCTTGCTTTCCTTAAAAGAAAATAAAAATTTAGTTAAAATGCATGTTGTTTATTATTCTAGTATAATATCTTTTTATGTATTTAATTCTTATTTTATAAAAATAAAATATAAATTAAAAAAAATTATGTATTTTAAAATATATATATGTTAAAAGAGAAAAAAAGTAATAAAAAGTTAATTATGTTTTGGGAGAGGCGGGGCCTACTCCCCTACCCTTCTCCAAGCCCTATGGTAGATTGGGCAGCCACACAACACCCCAAAAGGACTATTGGTGGTCTGCTCGGGCTGCCGCATGATGTCCCAATGGGACTGTCGATAGTAGTCCTTAGCTAACGCACGAAAGCCTTTGGGCTGTCGCCGGTGGTAGAGGTGGGACCGTGGATCCTTTTTTTTAACTTTTTGGTATTTTTTAAATTGTTTTATTAATTAGTAAATTAATAAATTAATATCTATTTACTTTAAAAGTTATTTGTTTTTTTAAAATTTTTTTGGTAGGTTATGTTTATTTTAAAGTTAGATAAAATTTATATGTTTAGATTTTGTTTAATTAAACTTTTTTTTATGGATGTAATTTAATAAGATATTTTAAAATTAAACTTATTTTATTGTAATAAGTACATTTATAAGATGATATTTTTAAATTAATTCTTTTGTATAGAATTATTAAATGAATATTAATTAGGAAAAATTTTATGACAGAGTTATTTTATTTTTAGACTTGGGATAATTTGTTTAATAATTTGTGTGTGCATTTTGGTAGACCTATATTTTAAGTTAATTTTAAATATAGGCGAGATGATGCATCTTGTTTATGAGCTATTCTTAAATCTATTTATCTTCCATGTGGTAATTAGATGATTAATGATTTTTGCATGATTATTTGTTATGAAATATGGGACTTGGTTGTATTAAGCAAATTAGTCTTGTATTAAGTTTTTATGTGGGTGATTAGCCATGTAAGTGTTTGCTATGTGTATCTGTTTGGTTACATAAGTAAATCTTTTTGATGATGTCATGATGTCTTGAGTCAAATGTGGATGTTATTAGTTTGTTTTAATTTAGTTCTGATTGATCTTTCATTACCCTGTGTGGTGGTTTTGAGGGGTTTATTGTCAACCAGTGGGAATGTTAGTCCAGAGGCAGGAATTTGATGTCTTTATCGTTCATGGTTTTGAGAACCAGTGCATGTTCCTTATGTTTTGTGGGAACCAAAATTTGACCAGTATACTATCATGAGACCTATGTGATTATTTGTGCTTGTGAACCTAGGGGAGGTTAAAAAGGTGCATCTTATGGGAGTGGCTTACAATAGGGGCCTGGGGCCTAGAGTGGCCAGTCCAGGGTAACTCAATGCTTGAAGGTCCAAGGTCTAGTGTGACCAGTCCAGGGTAATTCAATGCTTGAGGGCCCTGGGTCCAGTGCGACCAATCTAGGGTAACTCAAGTAGATGTCCATGTGATGACACTCCCATAGCATGTAGCCTAAGTCTCCTCCATATTTTTTTGCTTCTTCCTCTCGTGGTGGTGTACCTTTGTTATTTCATTATTACCTGGTGGTATGTTTTGTATTTGTGCAATATTCTAGTATTTGGTGTTTGGTAATTGTTGGTAATTTTATGTTTATTATATTCTCTTTATCTTTAGTGGCGGTACCTTTTGAGATAGAAAGCCTTCAGTAATATTTTCTTAGTTGTTTTGTTTGAGTGTGTTATCTAAGTGGGATCTATTTTTATCTCCTCAGCACAGTGGGAGTGGTCCATTTAGGTTCACAAGGTTGGGTGGTAGTGATTCTTTTACCATTTGAGATTCTGACATTCATGCACTGGTGCTGGATGATCCCTGTAGTAGTTGGTTCTTCTTCTTCTTCTTCTTCTTCTTCTTTGTGATCTTATATCAATGTATCAGTTGATCAGAGATATCATGTTGCACATCATTCCTGTTATTGTATTTACATACCCTGTGACATGTGCAATGGATGTAGGTTATGGTTACCTTATGGTACCAGTTGTATCTATGTTATCTTTTATGTGATGTTGCATTTGTCTTTCATTTGTAATTATGTCTAATCTAAATTAATTAATTTATTTCATGTAATCTTCATCAAGGAATCTTGGAGAGTTGTAATCTATGTGAGATGTATATTTCATTGTATTGCTTCCGCATTGTAAAAATTTGATGTTGTTGATTGTTACCACTTTTTAAAAAAATATTCTATAAACTCAGTTCCATGTTTAGGCTAAGTTCTCCTAGGTTCCTTGGCAGGACATTATACAAAAAAAATCTTTGGGTGTTTGAATGCCACATTTGTGAAAATTAAGAGCACTTATACCCTAGATTCTGGCTAGAGGAAGCCCTTGCTGAGAAAACAAAGGGGACCACCAAATGTTTTGTTGGTTGAGAGAAAAACCATCAAGAAAACCATTCCCATCCCAGTGAATCCAAGGCTTGATAGCTTCCTAGGCTCTCCAAATAATTTTGGCAACAAAAGTACCCTAGATATGAACAGGGGTCTTCATAACCAAAAGGGTTTGAAAGCATGTCCCCTTCTAGGCAGGCTTGTGTAAAGGATACCTCAAAGAGATGCAATGTCTAAGAAATTTTTTTAAGGCCTCATTGCCTACAAGATGCCACACAATCCATTTCACACAAAGGGCCAAACCTTGTTTCTGAGTATCTAACAAACCAAGCCCACTAAAGACCTTAGGGAGATAACATAAATATGTGGCAACTCTACGAAAACCATGATGATCAATACCGGAAGCCCAAAATAAATCCCGTAGTAATTTCTTGAGCTTCTTATAAGAAGCTTTTGAAGGAGCCCATATTTTAATATTTTTTGATAATGTAAATGTTTCTCCATGCATTGAAAAACTATATAAATAAATTATGGGCATGTGCAGGATCATGGGATGTCAAATAACAGGTGACGTGAAATACAAGTCCTAATTGATAGACTCTTTGAAAAACAACTATAACTTTCAAATAATATAACATTTTTGAAATCTAAAATATACATCACATTCTATGCTTCACCTAATACAATAATAATAAACAATTCCTTCAATTTGATGAAGTTTAGACTAAGTTAAGATGGTTAGACACAAGAGTTTTTATATTCAGGAAAAATTGTAGTAGAAAAATCATAATTAATTATTTACCTGAAAAAAAATACAAAAAAAGATACATCACATCCAGACATGTGTCTACTACTTTTATCTAGAATCTTATAAAAAAATTATTATCATTTGATTTTGTTTAATGTGGTCACACATACACCTACTTGTTATCTTTATAGTCATGATTGATAGATTTATTGAAAAATATCTATAACTTTCAAATTGTATAACATTTTTAAAATCCAAAATATGTGTCACATTCTATGTTTTTCCTACTCCAAGAAAAATAAAAAAAGTTTTCATTTTGATAAAGTTTAGACTAAGTTAACGTGGTCAGACATGAGTGTTTTTGTATTCTAGAAAAGTTGTAGAAGAAAAATCATAACTAATTATTTACTTGGAAAAAAATTACAAAAAAATATGTGTCACATTCGGACATGAGTCTACTACTTATATCTAGAATTTTTTTAAAAAAAATTATCATTTGATTGTATTTGAGGTTGTCAGATATACACCCACTTCTTTTTTTTTTCTTGAAATTTTCGTACCACTACATTGAATTTGAAATTTTTAACATATAGAATAATTTTTTTTCAAAAAAGGCCTAGTATCTTAGAAACTAAATTCAATTTTCTACAGATTCTCTTCTTACATATTTTTTATATAATATTTATAACTTGTTCAAATTTTTACGTCAACTTGCCTAAACTTGATTTTCTGAATTTTCATTGCCACTTAAGGGCCTAGTTTGGCATACCATGATCCTGCACATACCCTTATATTAATAAATAAATAAATATTAAACTAATAAAAATATTAAACTAAATCTAAAAACTTAATGTAAATATTAACCTAAATGTAAATATTAAATGTAAAACTTAAATTTTAATACTAAAACTAAATCATAATCTAAATATTAAAAAATTATATGATAACTATGTTGGAAATATTCAAGAATTAACCAAGTTACTGAGAGGAAAGGGGTGAATCAGTAACTTCAAAATTTTCTTTCAATATCAGATGTATTAACATATAGTTCACTTTATCCTTTTGCATATAGAAAGCATGAAACATAAAAGCATTCACAACAATTGACACATAGATTTGGTTACCCAGAAACCTTCCAAAAGAAAGTAAAACTGGGGTGGGGATGAAACCCACAAAGCTTTAATATTACAGTATAAAGTTGGCCGGTTAAGGCTTACATTGATCATTTCTGATGATCTGCCCTGCTAGGAGCAATAAGGACTACTAGGTCCACCTTGTTAGAGGTTTTACAAACATACAATGAAGTATGCACTCGGTAAAGAGATTTTATAAAGACTGTTAAGTCTACCCGGTTAAAGGATTTCAAGCTGATTCACCTGTTAGGATGAAATAGTAGATCTCTTACTTTGCAACTGGATTTCTGAATGAGATTCGCTGATGTACTGATCACCTTCTATGATGAATTTGTCTTTGCTGCTTCTTATACTGCTGTAGCCCTTTGTAATTCGCTAGTTTCTGCCTTTTATCTCTTCTATTTTTTTTTCACATTCATGCTACTTGGTATTTGTACAACATTGTTTATATACAAGTCTAAACAATTAATTACAATTACAAAGTCAGCTTGACAAATAAACATAAGTGCTACTAAGTCGGCCCAAGTATGGTTACACGGTTCCTGCAAACTAACTCGGTGACTTTCTGATACTCGGCATCCACTGCATTACTTAGCATCATCATGCACTCGGTAGAAGTGAAGGCTCCGTTCATACTAACCACTCGGTAAGTTTTGAACACGGTAAATACTTGTGACTCGGTAGACATAATGTTACTTGGTTTACACTGTCCTGCTCGGTTTGCACTGTCCTGCTCGGTTTGCACTGTCCTGCTCGATTTGCACTGTCTTGCTTGGTTTGCACTGTCCTGCTCGGTTTGCACTGAGAATGCAAATAAGTGTTGTCACTAGTGGCAATCCTGCTTAATGCCAACAATCTCCCCCTTTGGCATTAGTGACAAAAACACTTATTGCCCAAAACTTATATACATGAACCATGCTGAGATTTATTTTGATTTTTCAAAATTTGTCTTTGTCATAGGGCTTAATAAATTATCTCCCCCTTTCAATGTACTAACTTTTTCTTCTATACATATCTCCCCCTTTTTGATGATAATGCCAAAGGTGTATATACAAGTGTTTTACAGGGAGAATCCAAAATTTGATAGAAAAATAGAATGTACCTTCATTATCAGTGCCAGGGTTCTGTCCCAATTTTCTTGCAGAATCTTGCATGTTTGGATTGCAATTTGGACTTCTGCAGAGAGTGCAATCATGTGATCTGCTATTGAGAACTGATTGTCATGAATTAATGTTTTGGAATGTTCAATGTGCTTATACATTGTATTCATGATGGGAAGGATCATGTTCTGAATGTCTAGCAGTGTGGACCAGATCCTTGTGTCTTCTTTCAGTAGTTCTGACTGCATATTTGATAGGAATGAGATTTTTATGTGATGAGCAGAGTTTGAACTTGGTTCAAGTTGCAGCTTCTGTATGCTAATCTTCAAATCCTCATCAATTTTATTCATTTTATCCTTGACATCCTTGGTGAACTCGGCAACATTGCATAGTTTGACCAAAAGAGAGGTAACATTCGAATAGGAAGATTCAATGTTTGTCAAAACTAAAGATAATTCTGCTTGATTAATGGCTATGTGCTGAGCAATGTGCTCAAGCACTTTATTGTTGAATTTCTTCTTAGCTTTTTCAACTAACTTGTCTGTCCTAGATGAATCCTCATTGTACTTATTTACCACTTCTGCTAATTGTAATAAAACATGTTGAGAGGAGTCTACTTCAATACCTAATGCTTCTGACAAAATGTCCTTAGCATCCTTAATGATTTTATATTCCTTGTCTCTCTCATCTTTAAGCTTCTTTTGCTTCGCTTTCCTTTGGAGGATTTCACCTATATTTTGCATTTGATCCACTGATAGATTTGCAAAATCCAATGTTGGAATCTCTATTTCCTCATCTAGGTCTATATCCTCTACTATATTCTTGCCCAAAAATCTTATACTCGGTTGAGCCTTAGGCTTATCTATACTTAATGCCTTAGTAGTAGTGACAGTAGACATAGTAGGACTGGCTATAGAGAATGGTGTACTGTCTACTGGAGAACTTGAAGTATTTACACTTGTAGAATCAAAAACTGGAATACTTACTGCTGGAAAACTTGATGAAATAGGAGACTGCAACTCGGTAGAAGAAATGGTAGTTACTTCTGTTGTTGCTATAGGTGATTGGATAAATGTTGAAGTTGTCACAACCATGCTTGAAGATGTCTCTGGGCTAGATGTAGCAACTTTTGCTGGAGAGGTAGGAAGTGATGCAATGACTTCTGCCGCTATCCTCACGGTATCATCTACCTCAGTGGCTTCTTCCTATTCATCACTGTCATCTTCAATGTCTTTTATTATAACTGATTCAGTACTCAGTTGGTGAAGATGGTATATGTTCTTCCATGTGGCATTTGCATTCTTCACAACTGATTCAATATTGTTAATCAGAATTAAACAAGTATTGAACTTTAGTGTCATCTTATTTTCATTCTCCTTCAATGCCTTCTTTATTTCATCATTTTTCAAGCTGGGCATTAACTGTCTCAGGGTTTGATCAAATATGTCTTTTACAGTTTGCTTTGCATTGGCCCATCTCATTTTTATTTGATCTAATAAAGCTCCTGGAATCTATGGGGCTATTTCATCAGGAGAGTATTTCCACTGTCCCATCTTTTCAATGACAGCATCTTCAATCTCCTTTTGTTCTATTTCTGATCTAGTTTCATATTTTAAAGATTTTATATTACTTACTCCAGATCTTGATCCTTCTCTCAAAAGTTTGATCTTCTCTTGAAGGGTTAGAGGAGGCTTTTTGAATATTATATCTTTGTCCTTTTTGTCTGCCTTACCCCTTGCACTTCTCCTTGTAAATACGGCAGTGGGAGGCTTAGGTGCCTTGGTGATGAATACCTTTCCTTTCTTCTTTGCAGGTTCTGGTTCCTCTATTTTCTCATCCTTTTTCTCTTCTTCTTCAGTGTCTTCTCCTCTATCCTCGGTTAGCATTTGCATTTTGGCTATCCTCTTTTTTCCTTTATTTACTGCCTGTGGAAGCTTTATACTTAATTCAATTCTCACTTTTGCTTCTTCATATGTCCCAAAATATGGAGCTTTGGGATTAACAGGCTGAATAAGGAGGGCTTCAATGATATTCTTTGTTTCATCAATGTTTACCTCATAAGGAAGAGGTTTTACATGTACAATCCTCAGTTTAGCTGCTTGAATGTATACTCTGTCACAGTCCACCATGAAACAAATATCATCCTTATAATCCTCCACCAACTTTTGTGGAATCCAAAATCTGTCGTTCATTTTCTCCTTGAAAGACTCAAAATAACTATCCATGATGTTCTCAAAATTTTCACCCATTTCTGAAATATATTCATTTATCTCATAAAGAATTGGCACATCCTTTCTCCATACTACTTTTCCTTTGGAAGGGAAGAATTTCTGAACATAGAAAAATAAACAGACCAGTAGAGATCCAAACTTACATGGATTGTTTTTGGAAGTTTGAATGCTTTCCATGTTCTTGTTAAACTGTTTTAACAACAAATTTGCAAGGTCAAATGATAAATTATTCTTTACCACCTTGTATGCTAGGTCTATGGCTTCGCAGGAAACACTATTATGTCGACTTGAACTGTATATTTTATGGGCAATGATGTGTGTTCCAAACTTCAGTTCAGCATCAGTAATGCTGCTTACTTTCATGCCTCTACCATCCCACTCAGCTAGGGTTTTCTTCTCCAGTTTCGATCGACCTAGGGTTTTGGTAGTTTTAACTTTGTTTAACATGGGAAGACCGGTGATTTGGTGAATCATCTTCTTAGTGATCTCTATGGGTTGCTCAAGCCAAATCTTTCCTTCATGTACACGGTTGAGAATGTATCTAACCCATTTCTCTCAAAAGTTTTGAGGTAAATGTGTAATGTGAACTAATCCCTTGTCTTCCAGATTTTTGTGCTCTGGTTTTAGAATACCATTCACACACAGTTCCTCACGCACAATATCTAGCTCTAGGTTTCCCATCTCTTGAATTGCACAATTGAAATGATTGCGAATATCCTTAATAAGTAGTACCTTAGGAGGAATCTGAGATTGAGCTCCGTTCGGGTCTAGGGCTGCTGCAATTATGGGCACGAGTTTGAAATCTGGTGCTCTCCATTCCCCTTGGATTATCATTTCTGATCCTTTCTTTGTTGAAGCACTGGATGATGCCATGGTAGCTCACAGAGAATTCTTTTCGCAGAAGTGTTTGAATCGCTGGATTGCTCTGGAAATTTTTTTCTCTCAAAATGCTAAAGTTCACGGTGAAGAATGAGTTTGATTTCTTGCCTTTTGTTTACAACTCTGTCATTAATGCTTCGTAGAAATTAGGGTATGAATTTCGACAGACTATCACCCACTATGAATTAATTGCTCAGTAAAGACTTCGCAACTTGGTGAACTTGAGAATTCATATTGCTCCAACCTCGCTTGGTAATCATATTAGACAGCTCCCAACCTTGCTCGGTGAAAACTGATACTGACCTTCCTGTGATCTTATTGCATCTTGTATGCCGATTTAGATCTTTCTTTTAATTTAGTTCTGGAACTGCTTGAAATTGGTCTATGAGAATACAGTTCCAGTGCTTTCTTGGGAATTTAGTTTGAGTCAGTAGAGCCACCCATTCCATTACTTGGACTGGTTTGCTCGGTAGATTTAGGAACCCACTGTTGTCTCATCTATTTCCTAACCTTAGTTGCTTCATTCTTCTTTCCATCTTCAATTTCACTAGCATTCATGCAATTTCTGGCTATATGACCGAGTTTAGTCCATTTGAAACATCTTATGGTAGTATCTCTTTTCCTTAGATGATGTTTTATGCAGTTCATGCCAATGTGTCCATATTCTCCACAGTAATGACATCTACACCAGGTGTTGTAATCCCATCCAAACATTGCCTTCATAATTTGTTCTGCTGGATTGAATGTTTTGGATCTGCACTCGGATGCCTTGTGACCTTGTTTGTTGCATTTGTGACAATTACCTTTGAATCTTGGTTTTTCCCTGCATTCATTTGCTTTGTGACCATGCTGATTGTAGTTGTAGCATTTTCCATTGAATTCTACTTTTTCATTGCTCCAACATTTATTTGAAGTATGTCCTATTTTGCCACAATGATTACAAGTAGGTTTCTGATTTCTTTGAGTACCTTGCTTGGAAGATTCACCTTCTCCTTTATATCCAAGTCCTGTTTTTCCTTTTTGCCTATGAAGATTTCGATCATACAGCTGATTTAAGTCTTCTTGGCTCTTCAGCATTCTTTCATTGATTTGTTTTTTGGTGTTTAGGTCATCCACCAATCTTAGCTTGATTTTCTTTTCAGATCTTAGTTCTTCTCTTGTGCTTTCTATTTCTGATCTTAGAGTTAGAATTTCCTCATTTGTATGGGAGATCTGATCAATTAGGTTTTCTAGCTGAAGGGTTTTATTTTGGACTTCATTGTTCCTTCCATCCAATTCATCTTTCAACTTGTTTCTTTGTTCTAAGATCTCACAAAATCTTGTTGAGTGTAGCTCTTGTTCTCTTTTTAATTTTCTCACTTCTTCCTGCAGAGACCCATTCTTTTCTAGGAGTTCTTTGACAGCATTGTTTGCTTCATCTGAGCTATCTGAGGGAAAAAGATCTTCAATCTTTTCTTCAATGTAATTATGATCATTCATCTGATTTGCAAGTTCCTTCCTTCTTCTTAGGGATTGGGAAAGATGTTCTTTTGCTTCTTTAAGTTTAGCTATGGCCATTTCCAGATCTAGCTTTTCATTTTCAATCACCTTGTTCAGTTTGAATACCTCCATTGTCTTGGATCTTTGCTCAAGCTAGTTAAGCTTTATCTTGAGAACCAAGATAGCTCTGATACCAATTGTTGGAAATATTCAAGAATTAACCAAGTTACTGAGAGGGGAGGGGTGAATCAGTAACTTCAAAATTTTCTTTCAATATCAGATGTATTAACATATAGTTCACTTTATCCTTTTGCATATAGAAAGCATGAAACATAAAAGCATTCACAACAATTGGCACATAGATTTGGTTACCCAGAAACCTTCCAAAAGAAAGTAAAACTCGGGTGGGGATGAAACCCACAAAGCTTTAATACTGCAGTATAAAGTTGGCCAGTTAAGGCTTACATTGATCACTTCTGATGATTTGCCCTGCTAGGAGCAATAAGGACTGCTAGGTCCACCTTGTTAGAGGTTTTACAAACATACAATGAAGTATGCACTCGGTAAAGAGATTTTATAAAGACTGTTAAGTCTACCCGGTTAAAGGATTTCAAGCTGATTCACTTGTTAGGATGAAATAGTAGATCTCTTACTTTGCAACTAGATTATTGAATGAGATTCGCTGATGTACTGATCACCTTCTGTGATGAATTTGTCTTTGCTACTTCTTATACTGCTGTAGCCCTTAGTAATTCGCTAGTTTCTGCCTTTTATCTCTTCTATTTTTTTTTCACATTCATGCTACTTGGTATTTGTACAACATTGTTTATATACAAGTCTAAACAATTAATTACAATTACAAAGTCGGCTTGACAAATAAACATAAGTGCTACTAATTCGGCCCAAGTATGGTTACACGGTTCCTGCAAACTAACTCGGTGACTTTCTGATACTTGGTGTCCACTGCATTACTCGGCATCGTCATGCACTCGGTAGAAGTGAAGGCTCGGTTCATACTAACCACTCGATAAGTTTTGAACATGGTAAATACTTGTGACTTGGTAGACATAATGTTACTCAGTTTACACTGTCCTGCTCAGTTTGCACTGTCCTGCTCGGTTTGCACTGTCCTGCTCAGTTTGCACTGTCCTGCTCGGTTTGCACTGTCCTACTCGATTTGCACTGTTCTGCTCGGTTTGCACTGTCCTGCTCGGTTTGCACTGTCCTACTCGGTTTGCACTGTCCTGCTCAGTTTGCACTGAGAATGCAAATAAGTGTTGTCACTAGTGGCAATCCTGCTTAATGCCAACAAACTATACTAAAAAACAATATTAAAAAACAATATTAGCAACTATAAATTAGAACTATATTAAAAGTATATTAAATCAAATAATAACCTCAACTTGATATGTGGTTGTTGCCTCTTCAAATGAGCCTTCTACTCAAACTTACAAAGCTCTTCCAACCTCTCACCCACAAAACAACAAATCAAATGAGAAGAATCAAATGAGGAGAGGATATATATAAATCTAGACTATCTCCTCATATTCTCAAGAGGTGCCTCTTCAAATTCCTTCACCTCTTCAAATTTGTCTCAAAAAATGCCCGTTGTTGGACATGCAATTTCAAAAAATTCAATAAAATTAATGTGTATGACGCTTCATTTTAATTTTATTCAAAAAAAAATAAAAAATTTGGGAGGGCATAGGGTCATCACCCCCTAGCCCTTCCCATATTGTCGGGCTTCCCTTGGGGATGACATTGCCAACACGTGGTGATAGTGGCAGTACCACTATTGTCATCCATGCTAGTAGGTCCCCTAATGGATGTTTGGCCGCATGGCTCCCCACCTTACATGGCGGGGGTTATAAAATTTTGTTTTTATTAAAAAGATTTTATAACACCCACCACATAGGGTATAATTTTATATTATTTTTATTTTTAAAAAAATTTGTTTCAAAATCGTACAAGTGACATTTAAAAAAAAAAAAAAAACTTTTAACTTTTAATGCCATTTGGCATTTTTAAATTGATATATATTTTTTAATTTATTTTTTAAACATAAATCATCCCTAATCTTTTTTATGTACATGACATCTTTTGGGAATATGTTGTGTTGGTATCATAGCTTGTGCTACAGTTGAATAGTTGACATAATAAAAAATAAATCTTGATATAAATGATACATATAGCATAATTTTAGACATCTAAAATTGTAGAGAATTATTTACTTCTTACAGTCAAGTATTAGACTGTTCAATTATAAGTAAATGATTTAAGACTCTAATAAAAAATCAGTATATGTAAAATATATATGAGAATTTAAATCAATAGATATTGTGTAAATTGTTATTTTTATTTATTGATACTTTAAGTTAATATTTTAATTATTATCCAATTTACACTATTTTATATTTTGAATAGATTAATATGTAACATATATTCTTAATCTATTCCAAACTGTAAAAAAGTATTTCTTCAATATTATTCTCTATTGTATATTTTGTAATGTTCTGTGAAACATAGACGACAACTAATTACTACTAACGAATGCAATAATTTCTTTTCTTAAGTAAGGAATACACTTACAAACTAAAATAAAGGAAGACATTATAACCACTAAATGAAAGATACATTATAATATGTACAAGTACTTAGCATCAAAACATACTCCAACTTCCTTTAAGCTCCCTGATGTCGCTACTAATATAACAAAATGACTAAAACAATTCCCCATTTAGGAGACAATTAACATCCTTGTTTAAATTAATTTTATACGTCATGTGCACATGTACCTAATCCATAACAAGATGATATACCATCACATTAGGATAATCAAATTAAGATATATTTAATCCTAACATTACATTATAAATAGTCATTGTCACGTAGTTACATTTCCAATTTACATTCATCCTTTCAAGGAGTATAAATTACAACCTCAATATATCTGCTCGGGGATAAATATCATAATACAAATATGTACAATAATAATCCTTTTTCCACTTGAACCATGGAACTGTAGCAGAGATGCAAACCCATTTAGAAAGATCATAAATGAAAACTCCAAAAATTTGATGGAGAAGAAAGAACACTACCACCCAACCATGTAAAACCTTAAGACTGATTCCTCTATGTTAGGAGATAGATATGTGGCCGTACACCACACAATCAAATGTAAAACATGAATACAAGAAAGGGTACATAGAAACAAATGAATAACTTAAGGGGTCCACTAAGGAATACAACAAAGATACCAGATGGGATACCATAAGATGAACCAAAAGGCTAACTACAAGGAACCCTAGATATACATGCAGGAGAGTATCATCACATAGTTCCACATTATCTCATGTTTTGTTAGCAACCTTTCTCTAGACCCCAACCCCTATATGAGAACTTATGTGAAATCGACAACCTCTCATGTGGAAAAGAAAGCCAATTTTATATGTTTGTGCCACAAATTAATCATGGCATTATATAGCCCATCCTTAGTGTCTATAAAAACTCAAGGTCATGGATGAGTGATGCATGATAATCTTGGGTCCTTGGAAATATTGCATTATCCAAAAATAGTTTGTTTTCTAGTGGACCATTGTTGCCAGGTTTCTATTTGTTTTCTATTCATGGTCACTAGTTGGGTGTTTGTTGCTTCAATTGAGTTCTTTGGATATTATGTGGTCATAGTCATGATATGATTTTCATGGGATCATTTGGAGGCATTCCCTATGATCACAAATATTTAGAGTTATCCCGTATGAGCTATGGTGAATTCTATGATTGAGATTGAGATGTAGATTTTTATTCCAGATAGTTTTTTGAGATTCGATGATGAGTTGATCTATATATATCTTGGACTAGAGTGGTGGAAGTGGTTTGTTCCTTGGTGTTTAGGGATTCTATGTGCATGATTTTACCTCTTCAAGTTATGTGTTTTGATAGATTTGGATTGATCTTTTGTGACGAGTTATGTTCTTCAAGTCACATGTTCTATGTTGGAGAATGTAGTGAGTATTGTTGTGTAGCTGATGATCATTGTGTTCTAGTATCTGCAATTATGGATCATGGATATTGGAACTTTTTTGGACCTATATATGGGACCGAATATCCTTATATTCCCAATGTGATTAGTGTTTCACATTTTGGGTCTGGTCCTATTTTGGGTGCCTGTTCTAATGGTTAGACTGGCAAGATCTGGATTGCAGTGGAAGATTCTAAGTGATGGAAGTGTGTGGTGTGGATCACAAGGTTTTCTATGTGGTATAATTCATTGTGTGAATGCACATTATGTTGTATTCATTAGGGGTTGTTCTTAGGGATTTGGGTCCTAACCTATCTTTTGGTAGACCATTTTCTTATTCTTGAGGATTGCAATTGGATAAGCTGACTTATGGCTTGTAATCTTGTATTTAAGATAGGTTGTGGTTATAGTTTAAGGAGGGGGAGTAAAATTTGAATAATAATAGCTAAGATAGATTATGAAATATATCTGAGTCTTTTTCCTTATGTATTGGGGAAACCAAGAAGGCCTTATAGCCTGACATACATTCCATGTAATTAGATGTTTACTTGATAATAATAAAGTTATTATTGGTTAAATCTTTTTGTGTTGGTATTTTCCATGGTGTTGGCTCTTGTTGCATTATTGGACATATCTTATGGGGATTCTTTGGTCTTGACTGTATCAAGTGGTATCAGAGGAAATTTTGTTCCTACGATTGTAGACTTGGTGTCCTAAACATAAAAAGTTATAGATTTTTTGTTTGTGGGTGGCAGAACTATGGATTTGACCTTCATCATTAATAAATTTTACAAGGTCATTAGGAAGGATTTGTTATTAATAGTTGAGTTGTTCTTGAAGACTAGGGTTTTTGCTAAGGTATCATCTTGATGAATTAGATTGTTGATTGGAGGTAGTTACATCCAAGATCTAGAAGTATGCTGGCAAGATGAAATCCTAGGTTGATGAAGTAGATGAAGGAATATCTTTGACATGAGATTAGGAATGAGATGAGTGGTTTAATAAATGAGGTCATGGAAGGTATTTTGAATATTGTTGCTAGATTGCACAAGAATCCTATATTTGATGATGGTTTCAAAGAAGTTGTAGAAGGATTTGGAACTGTAGATGCTGCTAGATCTATTGGATGTGATGGATCTTATCAGTTGTTGAGACCTATGGAAATACTAGGTCCTGGTTATAGGTTGGAAGTATCTAATTTCCTAGGTACACTAAATCCAAAGGACCTGATTGATTGGATAGGTGAGTTAGAAGATTACTTTGAGTTAGGAGATATCCAAGATCCTTTGAGAGTAAGGTTTGAATAGACAAAGTTGAAAGGACATGCATCCTTGAGGTGGAAAGAATTATAGAATGATAGAGAGGAAGAAGGTTAAATGAAGGTCACTCGGTGGAGGCTAATGGTTACAAAGTTAAAGACTAAATCCATACATGAGGACTATGAATTGGTTTTATTCAAAAGGCTACAACACCTAAAACAAAAGAATCTAAATTTGAAGGATTACATTGAAGAATTTTACAAGGTAACCATTAGAGTTGGTCACATAGAAATTTACAAGGAGAAATTATCTAGGTATGTGAATGGTTTGAGGTTTAATATTTAGGATGAACTTAGTATGTTGAAAATTGGATCAATTGAGGAGGATTATCACTATCCATTAAAGGAAGAAGATAAGTTGAATAGGAAACAACATAATAAATCTAGAGGAAGAGACAAGAAAGTTGTTGTTAGTGACAAGGGAAAGCATGTAGTTGAGATAGAAGCTAAACTAGTTGCACCAAAGGGAGGTAATAGTGGTAAAGAGTTTCAAGGTACTTTATTTAAGTGTGGATTCAAAGGTCACAGGGCTTTTCAATGTAAGGAAGGAAAGAGAGTTTCTTATGTGACTAAAGAAATTAGACCATCTATTGGTGAATCAAACAATGCTCTTGAAAATGGTGAATCTCATATACTCCAAAGGGTAATGATGAATAAGGAGGAAACACCTTGTCAAAGGAAAAATTTATTCAAGACTAGATGCAATGCTAGAGGCAAGTGGTGTATGGTGATAGTGGATGGTGGTAGCACTGATAAGTTGGTTTCTAAAGAGATTGTGTAAAATCTGGGTTCAAGAATACTTAAGCATCCATGTCCTTATAGGATTGGTTGGTTGCATGATGATAATATGGTGGAAGTGAGGGAACAATACATGATGAATTTTTATGTTGGTTCTTATAAAGATGTAGTATTATGTAACATAGTGGATATGAGTGCATGTCATGTTTTACCTAGTAGACCTTGATAGTATGATAGAGAGGTTGTTCATGATTGTAGAAGTAATGTAATTACCATTAGCAAGGATGGTAAGAGATATAGTTTTCTTCCTTTTATGGATGATGAAAAGAAGGTGAATAATTTGAGTCTTTATAGAGGATTAAATGTGAGAGACAATCCTAAGGTTTGGTCTGATGGAATATTGGATTTGAGTCATTTGTAGTACCTGGTTGATGGAAAAAGGAAGGTAGTACAAGTTGCAAGTGAGAAGGATTTGTGGATGAAGAATAAGTATGGGATTACTATCCCTTGTTATTTCAGATTTTCATGAACTACTCTCATGGAAAATATTTTTTTACCCCAGATGTCTAATGCAGGAGAATCTTGGGACCTTGGAAATCTTGCATCATCCAAAAAAAATTTATTTTCTAGTAGAACTTTATTTCTAATTTTGTATTTGTTTTCTATTCCCAGTCACTGATTGGGTGATTGTTTCTTTAGTTGATTTCTTTGGATCTTTTATGTTCATGGTCATGATATGATGTTCATGGGATCATTTGGAGGTATTCCCTATTATATCAACTCTTTTAGAGTTACCGCATATGAGTTATGGTGAATTATGTGATTGAGACTGAGATGCAGTTTCTTGTTATAGACAATTTTATGAGATTTTGTAATCATTTGGTCTATGTGGATCTTGGAATGGAGAAGTGGAAATAGTTTTTTCCTTGGTCTTTGAGGATTCTATGTGTGTGATCACACCTCTTGACATTGTGTGGTTTGAGAGATCTAGATTGATATTTGTGGATTCGTTATGTTCTTCAAGTCACCGGTTCTATGTTAGAGAACATAGAAGATATTATCATGCGGTTGGCAATCATTGTGTTCTAGCGTATGTAGTCATGGATCATGGATATTGGAACTTATTTGAACCTATATATGTGATCACACATCCTTATGTTCCCAATGTGATTGGTCTTTCACATTTTGGGTCTAGTCCTATTTTGGGTGATTTTTCAAATGGTCAAAATGGTAAGATCTGGATTGTAATGGAAGATTCCAAGTGATGGATGTGTGTGGTATAGATTGAGAGGTGTTCTATGTGTGGTCAAATTCCTTGTGTGAGAGAACATTATGTTGTATTCATTGAGGGTTTTTCTTATGGATTTTGATCCTCACCTATCTTTGGGTACACTGTTTTCTTATTCTTGAGGATTTTTATTGGATAAGTTGACTTGTGGCTTGCGATCTTGTATTTAAGCTAGGTTTTGGTTCTAGTTTAAGGAGGAGTAGTAGTAGTTGGGTAAGAATATTTGAGATAGATCATGAAATAGATTTGAGTCTTGTTTCTTATGTATTGGCTGAAAATGGGAAGGCCTTACAGCGAAACATGTTGCATGTAATTGGATGTTTACCTGAGAATAAAAGAGTTATTATTGGTTGCATCTTGATATGTTACTTAGTTTTTTCCACTATGTTGGATCTTGCTACATGAATGAACATCTCCTATGGGGATTCCCCGGTCTTGACTACATCAACGAGGAACATAATTATCTTGATTAAGTTCATTTTATTAAGTTATCACTTAATTAATAACATCACAATGGGTTTTCCCTTGTATCCACTTAGGGCCACAACCCCCATTGTGAGACACTTCCATAACCACGCTCCTAGAAAACCCCCTAAAGAAAATAACAAAAAAAGGGAATATAATATTTAAAACTACCAAAAGAATCCATATACAACCAATATACCCTTCTAGACATCAATGAATCATCACACCACAAAAAATTAGATAAAGATCAAATAAAAATACTTCAAATTCCAAGATATATTTCATTTGTCAATTTTCTCTCAATTGAATAATTTCAAACTAAAAATTTCATTGGAATTCATACCATCAAGAGCCATAAAAAATAAAGCTAAGATCCTTAACTAACACAAGCTATACAAATAAGACTCCCAAATACAATGCACACAAAGACTAAATAAACCATTGACCAATGTTATAATATGAATACAATTGATCCAAATTAAAATCTCCCAATCACCAAAGCTAAAAACTAATAAATACCATTCCATAGTTACTAAAAATGTTCAATAAAATGTTCATGCAACAAGTGAGGTGATCATATATCTGAAACCCCATGGTATACATTTTAACTCATATCCCCAATAAAATCCACATATTATGATTAACATATACACATAGTAGTACTTTCCTATGCTAATACATTTTATGATTTAACATAATTCTTATTAATAAATACCTATAAACACATTCTAAAGTAATTGAGTCCATATAAAACATATAATTTCCTATCTAAATTAAATATAATACCTAACTAAAATTATGTATGATTCCTAACTAGTAAAAGGAAACTAATAAAATAAATTTTCTAATTTTCTATTAAAATTAAATTGAAACTTTAGAGTTTAAAATAATCTCAAAATACATTAACTAAACATAATCAAATTATCTAATTTTCAAAATATATAAATATTTAACTCAATTACTAGCAAACATAAATAACTTAACTAAATGAAATAATCATCTAGGGAGAAAGGACAACATGCACAAAAAATAATGGTTATGAACCATTCAAAATGACAGATGGAACCTAATTAATGAAGGGAAAAAGTAAGCATAAATAGACAGATGAGAGGTCTCATGGGCCCTCTTTGAGGAATGAGACAGAGAGCTCTGTGATTGAATCCAAATAATCACTGATATATCTACATGTAGAGGCCACTATACCCCCTATTGATGATATAAAAGTACTTGGATTGTAATTAAAGCTTTATAGGGATACCTTCAAATCAAATAGTATCAAGGAAAATCCATTAGAAAAGGGTACAAGAACTTCCCCATATAATTACATCTCTAAGGATAAAACCAAGGCTCAAAATGGAAGGCCAAAAAGAAGAGTACAAAGAATAGGAAGGGTAGAAAAAAATTTGGTACAAAAGAAAGTAGGCCTAACTTGCAATGGTGATGAAAGGATTGTTGGAAACTACAAATGAAACAATTTTTGTATTGTCATTGATGTCAAACCTTAAATGGTAAGATAGTTTCTATCTAGGAGAGTACCATATCTATTGATTGATGAAAAGGATTAGGGCAAGGAGATAACAAGAGAACCTAAGGAAGGGTTGAGTTATTTGATACTTCAATGGGTACTTGATTAGTTGGCACATTGATAAGACAATGTATTGTTTATCTAAGTAAGAAGAAAGACTAAAGAGGTAGGCTTTGTATGCACCCAAAAATGGTCACCTGAACTTTGGGCCCCATTTATTTGATTTATTTATCCCTGAATCATTTTTACCAATAATCAATATTTTCAACACTATTAATTTCTTTGATCAAATCATAATCAATTCAATATTTCCTAAGGTTTGAGCCTTATTTAATTAAAAAGAAAAAATAAAATAATCTTATAACAATCTCTTTTAATTAAATTAAAAAAATCTTTTAATTAAATAATAAAATCACTTTTTCCTGAACCACATTTAATTAAAAGAACAAATCTCTTTTAAATAAATAAATAAAAAGTCTTTTAATTAAATAATGGAAACCACTTTTCTAAAAATAAATAATAAAATAAAAAGAAAAAGAAAAAGACTTTTTGTCTACACATTGAATGCACACTTTCCAAGGTGAGTGGAATCTTCTTTTGCCTCTTAATCTCTTCCACACATCTTTTTGCCTCTTAACCATGTCCATTGATTTTGCCTCTTGAGAATCTTGAGCACATGGATCAACCAAGATTTAATTTCCACCTTTGATAATTCTTTTTTGCCTCTTAATCTTGACCGTCCATTCGTTTCTAAATTCCTTTATAAGGAGACTCTCTCCTCATTCATTTTTGCATTCATCTTTTGCAAGATTCATCTTTTGCATAATTCATCTCTTCCATTATCATCCTCTTGGGGTCTTGGCATCTTAGCATCTTGGAGTCTTGGAGCTTCTCAATCTTGGCATTTTGGAGCTATGGTATTCTTAGATTTATCATATTGAAGTATTGCATCATCATTTTTATTTTTCTTTCTTGCATCTAGTTTAGATTTACTTTCATTCTCATTTTCATAGCATCCATAGTTTAATTTCTTTTCATTGTCTTAGATTAACTCACCTAGCTTAATTATGAGGATTGTAATACTTTCATTTCCTTTCATAGCTTTAATTGCATACTCATTCTTAGCTTAATTTGCATTGCATTCATTTGGAATCTCTCATTGTGTGGTTGACTAGCAAGGTCATATGCTTCATAGCTCTAGTTGAGAGCAAACTTATAATTTCCTTGAATCTCCATGCATAGAGAGCTATGGATCACTTTGTGAGGGCTTATTCTTGAGTTTCCTTACATGTAATGATTCATAGAAGTGTGGTCACTTTTGATCCATACATTTTTGGCACCCATTGTGGGGCAGAACACTCTTGTTTTGTCCTTCATTTTATGAATTTTTTGTCATCATTTAGCTTTAGTTTATTATTGGATTTTTTATGTGCTAACCATTATGGGGCTAACTAGTTGTTTTGTAGGTGCTCTTTCTTGAAGGAAATTTCCACATTGCATGCTAAAAGGGCTACTAATAGTTTTTGTAGGGCTGCCCAAAAGTATTAAAAAAATCAAAAAAATGTGCTTGTGTTTTATTTCATTTCAAGTGCAGCATTAACTAGTTGTTTCATTTTTATAGGAACATTATACCTTGTTGAAGGAATTTTGAGGTGGTAGGAGAGTATGCTCTTCACCCTTGAGGTGAATCAGAAATCTAGACCCATCTTGGGATTTTGAAAGTAAGGGAGTAATTGAACCCTCTTTGCTTGGCGTGTTTGGGAGAAGTTTTTGAGATAGGGGAGTATGCTCTTCACCCTTGTGGTGAACCAAAAACCTTGAACCTCAAAAATCATCCACTCTTTGTGTTTAGTTTAGGATCCTTTAGCAGGCCTACTCTTGAGCAATCAAGAGGAATGACCCAAGTGGGGACAAGCCTTTTGTCGGCTCTTCCAACTCACTATAATCTCAAGGCTACCTCAGACACTAAAAACCTTGGTAGACAGAACACTTGTCTTTGCTTGATGTGAGTAGCTCATGGGATTGCGACCATGAGGAAAGCATTGAGTAAGAATGCTTAAGGTACTCTTGAGGCCGCAAGGTCCTAGTCCTTTATGAGGAGCAAGAGGGGTGTTATGAACGGAAGTCCTTACTAAGAACCATAGGTTAGAGGCCACCTTATTTAGCCACTTATCTTCTTAGTGCAAGGATTGATTTAAGTGGACTAGCCTGGATCACCCCAAGATACTCACCATATGTGTCCCTTTGGTTGTGTTGTTTGACACTTCCATGACAAAGCCAATATCTCTTGTGGGCAACCACTTGGTGTGAGGCAAGGGGGCATCAAGTTGTGGGCTAAGTTGGTAAGTATTGAGCCTTGTCTTGTAGGTAGATATTGCTTGAAGTGTCCTCAAATGTGTTAAACCAGTGTAAACATTCTCAACATATAAACAATCGGTAGCATTCATAGGGTTCTTTTTCAATTTTTGATATCACAAGTGTTTGTCTTGGCAAGGTTGCTTTTGCCCTTGTTTCAAGTGTTTGGAGACATGTTTGATCCCCTACTATTTGCAAACCTGTCCAAATGCTATTAAATTTGTGATTGAGAAGACATTTTCACCCTAACAATCAGAAAGTCCAAGATTAGACCTTAAAACTCAAAAATTTTCACACATTTGGTCAAAAACTATACCGGTATCACTTGCTTAAGGGAGAAACATCATACGATAGCTCACACTAGACTATATCACCCAGTTTGCCTGGAGTTTATCACCTGGAAGTTTTCAGCAGTATTATTAGTTTCAGCCATTTAAGTTTCCTTAGTATGACTTGACCTTTGAGTAGGTTATCTGATCTTACTGTTAGAGACCCATTTTGACTGCAAATTCTTGGTTTTTGCCTTCTAGGGATCATTTCAATTGATTTATAAGGTTACCCTGAAAATAATTTGTCAAGTTGGGAAGTTATTCCTAGTGAAAAGTTGTCTTTAGAATTGTTGATTACATTCTTGGAAAATTCTAATCCTACTATTGTCCAAACCATCTTTTATATATTTCAATTTCACTTTTAATTTGGCTAAGTCCAACCTCTTGATTCAAAAGTGCTAGGGTATTCACCCTTTGTTGGAAGCACCTCTTTGACAGTGTTGGTGATGCCCCTTTTATTTTCCTTTCAATTTTTCTCTTTGGACAATAGAGAATCTCAATTATCCTAGGTTGGAATTGACACTTTGAGACATTGACCTATCACTTAGAGTCTCTTTCTCTCATGTCAGTTAGTACAAGATACCAAGTGAATCAAGGGAAAAGACCCCCAGTTGTCTTTACTCAGTTACCACCAGTTAGAACACGTCAACAACGTAGAGAAAAGGAACCCCTCTTTGATCGGTCCCCTAAGAGTCAACTAGAGGTCAAGACTAATCCTTGTAAGGAAGGTACACCTAAGACACACTATTCATCAGGCACCAACATGAGTTTTTCAAACATCAAGAATTCTAGGGAAGATATCAACCGCAATCTTCAAACAATGTTTTCAAGTTTCAAACATAATGATGATGATGACCTCAAATATAGTCAACCAAGGTCTCCCCATGATACATCAAGATATTGGGATCCTCAACAAAGAGAAGAAAGACATCATAGACATAGTTCTTTAGAGTTGGGATCCCCACCATATGTTGATCATAACAACAATTCAGAGTATCATGTCAATGTGACCAATCTATACAATGCATCAGGACCTTCATCTCCAAAAGACAATTCTTGGCATACTAATGCTAGATTGAAGGCCATCAAAAAGGCTAAGCAAGCTTATAGGGAAGAACAAGCTGCAAAACAAGAAAAGCTTAGAAGATTAGAAGAAGAGGAGAAAATCTTGTTAGAGATGAAGAAAAGAGCATGACAAGAAGAAGAGGATAGGTTGTATGCATGTCAACTCCAAAGACAATTTGATGGAATAAAGACTAATAGTATGACCAATTCTCCACCATCTACACCATCTCAAAGTCCTAAGACTAGAAGGGAGTCTAGAACACCCTCAAGATCACCAAGTCCAAGAGGAAGAAGGATGTCAAGAGTTGATCACAAATGGAGAAGTTCACCTCCTAGACTTTCTAGACAACCCTCCCCAAGAGCACATCATACTTTACAACATAGGGGAAGGTATGTTAATTTGGACACTTTAGACTTCATGGCTATGCAACAAGAGCCATCTTTCCAAGCCTACGTTGAAAAATATGTTGAACAAAACAAGGACCAATTCTTGGAAAGTCTAATTAATAAGGGTGCAAGAGTCCCCTTTGATTTTGATGTGGATAAGAAGGTGAAGAAGCAAGAACCCTCTACAAATGAAGTGATCAAAAAATTGCAAAGAGATGTGGACAACATGAAGGCTCCTAAGAGTACTTTAAACTTGGATGCTATTTGTCCCAATCCTATTGACAAGAGTGTTGTAATGGTTGATTTTCCTAAGAAGGTGGAATTTCCTACCTATGACAAATATGATGGCATTGGTGACCCCCATGATCACATCAGACAATTTTACATCATGAGATTTTCTTTCCACCATGAGGATTCATATTTACTAAGGTTATTCCCTAGAAGTCTCAAGGGACAAGCAATGGAGTGGTTCACTAACCTTACTCCCCCAGTTAAGACATTTAAGGAACTTGTGGAAAGATTTGTACAACATTTTGCCTATAATTTGATACAAACTATCACAAATCTTGATTTGTGTAAATTGAAACAAAATCCAGGAGAGTCATTTATCGCATTCTTGCTAAGATGGAGATGTTTATGCACAAAATACCCTGGGACAATACTTGAAAAGGAGAGGATTGATATCATTGCAAAAAATTTGGCTCCAGAACTGAGATATGAAGTCTGAAAGTTTCCATTCTCTTCTTTTGATACTTTGGTTGATGTCACTTGCTGCATTGAAGATGTCTTAAAAGAACAAGGAATTTTGGCAAAATCAACAAATAATAACACTGGCCAAAATAACAACAGTGGAAGTAAGGACAAGAGGAACAGTTATTGGAATAAGAATAAACAAGTGGCTAATGATGGTGTTGTCGACTCATCTCAACCTAAAGGTGAAGTCCTTAATCTTTCCAAAGAGATACAAGCCATGAAACTTCAAATGTCTTTAGAACAACAAGATGATAAACCAAAATATCAAGGAAAGTCCAAAAGAGAGAAGAGACAATTCAAAAAATTGGGAGATTCTTATGCCGACATCTTTAAGACACTCATTGCTCATAATCTAGTGCAACCTCAAGACCCTTCAAGGTTCCACATATTAGAGACTAAACCATATTGGTGGAATGAGAAGGCCTATTGTATTTACCACAACGGAATTGGGCATGATATTGAAAATTGCTTTAAGCTTAAACACCTTGTCCAAGACCTTATTGAAAGTGGTGACTTGCAAATGGATGGCTTAACTTCAAATTTTGATCACAAGGCTTTTAAAGAACCCTTGCCAAAATATGAGAAAGGAGAAGGTTCCAACAACCATAATAAAAATGGCAAGGCAACCGTCAACTATACATATCCTAAAGTTGATAATGTGATCAACATGCTTGAGGTGGTTGAAGAAAATGTCAATATGATGAGGAGAAAGGATTCTTATGATGATGATTCAAAACAAGTGCCTTATGATAGACCCATAGTGGTGTTGAGAGGTCCTAACTCACGTAGGGAGTCTCAGTCTCTTCATGCTATTACTAGGAGTCAAGGTAGTCAACCTCCTATAGTCATTAGAGATACCAATCCCAGCAGGCCTAGATAGTCCATATCCAAACAAGTTCCTTCCAAATCTACTATTGGCCCTGAGCTTAATTACAATATTTTCAACCAATTACAATGTATGCTAGCTTAGATTTCTATATTTGAACTTTTGGAATTATCCCCAAAGCATAAGCATGTCCTTGAGGATGCTTTGCGAGCAGCCAATGTCCCTAACAACTTAGATATTGATCAATTCCAGAATATGGTCAACCATTTGGCTAGCCCTCATTACCTCACTTTCTCAAAAGAAGATGATAAATCCATCAGCCACCCACATAACTTGGCCTTACACATAGAAGTCATGATTCATAAAACCTGTGTTAGGCATGTGTTGATAGATGGGGGTGCAGGGCTAAATATTTGTACCATGAGTTTGTTGAAGGCTCTAGGATACTCTAAAGAAGTTATTGATACAAGGAAAAAGATCACGATCAAAGCATATGATGAGGTAGAAAGGAGTTCCAAAGGATTGGCCATTTTGCCTATTCGTATTGGTCCAGTAGAAAAGGATATCTTATTCCAAATTGTTGATGTTGGACCTTTAGCCTACAACATTTTTCTAGGAAGGCCATGGATTCACGAGATGCAAGTAGTACCATCAACATATCACCAGTGTGTTAAGTTTCCTCATAATGGTGTAGAAATTTGCATACCAAGAGATAGAACTTTTTCAGTTAATAACATTTCTGCTAGATCACATATACCTTTGAATAGGGAAGCTGACAGTTCTAGTACTTCACTTGAGCAATGCAAGGAGAAGTTCAAAGCCATAGATCTTGGGATGGGAGATTATAAAATTGATTCTTTTACCAAATTGCCAATCTCTCCTAGGTCTTATGGGAAACCATCATCAGATATGAAGCCTTCATCATCTGCCATGACACTATTTGGAAAGTTTGTTGAGTCTTCGGTTCCTATTGAGGGAGAGAAAGAGGAAGTTGTTGTAAGAGACTGGATCTATCATGAGGAAAAGTACCAACACAATGAAAATTTATCCTTCACCTAAAGTTTATGGGAGAGGGTACACGATAGTGAAAAACATGGGATATCCAAGACATAGTCCCCTTAGCCATAGATTGGATGCCAGGTCTAAGCCATTAGACCATGCCTTATTTGCACGATGTGACAAATCCACAGTGGGTTTGGGTTTTGAGAGTGACAAACCAAAAGGTGCTAATGTCCTAGCTATGATGGACAGTGATTCTGATTCTAAGTACACACCTAATCTTTCTAACCAATAGGACATGACAGAAGATTAGGTGCCTTCAACTAATCTCCTTTGGAGAGAATTTCAAAATGTGACAATTGATAGTCCTCCTATCCCAACTACGACGGATAGTGACTATAAGAATGCTAGATTAGCCATGGAAAGTGTTGTCACCCTAGCTACGACAGGTGATAATGATTTAGATACTTTTATGGTTCAAAAAATTTCTAGAGGAGGGGAAACCCTTCAAAATTGTGAGGCTTCTACATCATGAGGCCCAAATGTTGAAAATTCAGAAATAGAGTCACATGAAATTGAATGGGATTCACTTTCAGATGCAACCATAGACTTGGATGTTGATGTTATTCAAGCCTATAATACTCAACCCGATGTAGTTGATGAGTCTACTGTACGGCTAGAGGTTTGGACTCCTCGAATTGCTTTAGTGAACGATACTTTGTTAGGAAGGATGAACCCTGATTTGGGTACTTTAGAGGGGGACTTGATAGATCCCAAATATATGGTCACCAAAAATGACATCCACTACATTCACAATATTGAACCAATCATAAACCTACCCCTTGTTCATCCCCATGTAATTGATTGGCCACAAATTTCACAAGAGCCACAGTTGTTGACTTTTCAAAATGACTATGAGATCGCATTTTATCTTCATGCCATTGAGCCAGTAGTGTCTTTCACCAGTGAGCCAACTACAAGTATGATTGAGCCTGATATTAAGTACCTCAGTCATAGAATAAAAGAAAAAAAGAAAAAAAAATAGGTGTTTTGATGGTGAAAACCACTTTGTGGCGGTGTCAGAACCGAAAATAGTTAAAAGAAATGACGTATCTGAGGGTGAAAACCTCTTTGAGGCTCCCAAAGATGGGGTACTTAATAACTTGCCCAATTATTTTTAGGATAGGTCATCAGTGTTGATTGAGCCAACAAAACCAGTTAATTTGAACACAGAGGAAGCACCCCAAATTGTTCATCTTGCTCAATCTTTGTCAGAAGAAGAAACTAAGGCATATGTGCAATTCTTACAAAAGAAGAAAATTAATTTTGCATGGACATATTCAGACATGCCAGGGCTTGACAAAAATCTTATAATGCATCACTTATCCATAGCTCCAGGGGTCAAACCAGTTAAGCAAAAACTCAGAAAAATGCATCCACATGTAGCTCTCCTTGTCAACATGGAATTAGAAAAACTTTTGAGAGATGGATTTATCAGAGCCATAGATTATGCAGAATGGATCTCAAACATAGTACCAGTTTCCAAACATGATGGGTCCATTCGTGTATGCATAGATTTTAGAGACTTAAAGAAAGCATGCCCAAAGGATGATTTTCCACTTCCAAATATTGACATGATAGTGGACATGACAACGGGTTATGAAATATATTCTCTAATGGATGGATTTAGTGGAGATAATCAGATTAAGATAGCACCCAAAGATCAAGAAAAAATAGCATTCACTTGTGCATGGGGAACCTATTGTTGGAATGTCATGCCATTTGGGTTAAAGAATGCAGGGGCTACCTATCAATGAGCCATGACTACTATATTTCATGATATGATGCACAAGAATATGGAAGATTATGTGGATGATACCTTGGAAAAATCAAGAAAAAGGGATATGCACCTTGAAGATTTGGAAGTAATTCTAGATCGAATGGAACAATTTCAACTTAGGCTAAATCCGAAGAAGTGCGCATTTGGTGTCACCTCAGGCAAACTTTTAGGATTTATCATTTTGGCTAAAGGCATTGAAGTTGATCCTGAAAAGGTCCAAGCAATTTTAGATATGCCACCTCCTCAAAATATTAGTCAAATGAGAAGTCTTCAAGGACATCTCCAATCTATTAGGAGGTTTATTTCTCAACTTGCCGATAGAGCATAGCCTTTCAATAAGACATTGCATAAAAGTGCTTCTTGTATTTGGAATGAGGATTTTCAGAAGAGCCTAGATCAAATCAAACAATACTTGGCAAATCCTCCAATTCTAATGCCTCCTATTCTAGGGAAACCATTGATCCTATACATTTCAGCTATAGACACTTCCCTGGGGGCATTGTTGGCTCAGTTGGATGAAAATAGAAAAGAAAGGGCCATATATTATATAAGTCATACTCTTGTGTCCTATGACGTCAATTACAATAACATTGAGAAAGCTTGTCTTGCTATGGTGTTTTCCTCCCAAAAGTTGTGACATTACATGCTAGCTCATACCACACACTTGATTGCTAAAATTGATCCTCTAAAATATTTTCTTAGTAAGGCTGCTCTTACGGGTAGGCTTGCTAAGTGGACGATGATATTATCATAATTTGACATAGAGTACATTGAAAGAAAGGCCATAAAGGTGCAGGCTATTGCAGACCAACTTGCTATTTTCTAGTTAAGGATAGCATGCCTATACAAGTTGAATTTCTTGATGAGCATATACTGCATGTCACATCTCGTACCTGGAAAATGTTCTTTGATGGCTCTAATATGAAAAATGGGTCAGGTGTGGGAATATTGTTTGTTTCTCCACATGGATATACCATACCGAAGTCTTACAAATTACTCTTTCCATGTACAAACAATATAGCAGAATATGAAGCATTAACAAATGGATTAAAGATGGCTATTGAATGGAATATCACTGAGTTGCATGTTTTTGGGGATTCACAATTGATAATTAATCAAGTCAATGAAGAGTATCAAACCAAAGATGACAAGTTAATACCCTATAAGAAGATGGTTGATTCTTTGAGATGCTATTTCACTTTTGTGACATTTCAGCAAATCCCTAGGACAGACAACAAGGATGCAGATGCTATGGCTACATTAGCTTCACTTTTGCAATTGGAGCAGCATGAGTCCCGATTTGAGTTCCTGGTGGAAGAACTACATTACCCTATCTTTGATTCACCTGAAAGTCAAGTCATTTGTACCCTTGTCACACATGAGTCCTCTCAATATGGTGCTATCTATTCATATCTTCGTGATGGCACCATCCCTGACACTTTCAACCGATCAGAACGCAGAAATCTCATCCGCAATGCCTCTCGCCACACCCTCATTTCTGGTGATCTATATAGGAGGGGTTTTGATGGGACACTTCCTAGGTGCTTGGAAAAGGAGAAATCTGACCAAGCATTAGTTGACATTCATGAGGGCATTTGTGGAGGAAATTCTAACGGTCTCACCATGGCCCATCAATTGCTTAGGGTGGGGTATTACTAGCCCACCATGCAACAGGATGCAGTAGCCTTTTCTAAATCTTGTGAGAAGTGTCAAAAGCATGGCAACCTAATTCATGCTCTAGGTAGGGAGCTAATTCCTTTTATTTCTCATTGGCCATTCCAGTGCTGGTCCTTTGATCTTGTTGGGTAAATTCACCCCAACTCATCGGGTGGACACAAGTTTATCATTACATCTACTGATTACTTCACGAAGTGGGTAGAGGCAGTCCCTCTTGTTGTCATTTCTGGCAAAACAATTTCACTCTTCATCTTGAATCATATCATTTGCCAATTTGGAGTGCCTTCTAAAATTATCACTGATAATGGAGGTCAATTCAAGAACAAGGACCTAAAGCATTTATGCAAGAAATTCAAAATCAAACAACATTGGTCTTCCATCTATTTTCTAGAGGGAAACGAACAAGAAGAAGCCTCTAATAAGACCATTCTTAAAATTCTTCACAGGACAGTACATAAGAATGGTAGAGATTGGCACTTACAACTCAATCTAGCACTATGGGCTTATAGAATGAGCATTCGCACACGTATAGGGGCCACTCCTTTTGCACTCACCTATGGTTCTGAAGCAGTATTTCCTTTAGAGGTAGAGATCCCTTCACTAAGAGTCTCTCTCAAGGGTTTGGTCATAGATGAAGATTATCATGCCATGAGATTATAGGAATTAGAACTTTTGGATGAAAAGCACAAAGCTTCCTTTGATCACATGAGGGTATATCAAAAACACATGTCCAAGACATTTAACAAGAAGGTTCATCCTAGAGAGTTTCAAGTAGGTGACCTCATTTTGTGAGTGAACCCTAAAAATCAACAGAATAGGGAACAAAAAGGGAAGTTTGAACCTAATTGGCTTGGGCCATATGTCATCACTATTGCTTTTGGTACAGGTGCTTATTTGTTATTTGATGAGAATGGGGAATAGCTCCCTGATCCCATTAATGTGTTGCACCTAAAGAAGTTCTATCCCTAAATGCCCATTTTGGCTGGGGCATCCTTTGTACATATTTATGGATCCTGAAAAAATACCAAAAAAAAATTCATATATGATGCTGAAAAAATCCTAAAAATCCTAAAAATCCTATTAAAAAAAAGCATCAAAAGTCTTGAAAAAAAAAAAAGCAAAAAATCAAAAAAAAAAAGAGAGAAAAAAATTGCAATAAAATCCAAGTGGTGAAAACCTAGAAACAGGCGCTACTTGAGGCCTTTGCAATCCTATTTATTAGCATGTGTTTTTGACACTCAGCCATTTTCCACCATGACTTGACCCTATTTGGCTTGGTCTAGAATTGGTCTTTATCTTTGTCTAGGGGGCATAACTATTCACATAGGTCCTTTAGGTGCGTTTGTCTCTTGGGGCATTTCCCAATAGGTGTTTTCAACACCACCCCAAATAGTGTTTTTCAACACTACCCTTGTGTCAAGTGTTTCTTAACACTTATCAGATGTCTTACCCAATAGTCTAAGTATGATGTGATATTGCTCACTTTTAGATGTGATACTTTTAGATGTTTCTTAACACTTATCAGATGTCTTACCCAATAGTCTAAGTATGATGTGATATTGCTCACTTTTAGATGCGATACTTAGAGTTTGATTTTATGACCAACACACACGCCCTTAAAAAATCAACTCATTGAAATATGTTGACTTTATTTTTCTTTGTGTGCTGTCTATGAGGATTTCTTTGATGAGTGGTCTCTCCCTAAGAAGTTTTTGATGATGCATAGCTAGAAGATTGAGGGTATGAGAACATGTTTTATTTCTTTATCTACTTGTGGGTATACTTTGTTGATCCTAACTATCATGAGCATTTATGCTGGTCCTACTTGACACTAGGGATTGACAGGGTATTATCCTTGACTATTTTTTTTGTGAGTGCATGCTTATAGTTATCCTGACTTTCATGTGTCTTGATACAAGTATAATCTCACCATAACAAAATTAGGTAATCTCACTGCACTAGTCATTTTGACCTACATGTCTTTGATGCCTAGGTGAGATTTCCACATTTCTATCTGATATAGATCACATTCATATTCACATAGTTATACTAGTGTGCATTGTATGATCTTATGATGCTACCAATAAAGCTCGATGATGATAATTAGATCTCTATAAGCATTGCAACCTTGCAAGTCAACCACTTTTCATAGTAGCTTGCATTTCTAGATTCATGATTAGTTTAGTTTTGCATTTTGCATATGGAGAGAGATCTCCTTTTCATCATTCACAGACTGGTTGGTCGACTGCACTCACCTTTCCTTCTTCTTGACCATGTTTTTTACTTCTTGTCTTTCATATCACATCCTTTTCTATTCCTATAGCATTTTGAATTTTTCACCAAATTTCAAAACACCTCAGAATTGCGCAAAAATTGCATCCCTAGCTAATTTTGACGTCCCGAATCCATTTTCAGACTTGAAATCAAAATCCGAAGTCATCTTGATAGTCAAAATCACATCTCAAAATTTTCTCTTTTTTCTACATAGTTGACTGACTTTTTGAGGCATAATTTGATTTTTGATGGAATTTCTTCCTTCCATGTCTTCAAACTTCTAGTCTTTCATTCGCCCTACTTCTTTTCTTCTAATTCATCACTAAGGCATGTTTCATTGCCTAATGGTTCATCTATTGACCTTATCTTTGATTGTGATTGATTATGATTTGATCAAATCTTTATCAATTTCCTGTATCTCCTCTATCTAATTTCGATTTCAATTCCAAGGGGGCAGTATTTATGGGATTCTCATCCCCGATTCATTTGATTATCTTCATTCAAACATCTTTTGTGAGCTTTTGCTCAAATTTGAGATTCTTATCTCCCATTTTAGACTTGATTATCACTTAACAACAATGGTGATGGTTTTGTCTTGAGATTCTTATCTCTTACTTTGAATGTGATCCTGAATCGACCTCATGTTCAAAGGCCTTTGTTTATGCTTTGTCCGGATATGATCCTGAATCGACTTCATATCTGAGTTATTTTGTGATCCCAGATTGATCTTACATTTCAATTCTTCTTTGACTACATGTGTTCCCAAATCGATCACACATTAGTCAAAGAGGGGCAAAATGTATGCACCCAAAAATGGTCGCCTAAACTTTGGGCCCCATTTATTTGATTTATTTATCCCTGAATCATTTTTTCCAATAATCAATATTTTCAACACTATTACTTTCTTTGATCAAATCATAATCAATTCAATATTTCCTAAGGTTTAAGCCTTATTTAATTAAAAAGAAAAAATAAAATAATCTTATAACAATCTCTTTTAATTAAATAAAAAAAATCTTTTAATTAAATAATAAAATCACTTTTTCCTGAGCCACATTTAATTAAAAGAACAAATCTCTTTTAAATAAATAAATAAAAAGTCTTTTAATTAAATAATGGAAACCACTTTTCTAAAAATAAATAATAAAATAAAAAGAAAAAGAAAAAGACTTTTTGTCTACACATTGAATGCACACTTTCCAAGGTGAGTGGAATCTTCTTTTGCCTCTTAATCTCTTCCACACATCTTTTTGCCTCTTAACCATGTCCATTGATTTTGCCTCTTGAGAATCTTGAGCACATGGATCAACCAAGATTTAATTTCCACCTTTGATAATTCTTGTTTGCCTCTTAATCTTGACCGTCTCTTCATTTCTAAATTCCTTTATAAGGAGACTCTCTCCTCATTCATTTTTGCATTCATCTTTTGCAAGATTCATCTTTTGCATAATTCATCTCTTCCATTATCATCCTTTTGGGGTCTTGGCATCTTAGCATCTTGGAGTCTTGGAGCTTCTCAATCTTGGCATTTTGGAGCTATGGTATTCTTAGATTTATCATATTGAAGTACTACATCATCATTTTTATTTTTCTTTCTTGCATCTAGTTTAGATTTACTTTCATTTTCATTTTCATAGCATCCATAGTTTAATTTCTTTTCATTGTCTTAGATTAACTCACCTACCTTAATTAAGAGGATTGTAATACTTTCATTTTCTTTCATAGCTTTAATTGCATACTCATTCTTAGCTTAATTTGCATTGTACTCATTTGGAATCTCTCATTGTGTGGTCGACTAGCAAGGTCATATGCTTCATAGCTCTAGTTGAGAGAAAACTTATAATTTCCTTGCAACTCCATGCATAGAGAGCTATGGATCACTTTGTGAGGGCTTATTCTTGAGTTTCCTTACATGTAATGATTCATAGAAGTGTGGTCACTTTTGATCCATACAGGCTTAATTGAGAAAAAGTGAATAAATCAAGTTTAAGCCGAGTGATGTTAGTGTCGATCAAGCGCCAGTATATGTCGAGTAAATTTAGTGTTGACCAAATATCATTTTATGTCGAGCAACAGGAAATTACTGAGATAAGACAATGGTAGCTGAGGAAGATAGTTTGTAGAGATGACCAAGTTACGTAGTGATGACCAAGGAGAAGAACACAGTATTGACTGAGTGTCAGTAATTTACATTTGAAGAAACAATTGAGATTCCTAGCTGACATAGTTGAATTCTTGGGATTTGTAAATCATGTTGACTTTATTAATGAATTGTATAGAGAATTTAATGCATGTTAATCATTTTATTATGGATTCAATGACAAGTTTGAAGATGTATCTAGAAGGAAGGGTGAAGAACTTAAATGATGGAAGGATTCGATGAATCTGACCTAAAACTAAGATCTACAGAGGAGATTAAGTGGCAAAAGATGGATCTACCTAATCGAAGAGGTATAAAAGAAAACCTAATTGTGAGGTTACAACAAGGAGATGGAGTTGTTGATGTTATTGACTGATAAGTATAAGTAGAAGGCTGAAGTTGAGAAGAGTTGTGATTTCTTGAAGTGAATTCTAAGTAGATCAGTGATGGAGATGGAAATGAAGCTCAGTCAGTAGATCAACATATATGTGTGACGAGGATTTGTATTTGCAAAGTGAGTTGTATTTTTTTAGATCAGAAACTACTGTTAATTTCTAACCATTGTATCATTCTTAATCCTTTAATCAAGGTTGACATAATAGTCATTATATAAATCCTTTAATCAAGGTGGCATTCTAATTGAATGTACTTAAATACTTTAACCTTGTCACTTTTGATAGATTTTTTAAATCCTTTAATAGGGTCATACCTAGCAGTGTGTTTGTAAACCTTTAACAGGGTTGACTTTTCACAGAGCTCACTTCAGAAGAGTGAAATATCAGTAGCATTTTTATAAAGTAGTTTTTCCCAATTTGGGTTTCCACTATAATTCTGGTGTTATACTTGTATGAATTTTTTGATGTGAATGTTGTTATATTATGCAAGTTATTTACATTTGGATAGTGAACTGCATGTTATATGTTTTTGATATATACTTTAGAGATTGAGCTGAGTTGGTGATTAGATCTAAGATTGTTGAAGTGCTAGAAAGTTCAATTGGTACATCTGGACCTGAGAAAAACTAATTCACCCCTCCTCTCTATTGTTCTAAATAATTATAACAATTGGTATTAGAGTTGTTGGTGCTTACAGAGAAAATTTTAAAGGTACTTGAAGCTAATGATCAAGATGTATAAAAAGGAGGTACCAAAGTTGAATAAAGAGAACTTCTCTACATGGAAAAGTCTGATGAAATTGCATCTAGTTGGTATTAGTGATTCAGTGAAGTAATATGTGGAACATGACTATGTTATACTTGCTACACCTTTGATTGTCAAGGAGATGAAAGAAAAAAAAGAACACAATCAAGCAATGTTGGAGATTGCATCTGCCTTTAGCTATCCTGAATTTGAAGATATCAAAGACTGCACTACTACAAAGAAAATGTGGAATAATCTTGCAACTATCTATGGCAGTAATACAAATGTGCTGAGAGAAAATGATGGAAGGTTGAGAGGTAAGTTTGATGAAAGGAAAATGCAAGAAGGTGAAAATTTAGTACTGTGGTAGAATTAAGGAGATAGAGAATGCTATTAGAGGACCTAATGGAATCATTGATGATGAGACTATTATCGGTAGGGTATTGAGAACTTTGCTACCTATCTATGCTATTAGAATTTCTACAATTCAAGAATCATGATGTAACTCTAGTAATATTCTAACTTTGGAAAGTTTTGTTGGTAAGCTTACTATTTTTGAGCTATCTAACTATTATAACTACAATATTCCTAATGTTGAATCTGCACTCAAGTCACAAATGGTTTTGCATAAGTCTAAAAGAGAAAAATAAAAATGTGTGAAAAGTGATAGTGATAGCGACAGTGACAATGATAGTGACACTTTTGATGAGGAACTAGATGATCTTGAGGCACTCATGGCTAGAAGATTAAAAAGAGGAAAAGGAAAATATAAAGGTAAAATTTCTATAATATTTTTTTCATGTAACAAAGTTGGCCATATTGCAGCAAGATGGCCTGACAAGAATGACAAGGATGAGGAAAGAGAAAGCAAGTACAAGGATAAGAGAGATAACAAAGATCACTAAAGGTACAGAGACTACAAGGACAAAGGTATGAAATCCTATTATATTGCTGAAGAGGAAACTGAAATTGAGACTAATAATTATGATATTGAAGTAGTTTATGTTTCTATGAAAGATGATTCTGATGAAGATGAGAAAAATTCACTTATTTCTTATGTGAGTAAAGGTGATAAATGGATTATTGATAGTGGTTGCTCACATCACATGACTGTGTTAGAATAACTGAGAGGGGGTGAATCAGTTATCTAGTGTCCCAAAAAAAAATGTATAATCCAAAACAATTTCTTCTATTTCTGCACATTAGTAAGCAATAATAACTCTTACTATTTGTGCTTTTACCGATTACCAGTCTAATACTTATAACCATTTACCGATCAAATCTAATATGTAACAAGAAAAGTATGATAACAAACAAATATCACAATCAACACATAATACAAGAGACTTAACGTGGAAACCCTGTAAAGGGAAAAACCACCTGGGACCAGCAACCCAAAATTTTTTACTCTTCTGAAGTGAGGTCGGTTAAGACCCAACCCTATTAAAGGTTACAAACACACTATCAGGTGTGACCTTGTTAGAGGATTTTAGACTAGAAGTTATCATCCAACCAACATTCACTATGGGGTTGACAAGAAAACAATGTTCATTCTATGAATGATACATCATAAGACTTTCAGAGTCCACTCAGTTAAGAGATTTAGACTGTATACAATGGTTAAATATGTAACAGTAAAATGACTTGCCTTAATACAACTTCAATTGCAAATTATAGATCAATATTTAGTCCATTCAAATTCTTTTGATGAATAATTCACTTTAGATTCAATACTGTATCAACTTACTGTCCATCGGTAACTACTTTCTATAGCTCGATAATTTCTCTATAGCTCAGTTCTCATGAACCAGTATGATCAGAATGCATGAAACCTTATTCATGTGATAATCCTGCAGCTTCTTCTTCTTCCTGGCTTTTTCATAAAGATATTCTGTTCTCTTATATAGACGATTAAATCATTTTCTTCTCCACCATTAGATTTTGTCACTTATTCACATTCATAGATTCTTCCACTTAAACTTTCTTGGTACTTGTGTCAATAACATGTTTCAATTTGCTTCATTAGATCTTCTTTGAATTTTGTCAGTCATTGATCTGCATAACAAACATTATCTGTTATCTCGATCTTATACTCTTGCCGGCTCATCAATCTTATCGGCTAAACTAATCATTTAATTCATTCTGTCTTCCTTGGTTAACAAAGAAATGCATCGGTGAACATTGCTTGGTTAATACTGCGGTCGGTATACACTACACTCCATCGGTGTATACTAGAAATGCTTCATTTACTGACAACACTACTTTGTGTCTTTTAGCTCTATACTTCATTATAGAAGAATGCAACAGAATGAAGTCAATATCATCAAGTCATAGACTCATCAATAAGTTACTCAATGTGTTCCTTATCCTCATCTATCATGTACATCTTTCCTCATGTAGATTTCTCTATTCTTCATCTCTTTTCCACTTTTCTTCAGATGTCTCGATGTAGTAACTTACAAGATAAGTGTTGTCAAACTAATTGACATCAATGACAACATAATACTGATTTTATCATATTACATATATAATCAGCAACTTCTCAGTGATCTTGTAATCATAGATCCTTCAATCAGATTCCAAATCAGTTGTAGTCCAACAATCTCTCCCTTTGGCATTGATGCCAACTCAAGTAATATGAAATGTGCCATACACATACCAAACATACATTCTACAACTTTTTGAATAAATGTTGTAGGTCAAATAGACTTAATATGTTTAATCACTACATTACTAAACCAGCATTAAGTAATATAGCTTTACCTTTCTGTAGTTGTGATATTTTCAGTTCTCCTGTTCCTACTTCTATTCATTGTAACTGATCTTCAATAATCTATCTCATTTAGATTGTCTCTCCCTTAGATAATTTTCATCGGTACTTGTTCCTTTTCATATTTTGGTTTATCTCTCCCCTTTTCATTTCATATGGTATGGTTTATCTCTCCCTTTGATAGCAATGCCAAAGAAACAAATAAACAATCAGCTCTGTAGTAGCCAAGTAACTCTTTGTGGTGTTCAGTACTTCTTTTGTATCTCTATATATTGATATCTCATCGGGTCAAGTTCTCAAACTTAATCACAACCTTGAACATGATTCAAAGTGTGAACTATGCTGCATCAACATGAATGATCTTCTAAAAAAAAATTGGCTGATGCAACATCCAGATCACCTTAGTGACCGATAGATAGGGGACGAACCCCAAGTCTAGTCCTCAAGTATTCAAATGTGTCCTTCAGTAGGGGCTTTGTAAAAATATCTGCAATTTGTTCTTCAGATGTAACAAATTCAAACTTTACTTGCTTCTCTTGCACTTGTTCTCTTAAGTAATGATACTTAATAGATATATGCTTTGTCTTAGAGTGCATCATATGATTCTTTGAAATATTAATAGCACTAGAGTTGTCACAGTATATAATCACCAGGTCAGTGATTGCCTCATTCATTCCTTCCAACACTTGTTTGATATATGAAATGTTTGAATAGTTAGTAGTAGCAGCAACATACTCTGTTTCAGCTATAGATTGAGAAATACAAGCCTGCTTTTTACTTGTCCAAGTTACAAGTCTTTCACCAAAGAAAAATGCTCCTCCGGTGGTGCTTTTTCTATCATCCACATTTCTAGTCCAATCAGCATCGATGTAAACTTTCAATTCAAACTTCCCTTCCTTAGAATACCATAATCCATAATTTTTTGTTTTCTTCAAGTATCTTAAGATCCTTTTTGTAGCTATCATGTGTGATTCTCTAGGGTTAGCAGAAAATCTTGCAACAATTCCCATAGCATGTGCTATATCTAGCCTACTATGAACTACGTACATTAACTTGCCAATAATAGATCTATAAAGTGTCTAATTTACCTTAGTAGTTTCATCCTCCTTTGTCAATTTTCATCCAATAGCCATCGGTGTTCCCACAGGTTTAGCATCTTCCATGCCAAATGTCTTTAGTATTTCCTTTATGTATTTAGATTGTGTGATGAATATGCCATCACTCTGCTGGATCACTTGTAGTCCAAGAAATAACTTAATCTCTCTGAACATAGACATTTCAAATTCCTTTTGCATTTCATCAGCAAATGCCTTGAAGACAAGATCTGAGCCACAGAAGATAATATCATCAACAAAATTTTTGGCAATGATAATAGTATCATCAGTATCACCTTTCACATACAGATTGTTGTTTTCACTTGTTCTAACAAATCCAATACTTAACAAGTAAGTATGCAGTCTTTCATACCATGCTCTCGGTGCTTGCTTTAGTCCATATAAAGCTTTATGTAATCTACATACCATGTCTTTATTGTCGGGATCAACAAATCCTTCAGGTTGTTCAATGTAGACTTCTTCTTCAAGTATACCATTAAAAAATGTTAACTTCACATCCATTTGATAGACTTTGAATTTCTTATGTGCAACATATGCAAGTAGCATTCTAAATCCTTCTAATCTAGCAACTAGTGCAAATGTCTCACCATAGTCAATGCCTTCTTCCTGTGCATATCCCTTGCATACTAATCTAGCTTTATTTCTTATAACTTCACCATTTTCATTCAATTTATTCTTGTATATCCACTTAGTATAGATAAAATTCTTATCTTTCAGTCAGTGTACTAAGGACTTGGTTTTGTTCTTTTCTATTTTCTCTATTTCCTCCTTCATTGCATTAACCCATTCTTCATTCTCTAATGCAACTTTCACAGTTTTAGGTTCAAATTCACAAATTAGACACTTACCTTGTCTTGTTTTGCTTCTGGTTTGCATTCTAGCATGTCTGTCTCCAATGATTTTTGTTTCAGGATGATGTCTCCTAACAAAACTAGCCAAGACATGATTTCTCCTTTCTTGTTCATCCTGCTCAGGGTCATTTCCTTGCTCAGCAGCTTCTTCATGTTCATCAATTTGTGGTGCCTGTTGTACTGCATTATTTCCCTGCTAACCATTTGTTATAGCTTGTGATGTTGGTAGATACTCTAGATGTTCAATGTAAGTGAATCTACCATAGTCTTATGGTTCCTTTGTATTTTCCTCTATGTACTTGTCATCAAACTCATCAACATGAACATTAGTACTTTCAACAATCTTATTTGTAGCCTTATTCAAACATTTGTATGCTTTACTTGTAGTGGAATATCCAAGAAATATTCCTTCATCTCCTTTAGAATCAAATTTTCCATTTGTCTAATCTTTCAAGATAAAGCATTTACTTCCAAAAATTTTGAAATAACTCACAATAGGTTTGTGACCAAACTATAGTTCATAAGGTGTTCAGTTGGAGTCCTTCTTCAGTTGTACTCAGTTAAGAACATATATAGCTATGCTAATAGCTTCCCTCCAATATGTTTGAACAAAATTCTTCTATATCATCAATGTTCTAGCATAGTCAATTATTGACCTATTCCTTCTTTCAGCAATGCCATTTTATTGAGGTGTCCTCAGTGCAGATACCTGCCTCTTGATTCCATGCTCATTGAAAAATTTAGTAAATTCATCAGAGATAAATTCACCTCCTCTATCAGATCTTAAGCACTTCATTTCCTTACTAATTTCTTTTTCTACCTTAGCTTTATACCACTTAAACATTTTGAAAGCTTTAGATTTCTCTTTCAAGAACATAATAGTCATCAATCTAGTATAATCATCAACAAAAAGAATAAAATATCTATCACCAAAATAGCTCTGAGTTCTCATAGGACCACACAGGTTGGTATGAACCAACTCAAGTATCTTCTTTGTTGAATAGTCCTTTCTTTTAAAACTAGACTTAGTCATCTTACCTTTTTGACATTCATGGCACATGGTATGATCAGGTTTTGTCAAGTTAGGAAATCCTTTAACTCTTTTCTTTCTACTAATCTTGATCATGTTGTCAAAGTTCACATGGCATAACCTTTGGTGCCACAACCAAGCATCTTCATCCTTTATTAACAAACAAGAAGAATGATCTATATCAAGATAGAATAGATTACCTCTGGATTGTGTACCAGTTCTAACAAGTCTTCCTCCATCATCATAAATCTTCACCTTTTTTCTCTCTAAAGCTAGTCGGTGGCTTGAATTGTTCAGCTGAGCCACACTTATCAGATTATAGTTCAGTCCATCTACCCAATATGCATTTTCACATTGTAATCTATCACTGATCATCAGTGAGCCTTTACCTCTTACCATACAAGGTGCATCATTTCCCATTCTCACAAATCCTCCATTATATTCAACAAGATGATCAAACTTCACAACATCACCAATCATATGATGTGTGCAGCCATTATCTATGATCCATGTATCATTTATTCTTACTTTAGAGATCAGTGTTGTCTCTTCATGTTTCTCTTCCTCTTCTGAGTCATCTTTCATAGAAACAAATACAACTTCTATATCATCATCAGAATCAGATTTAGTTTCAATATCTTTAGCTATGTAACATACCTTTTTTCCTTTTTCATCTCGGTTGTCTCTATTGTTGTGTCGGTAACCTCTATTGACTCTTCTCCCATAGCTTCCTTCAGATCGGTCTTTGGATCTATCATCATCTTTCTTCTATGGACATCTAGCAGCAATGTGACCAACTTCCTTACAACTGAAGCATGCTAAAGGTAGCTTACCTCTATACCTTCCTTTTTCTTTGGGAAATCTTCTAGCCATAAGTGCTTCAAGCTCATCAAGTTCATCATCGGTATTTTCATCACTATCATAATTCTTACTATTCCTGCTAGACTTTCCAATCTTTAGAAAAGACATGAAAGTGGATTCAATAGAAGGAACAACATTGTTATCAAAATTGTTTAATTCAAAGGTTGTAAGTTTACCAATCAAAGTGTCAAGAGTGAGGTTGGATGTAGCTCTTATTTCATGAATTGCAGAAATCGTGATTGCATAAACTAGTAGCAAAGTTTTGAGAATCTTGCTTATCACTGTTTCATCATCAATCACTCCATCAGATGCTCTAATAGCATGTACCACTTCTTTTAGTCTATTTGAATATTGGACAATGTTCTCTCCTTCTTTCATTCTCATTTCATCAAATCTACCTCTTAGACTTTCAGCTCGGGCTCTTTTGACATTCAGATCTCCACTATAGATTTATGCTAATTTATCCCACATTCCTTTGGTAGTTGTGCATGTCTTGATATCTTCAAATTCAACATCAGTATAGGCAGTGGCAAGTTCCATCATAGTAACATTGTGTTCATGCTTATCCTTCAGTTGATCAATAGTTAGGGGACCAGTGGGTTGTTGTATGTAGCCATTTTGCATCAGATCTAGTGTCGAGTTCCCAATTCTAGATATGTGCACCTTCATTCTGCTTTGCCATACTGTGAAGTTCTCTTTATTTAGTTTTGGTACTTCCCTCTTATACATCTTGAGACCTTTATGCTTAAGTCTTTAAAACTTTTTTCCAAGCAACGTAGCTCTGATACCAATTGTTAGAATAACTGAGAGGGGGGTGAATTAGTTATCCAGTGTCCAAAAACAAAATGTATAATCCAAAACAATTTCTTCTATTTCTGCTCATCGGTAAGCAATAATAACTCTTACTATTTGTGCTTTTACCAATTACTAGTCTAATACTTATAATTGTTTACCGATCAAATCTAATATGTAACATGCAAAGTATGATAACAAAAAAATATCACAATCAACACATAACACAAGAGATTTAATGTGGAAACCCTATAAAGGGAAAAACCACCTGGGACCGGCAACCCAAAAATTTTCACTCTTCTGAAGTCAGGTCGGTTAAGACCCAACCCTATTAAAGGTTACAAACACACTGTCAGGTGTGACCTTGTTAGAGGATTTTAGACTAGAAGTTATCATCCAACCAGCATTCACTATAGGGTTGACAGGATAACAATGTTCATTCTATGAATGATACATCATAAGACTTTCAGAGTCCACTCGGTTAAGAGATTTAGACTGTATACAATGGTTAAATATGTAACAATAAAATGACCTGCCTTAATACAACTTCAATTGTAGATTACAAATCAATATTTAGTCCATTCAAATCCTTCTGATCAATAATTCACTTTAGATTCAATACTGTATCAACTTACTGTGCATCGGTAACTGCTCTCTATAGCTCGGTAATTGCTCTGCAGCTCGGGTCTCACTAACCAATATGATTAGAATGCATGAAACCTTATTCACGTGATAATCCTGTAGCTTCTTCTTCTTCCTAGCTTTTTCATAAAGAGATTTTGTTCTCTTATATAGACGAGTAAATCATTTTCTTCTCCACCATTAGATTTTGCCACTTATTCACATTCATAGATTTTTTCGCTTAAACTTTCTCAGTACTTGTGTCAATAACATGTTTCAATTTTCTTCATTAGATCTTCTTTGAATTTTATCAGTCATTGATCTGCATAACAAACATTATCTATTATCTTGATGTTATACTCTTGCTAGCTCATCAATCTTATCGGCTAAACTAATCATTTAATTCATTCTATCTTCCTTAGTTAAAAAAGAAATACATTGGTGAACACTGATCAGTTAATACTGCGATCGATATACACTACACTCCATCGGTGTATACTAGAAATGCTTCATTTACCGACAACACTACTTTGTGTCTTCAGCTCTATACTTCATTATAGAGGAATGGAACATAATGAAGTCTATATCATCAAGTCATAGACTCATCAATAAGTTACTCAATGTGTTCCTTATCCTCATCTGTCATGTACATCTTTCCTCATGTAGATTTCTCTATTCTTCATCTCTTTTTGACTTTTCTTTAGATGTCTCAGTGTAGTAACTTACAAGATAAGTGCTATCAAACTAGTTGACATCACTGACAACATAGTACTGATTTAATCATATTACATATCTAATCAGCAACTTCTTAGTGATCTTGTAATCACAGATCCTTCAATTAGATTCCAAATCAGTTGTAGTCCAAGAGACTAATGATCAAAGTAAATTTGAAACCCTCAATCATTACAATGGTAGAAGTGTTAAGTTTACTAATGATGCACCATGTCCTATGAGAGGTAAAGGACCAATTAAGATGACTGATAAGATCACATGTGAAAATTCCTATTGGGTTGAAGGTCTTAACTACATTTTTTTGAGTGTTGCACAGATGAATAGTACTAGTTACCGAGTGGAGTTTCATCATAGAAAGGCTAAAATATTTGATGCCACTAGTGAACTAATTGGAAGTGGAGAACATACTAGAGGTAACTTGTTCTATCTAGACCTATCTGAAGAAACATGTTTGTTTTCACAATTTGATGATGTATGGTTATGGCATAAGAGGTCGTGTCATGTAAATTTTGACAATCTGGTAATTATTAGTAAAAAGAAGAAAGTTAGAGGTTTATCGAGATTGAAGAAACCTAATAATGTGATGTGTAAACAGTATCAGTTGGGAAAAATGACAAAATCTAGTTTTAAGAGAAAGACATTTACTTCTGAAAATACTTTGGAGATGGTTCATACTGACCTATAGGTTTACAAAGTTATTGTGGTGATAAGTACTTTATTATGTTTATTGATGACTACACTAGGATGATGACTATAATGTTTTTGAAAGAAAAATTTGATGCATTTTAGTTGTTTAATTGGTATTTGGAAAAAGTTGAAAAATAAATAGGTAGAAGCCTAAAATGTCTGAGATCTGACTAAGGTGAAGAGTTTATATCAAATGAGTTCAATCTATTCTACAATGATAGAGGAATCAAGAAACATATGTTTTCACTGAGAACACCTCCACAGAATGGCATAGCAGAGAGAAGAAATAGGTTAATTATGAATTGTGCAAGAACATTGATGATTGAGAATAATGTTGCACAAAAATACTAGAGAGAAGATTTAAGTACATCTATTTATACCTTAAAGTGAGTACAAATCATGAAAGGTACAAATGCTACACCTTATGAGTTATGGCATGGATATGCATCTAATGTGAAATATTTTAGAATCTTTAAGAGTAAATACTATATACTAAAAGATAATAGGAATGGAAAATTTGATACAAAAAGTGATGAAGACATATTCCTAGGTTATTCCACTAAGAGAAAAGCGTATAAGTGTTTGAATTATAACACTAACAAAGTTGTGGAAAGTGAAAACATGAGAGTTGATGAATATATAGAAAAGAATGAACTAGAAGGAAAACAAGAACCTAAAAATTATAGATCTTTTGTGTACATGGAAGAAGGAGAGGCCAGTAACACACTTGAACTAGATGAAGAGTCATAGATAAGAAATGTTGAGCATTAGGAGGATGATGTCAAGCATCAGGAGGATGCTGCCAAGCAATTAGAAGAAGAACCTGATAATTTGCATGATGAACCTGAAGATTAGGGAGAAAAGAAATCTGAACCTACATTGGCATAGTATGTAAGAAGACATCATAAGCCTGATAAAATCATTGGAGATAAGGAATTTGGAGTCTTGACAAGAAGTAAGTAGAAAACCCCTACATGTTTATTATGTGAGTTTGAGCCTAAAACTATAAAATATGGTTTAGAGAATGATGACTCGATACAAGCTATGAATGAAGAAATTGATCAAATATAAAAGAATGATACCTAGACTCTAGTGCCAAGACCAGAAGACAAGAATGTTATTGGAACAAAATAGGTATTCAGAAACAAGCTTAATGAACATAGACAAGTCACAAGAAATAAGGCAAGATTGGTATGCAAGTGTTATGCACAAGAAGAAGGAATAGAATACGGGGAAACATTTTCCCCTATAGCAAGATTAGAAAGAGTGAGAACTCTACTTGCATATGTTGCATACAAAGATTTCAAAGTATATTAGATGGATGTCAAATCTGCATTTCTGAATGGTATATTAGAAGAAGAAGTATACATTGAACAACTTGAAGGATTTGTTGACCCAAGAAAGAAACATATGGTTTGAAAATTGAACAAGGTGTTGTATGGATTGAAACAAGCCCCCAGATCATGGTATGAGAGACTTCACAATTATTTGATAAAGATTATATTTTCAAGAACAAATGAAAATAATAATTTGTATATGGAAGCTGAAGAAGGTAAAGGGATTTTGTTAGCTAAAATTTTTGTTGATGATATCATATTTGGTGGACAAGGTGGCCTATGTTAGAAATTTTCAAATGAGATGCAAACTAAGTTTGAAATGTCCATGTGTTAGGAATGAATGCAAAGTATTTTGGCAGTCATTCTATAGCAGTTGTTGTTGCATTCATGACTTAGATTGTCATTGATGTCAACATAGTGATTTCTGGATATCAACAGGAAAGTAGGTATAGTTTTGTTTTGCACACATGTTGTATTATAGATTGGCTTTTGCGCAGTTGATGGTATGTTCTTTGGTGTGTTATTAACCTATGGTTAACAACGCAAAAAGAAATTCATTCATTTATGAGAGTTATGAGCATTTTGGTGAAAGCATTGTTTAGACAGTGTTTCTGTGAAGCAATTTTTGGAAATTGGAGGATATTTCTTACATGGGATGGAATCTGATTTTGTGTAGTTAAAGGGATGTTGGAGACTCATTAATGATGATGTGGTTCATAGTGCAAACTTTGAAGATATGTTTGGAGAAAGTTACAGTATCTGGAAGCTGACAGTTTTATGTGAAATTTTGTGTGTAGCGTGTAGAATTTATTATTTTGTAATCGAGGACTGACTCATTTGTAATTATTTGAGTTTGGTATATAAGAAGGAATGGTTTCCTTGTTACAATTCATACTATGAAGCTTGAGATGCGAATATATGCATGAAGTGAAGAAAAGAGCTAATTCAGTGATGAAGGAAGACTTGTGAGTATAGAGATCTGGAATTCTGAGCTTGTGTAGCAGAGAGTGTGGTTTTGGCATAGTGTGAAGGAGGTAATATATTTCATATTATTCTATTGAATAATTCTAAGATCTTTTGGATAGTGGGTTCAGAGATCTTGCCTTGAAGCTGTTTGGGCAGTGGGTCCTTCTATCTTCCATAAACTCTTAACTAGGTTAGAATCTTTTAACAGGGATTCAAAATCTCCTAATAGGGATTTATATGTACTGAATGTATTTCATAAGACTCCTAATAGGGTCCATCCTCTAACAAGGAACTTTCATATTAGTGCATCATTTTGTGGGCATCATTCCCACTGGGGTTTACTCTTTTCAAGAGGTTCCCTAGTCAACATATCTTATGTTATTGTGAAATTGTGTATGGTTATCTTTCTATGGTTGATTAGTACATTAATTATATTGTTTAAAGTAGTTGAATGGTTAAATTATCTAATAAATAATTCATCCCCCCCCCCCTCTCAGTTATCTTGGGGATCTTTAATTTCTAACAATTGGTATCAGAGCAGCAGGTCCTTGAAAGAAAAGTTTAACAACTTAAGGAGATCCATGGTGAATTTTAGAAAAGAAAGCCCTAAGTTTGATGGAGTAAATTTTGACATCTGGAAAGAAAAGATGAAGACTCATCTATTGTGTTTAGGACCAAGTTATTGGTTGATTACAAAGAATGAGAAGACTATCATTGAGGAAGACAATCTAGAGGCAGGAACTAAAGATGAACTAGATCTATTCATGTGTAACATACTTGCAAGAGAAGAACTTTTTTTAGCACTACCAAAGAATGAATATAGTCAGGTAAGATGTTTGAAAACATCTCATGCAATTTGGAAAGCTTTACATTCTACTTTTGAAGGTGATGAACATGCAAAGAAGGCTAGATTACATAATTGGATTTGTGCAATTGAAGATATTAGAATGATGGAAGATGAATCTATTAGAAGCTATATTGGTAGGATGTCTGAGATTGTAATAGGAATAAAGTCTTGTGGAGGTGATAAGATAGAGAATGAAGTGATATCAAAAATTCTAAGAACTTTGACACCAATATTCAAGCAGACAACACAGATGATTAAACAAGTGATACCTTGTACATCAAATTTTTCAAGAGAGACTCTTCTTGGAAGATTAGAAATAGCAGAGATGAACTTGAGATTATCAGAAGAGCTACCTAGAATGGAAATAGCATTCAATGCTGTTAACATTAGACCTACAAGAAGTACTAGTGTGAATGGAGATTATGCTAGCAGTAGCAGATCTAAATCTGAGGAAGATAAGAAGATTGAAGAAGGTATTGCATTACTTGTAAAAAGAGAACTAGATGGTAAGAAAATCTTTAAATGTTGGACTTGTCAAGAATATGGTCATTTTGCATCTAAATGTCCTAAAAGAGTTAAGAAGTATAGAAGCAACTTTAAACCTAGGAGATCTAAAGAATGTTATTATGCAAATGATGAAGATCTTGAAGTAGGAATTGAAAGACATTTAAGTGATAGTGATAGTGATAATGATAACTTTGAGGAAATAGGATTTGTAGCAATTAAACAAGAAAGTTCTAAATCTGATAAAAGGGAACAAAAAGCATTAGTTTCTCAAGTTGAAAAGAAATCTGATTGGATTATAGATAGTGGTTGTTCACATCATATGACTGGAGATAAAAGAAAGTTTGTTAAGTTAGATAATTATGATGGAGGAATTGTTAGGGTTGGTAATAATGCACCTTGTTTGATTAAGGTTATAGGATCTATTAATCTTGATGGAAAGACTAACACTGATGATGTTTACTTTGTTGATGGATTGAGACATAATCTACTAAGCGTTGGACAATTGGCTGATAAGGGTTATCAAGTTTGGTTTGCTGAGAAAACTTGTGTGATAAAAGATAAAGATGGAAATCTGATTGGAAAAGGATCCAGAACCAGAGGTAATGTATTTTAGTTGAATCCTACTGAGATGACATGTTTGATAACTAAGATTGATGACAGTTGGTTATGGCATAAAAGGTTTTGTCATATAAACTTTGATAATATTGTCAAGGTGAGCACTACACTTGCGGTAAGAGATTTACCTAGAATTATGAAAGCTACTAACATGATTTGCAAAGAATGTATGATGGCAAAGCAGAAAAGGATTTCATTTCCCAACAAGAAGTTCACATAAATAGAGAAGCTAGAGATTGTTCATATAGACTTGAGTTGTTCTACTAGGACTAGAGGATTCTATGGAGAAAGGTATTTTATGATTCTTGTTGATGATTTTACAAGGATGATGTGGATTGCATTTTTTAAAGAAAAATCTGAAGCATTTGATAAAGTTAAGATCATGAAAAGCAAAATTGAGAATGAATTTGGAATGAAGATTAAGTGTCTAAGATTTGATAGAGGTGGTGAATTTACATCTAGAGAGTTTAACACCTTTTGTGAAATGAATGGTATTAAGAGACAACTTTCAGCCCCTAGAACACCAGAACAAAATGGTATTGTAGAAAGAAGGAACAGGTCAATAACTGAAGCAGCAAGAGCTATGTTGTTTGAAAATGATTTGGCTAAGACTTTTTGGAGAGAAGCAGTGAACACAACAGTATACACTATGAACAGAGTACAAATCAGAGTAGATACAAACAAGACACCTTATGAATTATGGTTTGGACATGCACCCTCAGTTAAGTATTTTAGAATTTTTGGAAGTAACTGTTATATAAAGAGAGATGATGATATAGGAAAATTTGATCCTAGAAGTGATGAAGGAATATTTCTTGGATATTCTTTAAAAAGCACCAGTGGTGGAGCCTTTTTTCTTGGAAGAAAATTGGTCTCTTGGTTAAGTAAGAAGCAGAATTGTACTTCACAAAGTACAGTAGAAGCAGAATATGTTGCAGCAGCAAATAATTGTAATTAGATTATTTGGATGAAGCAGATGTTGAAGGATATTGGAATAAAGTTTGATGAGCCTATTGTTATACATTGTGATAACACCAATATAGTGAGTATGTCAAAAAATCCTATTTTACATTCTAAGACTAAACATATTGAGATCAAGTATCATGTTGTAAGAGAGAAGGTTGTAGAAAAAGAAGCAAGATTGGAGTACATAAGTACAAAGGAATAGATAGCAGATATATTTACAAAACCTTTACCTAAGGACACATTTGTGTATCTGAGAGGTATTCTTGGGGTTATGCCCCAACCTATTTTTGAGAATTGATGCAGATGATTGCCTCCGTCCAGTGGTATATGAGCCCTATCTTTCTTTTGGATTGGATGTTGGAACTTCCTCTATGGGGGAGTTTATGAGCTGAGTCATGAGGACTCTTGTTATTGTATTCTTCTGAAAAGTGTCTTTTGACATTAAGTTGTTGTTGACTTAGTGATGGAATTTCTATCATTGATGTCAATGGGGGAGAGATATACATGAAAAACATTGTGGATTGTATGAGAGAGCTGAATAGGAAAATGAAGCAAGATTTAATTTGATATTTTGCAGTGATGTTGAAATATTGGATTTTTGGAACATTGGAAGTTTTTCATATATGTTGCCATCAATGCCAATGGTGAAGATTCTTAGGAATGAATGCAAAGTATTTTGGCAGTCATTCTGTAGCAGTTGTTGTTGCATTCATGACTTGGATTGTCATTGATGTCAACATAGTGATATTCTAGATATCAACAGGAAAGCAAGTATAGTTTTGTTTTGCGCACATGTTGTATCATAGATTGGATTTTTTGTAGTTGATGGTATGTTCTTTGGTGTTTTATTAACCTATGGTTAATAGTGCAAAAATAAATTCATTCATTTATGAGAGTTATGAGCATTTTGGTGAAAGCAGTGTTTAGACAGTGTTTCTGTGAAGCGATTTTCAGACATAGGAGAATATCTCTTAGCTTGGATGGAATCTGATTTTGCAAAGTTAAAGGGATGTTGGAGACCCATAAATGATGACATGGTTCATAGTGCAAACTTTGAAGATATGTTTGGAGAAAGTTACAGTATCTGGAAGCTGACAGTTTTATGTGAAATTTTGTGTGTAGCGTGTAGAATTTATTATTTTGTAATTGAGGACCGACTCATTTGTAATTATTGGAGTTTGGTATATAAGAAGGAATTTTTTCCTTGTTACAATGCGTACTATGAAGGTTGAGATGTGAATATATGCATGAAGTGAAGAAAAGAGCTAATTCAGTGATGAAGGAAGACTTGTGAGTACAGAGATCTAGAATTCTGATCTTGTGTAGTAGAGAGTGCGGTTTTGGCACAGTGTGAAGGAGGTAATACATTTCATATTATTCTATTGAATAATTCTAAGATCTTTTGGATAGTGGGTTTAGAGATCTTTCCTTGAAGCTGTTTGGGCAGTGGGTCCTTCTATCTTCCATAAACTCTTAACTAGGTTAGAATCTTTTAACAGGGATTCAAAATCTCCTAACAAGGATTTATATGTACTGAATGTATTTCATAAGACTCCTAATAGGGTCCATACTCTAACAAGGAACTTTCATATTAGTGCATCATTTTGTGGGCATCATTCCCATTGGGGTTTTCTCTTTTCAAGAGGTTCCCTAGTCAACATATCTTGTGTTATTGTGCAATTGTGTATGGTTATCTTTCTATGGTTGATTAGTACATTAATTATATTGTTTAAATTAGTTGAATGGTTAAATTATTTGATAAATAATTCACCCCCCCCCCCCCCCCCTCTCAGTTATCTTGGGGATCTTTACTTTCTAACAATTGGTATCAGAGTAGCAGGTCCTTGAAAGAAAATTTTAACAACTTAAGGAGATCCATGGTGAATTTTAGAAAAGAAAGCCCTAAGTTTGATGGAGTAAATTTTGATAGTTGGAAAGAAAAGATGAAGACTCGTCTATTGTGTTTAGGACCAATTTATTGGTTGATTACAAAGAATGAGAAGACTATCATTAAGGAAGACAATCTAGAGGCAAGAACTAAAGATGAACTAGATCTATTCATGTGTAACATACTTGCAAGAGAAGAACTTTTGTTAGCACTACCGGAGAATGAATATAGTCAGGTAAGATGTTTGAAAACATCTCATGCAATTTGGAAAGCTTTACATTCTACTTTTGAAGGTGATGAACATGCAAAGAAGGCTAGGTTACATAATTGGATTTGTGCATTTGAAGATATCAGAATGATGGAAGATGAATCTATCAGAAGCTATATTGGTAGGATGTCTAAGATTGTAACAGAAATATATTCTTGTGGAGGTGATAAGATAGAGAATGAAGTGATATGGAAAATTCTGAGAACTTTGACAAGAGAGTACCATATCTACTGATTGATGAAAAGGATTAGGGAAAGGAGATAACAAAAGATCCTAAGGAAAGATTGAGTTATTTGATACTTCAATGGGTACTTGATTAGTTGTCATAATGATAAGACAATGTATTTTTTATCTAAGTAAGAAGAAAGACTGAAGAAGTAGGCTTAACCGAGAAAAAGTGAAGAAATCTAGTTTAAGCCAAGTGATGTTAGTGTCGATCAAGCACCAGTATATGCCAAGTAAATTTAGTGTTGACCAAACATTAGTTTATGTTGAGTGACAGGAAATTACCAAGCAATGAAAGTGTTAGCCAAGGAAGATAATTTGTAGAGATGACCGAGTTACACAATGATGACTGAGGAGAAGAACACAGTATTGACCGAGTGTCAATAATTTACATTTGGAGAAAGAATTGAGATTCCCAGCCGACATAGTTGAATTCTTGGGATATGTAAATCATGTTGACTTTATTAATGAATTGTATGGAGAGTTCAATTCATGGTAAATCATTTTATTATGGATTCAGTGAGAATTTTGAAGATGTATCTAGAAGGAAGGGTGAAGAACTTAAATGATGGAAGCATTTGATGAGTTTGACCTAAACCTAAGATTTACGGAGGATATTAAGTGGAAAAAGATGGATCTACCTAACCAAAGAGGTATAAAGGAAAACCTAATTGTGAGGTTACAACAAGGAGCTAGAGTTGTTTATATTATTGACTAATAAGTCTAAGTAGAAGGTTGAAGTTGAGAAGAGTTGTGATTTCTTGAAGCGAGTTCCAAGAAGATCAATGATGGAGATGGAAATGAAGGTTAGTCAGTAAATCAACATATATGTGTGAAGAGGATCTATATTTGCAAAGTGAGATGTATGTTTTTTAGATCAGAAACTACTGTTACTTTCTAACCATTGTATTAGTCTAAATCCTTTTATCAAGGTTGACCTAACAATCATTGTATAAATACTTTAATCAAGGTGGAATTCTAATCGAATGTACTTAAATATTTTAACTAGGTCACTTTTGACAGAGTGTTTAAATCCTTTAATAGGATCACACCTAGGAGTGTGTTTGTAAACCTTTAGCAGGCTTGGCTTTTAACAGAGCTCACTTCAGAAGAGTGAAATATCAGTAGCATCTTACAAAGTGGTTTTTCCCAAGTTGGGTTTCCACTATAATTATGGTGTTATACTTGTGTGAATGTTTTGATGTGAATATTGTTATATTTTGCAAGTTATTTACATTTGGATAGTGGACTACATGTCATATGTTTCTGATATATACTTTAGAGACTGAGCTAAGTTGGTGATTAGATCTAAGATTTTTGAAGTCCTATAAAGTTCAATTGGTACATCTGGACTTGAGAACAATTGATTCACCCCCCCCCCCTCTCTCTTTTGTTCTAAGTAATTATAACAAGGATAAATTCAATGAAATAATTCTTTAGAAGTATGCATCTCAAAATCCAAAACTAGGGCTTTATCAACAAGGTTCAATCTGCTTAAATTTCTCCCATAACCATATAAAACCTCAAATTCATGATCTCTAGCAACGGGCCCTAATGTGTAAGTTCTGGAACCTTACAATGGATTTAGATACTCTTAGTTCTTGCGTTTTATTTTTCAAGAGTGGATGGGAGATTCTCTAGTTTTTTACTTGGACCAAGAAGATGAAATATTTGTAATTCTCTTTAACTCTAGTTCAAAATGAGATAATGTCTATAAAGTCAAATCCTAGGTTCTGGAAGGGTCTGATTTATGCATGCAACCTTGGTCACCTAATTTTAAGTAAGATAACTTCCACAATAGATTTGTTCCTTTTTGGGCTCAGTTAAAATCCATGGCATTGGAATATAAAGAACTTTACTTGATATAAATTATGGGTAATCAAATTGGGATATTTCTTAAGCATGAATTGGATTTTTTAAATAATCCCTTTAAGCTAGTTAGAGTTTTCATTTTTTTTGATACATCCAAAAAGATTCCTACATAGTTGTAGTTTAACTCCAAGATTGGGAAATGGGAACAAGAAATCCTTATAGAATAATCCTACAATGTGTGTAAAAATTGTTATGACATTATCCATAGTACATAAATATGTGCTAAGACTAATGCAACCCATAGTGTGATAGAAAATTCTTCTCATCGTGAAGAAGTAAACAAAAATATTCTACAAACAGGCACATAGATTCTTTCTTCATAGGTATTCAACCAAATGGTTACAATGTCAAAAGGCCTTTTTGATCTTGATGATGTTAAATGGGGTTAGGTAATGGTGGGGAAGAGATGCACTAGGGATAGGGAGATACTACTTCACCACAACCTTTTTGCAAGGTATCAAGGTCATTCTTGCACCATTGGTTAAATTCATGGATACTATCATCAGATAGTTGTAGTTTCCAAAATAGTTAACTATTAAGTAGTTGTTTCTCATGAATTTTTTTATATTTAGAATATAAACTTTCAAAATATACACAGGAAAAAATCACCTCCTTATCTTACAATCAACCTTCTTCTATAGACAATGATGATAGTTCCACATAAATTCTCATAGTGGATAATAACTACACACTAACCCATGAGGAGATGGGTAAGAATTTATTATACAAAATAGGGTCTAATCTCTTTGATGATATTGTTGAAGAATCCATGTTTGAAGATTCACAGTGCAGTTAGCCTCAAGTGAATATAGTTAAACCCCTGTCTACTCAAGAGGCACCTCATGAATTTATTTTAGCTATAGACACATCGCAGATGCAAATACAACTTGTTTGCAATTTTGCTAAGTATGATATCAGAATGTTGTCATTATGGAAACATATACTCAGCATTAAGATAGCATAACCGACATGGAAGCAGTTTTGTATGAGCGCATTAGAAAATTGTCTAAGTACAACAATGTTTACCAGTCTAATCGGAGATAGTTTTGATTAGCGATGTTCAAAGAAGAAGGTTCAATACATGCACACTTGAACATGTATCATTCTATGTATATCAAAGCCACATATGAGAGCACATGTCTATATGACATGTACAAAAGAAGATATTAAAGATTTATAGAGACAGTATTGAGCCAACCTGAACAGAGCAGAAGATAGAATATAATTACATTAATTTAAGGGAATATTTTTTTTTATCAAAATAATGACTTGACTAGTTAGGGATGGAATCCTAGATGTTTATCCTAAGATAACATGAATTGATTTTATATTTTGAGAAGAGTATAAGTATTGTAAGCTGACTGGAAGTTTTTTTTTGTAATAGCTTGTATATATGTAAGTATTATGTAATATGAAATGTACACAAGTTACATATAGGCATTGTAATAAGTTGATATATGTGTTAGGAATGAAAGAGAAAAAGTATTAGAAAAAGAAGTATGCTTGGGGTTATGCCCCAACCTATTTTTGAGAATTGATGCAGATGATTGCATCCATCCAGTGGTATATGAGCCCTATCTTTCTTCTGGATTGGATGTTGGAACTTCCTCTATGGGGGAGTTTATGAGCTGAGTCATGAAGACTCTTGTTATTGTATTTTTCTGAAAAGTGTCTTTTGACATTAAGTTGTTGTTGACTTAGTGATGGAATTTATATCATTGATGTCAATGGGGGAGAGATATACATGAAAAACACTGTGGATTGTATGAGAGAGCTGAATAGGAAAATGAAGCAAGATTTAATTTGATATTTTGCAGTGATGTTGCAGTATTGGATTTTTGGAACATTGGATGTTGTTCATCTATGTTTCCATCAATGCCAATGAGGGAGGTTTTTAGGAATGAATGAAAAGTATTTTGGCAGTAATTCTATAGGAGTTGTTGTTGCATTCATGACTTGGATTGTCATTGATGTCAACACAGTGATATTTTGGATATTAGCAGGAAAGCAGGTACAATTTTGTTTTGCGCACATGTTGTATTGTAGATTGGCTTTTTCACAGTTGATGGTATGTTCTTTGGTGTGTTATTAACCTATGGTTAATAGCACAAAAATAAATTCATTCATTTGTGAGAGTTATGAGCATTTTGGTGAAAGCAGTGTTTAGACAGTGTTTCTGTGAAGCGATTTTTGGAAATTGGAGGATATCTCTTAGCTGGGATGGAATCTACTTTTGCATAGTTAAAGGGATGTTGGAGACTCATTAATGATGATGTGGTTCATAGTGAAAACTTTGAAGATATGTTTGGAGAAAGTTACAGTATCTAGAAGCCGACAGTTTTATGTGAATTTTGTGTGTAGCGTGTAGAATTTATTATTTTTTAATTATGGACCGACTCATTTGTAATTATTTGAGTTTGGTATATAAGAAGGAATTTTTTCCTTGTTTTAATATGTACTATGAAGATTGAGATGTGAATATATGCATGAAGTGAAGAAAAGAGCTAATTCAGTGATGAAGGAAGACTTGTGAGTACAGAGATCTGGAATTGTGATCTTGTGTAGCAGAGAGTGCGGTTTTGGCATAGTGTGAAGGAGGTAATATATTTCATATTATTCTATTGAATAATTCTAAGATCTTTTGGACAGTGGGTTTAGAGATCTTGCCTTGAAGCTATTTGGGCAGTGGGTCCTTCTGTCTTCCATAAACTCTTAACCGGGTTAGAATCTTTTAACAGGGATTCAGAATCTCCTAATAGAGATTTATATGTACTAAATGTATTTCATAAGACTCCTAACAGGGTCCATCCTCTAACAAGGAACTTTCATATTAGTGCATCATTTTGTGGGCATCATTCCCACCGGGGTTTACTCTTTTCAAGAGGTTCCCTAGTCAACATATCTTGTGTTATTGTGCAATTGTGTATGGTTATCTTTCTATGGTTGATCAATACATTGATTATATTGTTTAAAGTAGTTGAATGGTTAAATTATCTGATAACTGATTCACCCCCCCCCTCTCAGTTATCTTGGGGATCTTTACTTTCTAACAATATGATGTGAAGTTGTATATTGTAAGAAGAAAGGAAGTAAGTACTATATATGAAAGAGAAGAGCCTACAAAGCTAAATCATAATAGGAAAGCTATTCGGTAGTAGTAAAAGGTTTTTGTATCTTACCTTTATATCTGAAGCTATTATTGTAAATTTCATGTTTGGGCAGTGAGCTCATCTTGCAAACATGTTGTTTTGTAATAGAAAATCTTAATAGGGTTGAGGCTTCTAACAAGGCCTAAAGTCCTTTAACTAGGACATAGACACTATATGCATGTAACAGACTCTTAATAGGGTCAACATCCTTAACCAGATACTTTTGATTAGTGGATCAGTTATGGGTATAATCCCCACTGGGGTTTTCCATTGTCCAAGGTTTCCTTGAGAACAAACATGGTGTTATGAGTTCATTTTATTTATTTATATTCTTTTTATTTAGTTTACTTAGTTTAGTTTCTTATGCAAGCTTCAAGTTAATTTCTTATATCCATAATTGGGAAAAAGTAAAAGTTTGTGAAATACTGATTCACCCCCCTCTTAGTATTTCCTATTTCTAACAATTTGTATCAAAGCTTAGTTACTCAGAACAAAGTTATTCAGAGAAAGCCTAACAACTTGAGTAAGATCTCTATGGATATGAATCAGTTGCAAAAGAATCTTGATGAAGCTCTTGAACATATTGATACTCTTACTCAAGAAAGAGATACTATGAAGGAGAAATATGATGATGCAAAAAACTACATTGAGAAACTAAAAGAAAAGATAGAAGATCTGAAATCAAATAAAGAACCTACAATTCAAGTCAAGGACTATGATGAAGTTTCAAAACTAAAGAAAGAAAATGAGATTCTTAAACATGAACTAAAGATTATAGATCTGAAGTTAAGGTTGAAAGATGACAATAGAAATGATGAATCAAATCTAAAATCTGAGAATGCAGATCTAAGATCTAAACTTACCAAAGTGACATCTGAACTTGAGTAAACAAATTTACAATATGCTAAACTTGAGAAGTACAATACAATTGTGAAAGGAGAACTAACTTAGTCTAAAAAATATCTTGAGAAATTGTATTCAAGTAGTGAAAAGATTGATGAACAAATGTCTTATAAAAAACCATCTTATGATAAAACAAGTCTTGGATATCTTGAAGATATGTTCCCAAAGAAGATTGAGGAGTGCAAGGAACCAGATCTAGAACACTCTAAGAATAAAGATGAAAAGAAGACCGATGAAGCTAACAAATCTGAAGATATACATAATCCACCTAAGAAAGATGAACCACCTAAAGAAATGTGAAGAGAATTCAAAGGTAGATATTTTTCATGCAATTCTTTTGGACATATGAAAAGAGATTGTACATGTAAGCAATTCAAACCTATCTATGGTTATTGTTATAATTGTCATGGTTTTGGACATAGAGATATTGATTGTAAGAAACTTAGATCTAATTATAATAATAATATTATAATTTTTAGAGATACTAACCCTGTAGATAAGAGACCTATTGGAGACATGAACAAAGGGAATGGAGTTGTATGTTAGAGATGAAACAAAATTGGACATATTGCCAGAAATTGCAGATCACAAATCAATCAGTCAAGACCAAGATATGGAAACAATGGAGTAGTTTATCAAATATGCAACATATTTAGTCATACAATGAGATTTTGCAAAATGAACAACATGAGAAACCCTAATCTTAGAAACTACACAAGGAGAAATGTGAGCACTAATGATAGTTATAGAGAATGTTGTAGTAACTTGGAAGAAGTTGAGTTTGTTAAAGCCAAAGATCAAGAAAGCACACTCTAATGCAAGGTATGTCAGGAAGAGGGGTGAAAGGAACACCCTAATCAAAATCTACCTTGCAGAGATCACACATAGAAGTAACACCACACAAAGTGAGAGAGAGAATGTAGATAAAATCCTTATATTTCATCAAATAGATTCATACATGTCAGGCTGTAAGGCCTTCCTGATTAGGGCCAGATATTACAATTCAATTACAATAGTCCTCCAACATGCGAGGATTTAGAAACTATCTTCAACTCCTAATATGATACCATTCCTTTTCTAGCTCTAAGCTAATGTCTTGAAACTACAACCAAAGACTACAATATATACAAGAGGCTACCAAAAAGAGTCATCCTATAGATCTACCATTAACAGAAGGGATGACCAGATCTAGGTCTACATGCTTCCCAATGATAGATACCAAGATTAAATCTATGACCATAATTAAGTGCACAAGTCAACCTCAATAGAAAACCAAAAGAAACAACTCAGTAAGCAAGGATAACCAAGCACCCAAAAAGGATAAATGAGCACTAGAGAATTAACTGACCAACTCAGTTAACAAAGGAACTGAGCAGGTACCGAGCCAACTTAGTCAAAGAAGGAACCAAACAACATAGAAAAATCAAACTTGTTTTTGGTGACACAGGATTTCCAAGGACCTAAGATGATCCTGCATCAGACACTTGGGGTTATTAGAAATGATTCTCTGAATCATGTAGGAGGTAAAACCTAAGCTAAATCCAACTAAGATTGTGAAATCCATTAACTATCTTCAATCATTCTGTTCTTCCACTTTACTAGATATTCCATATACTATTTTCCTCTTGTTCTTCTACCAAATCTTTCTTCCAATATCTACTCAACTTCTTATATTTGTCTCTTAGGATAATCATTCAGTACTATCATTTCTTCATCTGATTCATGATACTCATACAAACCATCAATGTTGAATATAGGTGATATATCCATGTCATCGGGTAACTCAATCTCATAAGCATTTCCACTGTCAAATCACCTCAAAATCTTGCAAGGACCAAAATTCTTCATTTTTAGCTTCCCATATGTTCCAACAGAAAATATGCCTTTCTTCAAGTGTATCATCACTTCATCACCAACTAAAAAATTCTTATGTCTTCTTGATCTATCATCTCTGTCTTTATATTTTTGATTACTTTTCTCCAACTTATGTTTCACTTCTTCATACAATGTCTTCATGAACTCAGAAAAAATTACTCCTTTAGCACTTCTCTTTTCTTCACCAACAATATCCTTCAAATCTAATATACCAACATAGAATCGAAATTAATCAGTTTATCTCCAACTAAACATCTCAAAAGATTACCCAAGATTCTATTCACAACCTCTATTTTTCCATCAGTCTATGGGTGAAATGTAGAACTATACCTCAACTTGGTGCCAAACTTTCTCCAAATATTTTTCCAAAAGTATCCAACAAACTTACTATCTCGGTCAGAGATGATACTCCTTGGTAATCCATGCAATCTGACAATGTCCTTAAAGAAAAGATCTTCTATATGCACTACATCTGATGTCTTTCCATAGGGTATAAAATGTGCCATTTCAAAAAATCTATCCACAACAACAAATATAGAATCATTACCTCTTACTATCTTTGGTAAGCCAAGAACAAAATCCATACTAATATCAATCCAAGGTTTCTCAAGAATAGAAATCAATATATACAATCTAGTATTTTGACTTACTCATTTTGCAACTTGACAAATTCCACAACTTCTCACAAATTTCAGAACATCCTTATACAACTCTGGCCAAAAGTATTTCTCCTTAAGAAAATTCAATGTTTTGTCAACTCCAAAATGTCCAGTGAAACCACTACTATGTTTCTCCTTTATAAAATTAGTTTGCATTGATCCTCTTGATATACACAACTAAATACCTTTAAACAACATACCTTCTTTAATGAAATAGTATTCCCATTTAGTACTCGGTTGATCTTGAATAGGTACTCTACACTTTCTCCATGTCTTAGAAAAATCAAGATCATTTTCATACAATACTTTCATATTATCAAAACCAAGAACTTCAATTCTCATCTCGGTCATCAAAGATCTTGTTCTACTCAATGCATCAACACCTCGGTTAGTGACTCCACTCTTATGCTTTATCACAAATGTATAACTTTGCAAATATTCAACCCATTTCATATGTCTCTGATTCAACTTATTCTAACTACCCAAATATTGTAAAGCCTTTTGATCAGTATACAACACAAATTCACTTAGTATCAAATAATGTCTCCATTTCTTCAAGGCTTGAATGATAGCATACAATTCTTGATCATACACAAAATATTTCCTTTTTGCATCATTCAACTTTTCACTAAAGAAAGAAACAAGTTTACCTTCTTGACTCAACACAGCTCCTATTGCACTACCACTTGCATCACATTCAACTTGAAATACTTTATTGAAATCAGACAATGCTAACAAAGGCAATTCAACAACCTTTTTCTTTAGAGTCTCAAAACTTTTATCAGCTCCATGTGTCCACTTGAATTCTCTTTTATCTCCTCTCATAGTCTCAACCATATCATTACAAATTGAACTAAAATTCGTAATGAACTTTCAATAAAAACTTGCCAAACCATGAAATGATCTTACCTCACTAGCATTCTCAGTTGTAGGCCAATTCAAAATAGCTTCAAACTTTTTAGGATCTATTTTCAAACCATCAGTTGAAATCACAAATCCCAAATATACAATCTCCTCTTGCATGAAAGAACACTTTTTCAGGTTTATCAGCAACTTTTCTTCTTTCAATCTCTACAATACTTGTTTAACATGAAAAAAATTCTCTTCTTTGGTCTTACTAAATATTAGAATATCATCTAAGTATATAATCACAAATTTACCTAAGAATTTCTTTAAAACTTCATTCATCAATCTCATAAAAGTACTCGGTGCATTAGTTAAACAAAAAGGCATAACCAACAACTTATACAAACCTTCTCTTGTCTTAAAAGTAGTCTTCCACTCATCACCTTCTCTGATTATGATCTGATAATATCTAATTTTCAAATCAATTTTGGTAAAATACTTTTCTCCAGCCAAACTATCCATTATGTCATCCATTCTTGATATAGGAAACCTATATTTAACTATTATTTTGTTGATTTCTCTAGAATATGTACACATTCTCCATTCTACATTCTTCTTAGATGCCAATACAAATGGTATTGCATAAGGAGTCAAACTTTCTCAAATCAAAACTTTCTGCAACAATTCTTGAATCTGTCAGTTCAATTCATGATTCTTGGTAGGTGTCAACTGATGTGGTGCCTTATTCGGTAAACTATCTCTAGGGATAAAATCCATACAATGATCAATGATTCTCTTCGGTGGAAAACCATTAGGTACATTATCAAAAATGATCTCTCTATACTTGGTGAGTATCTTAACAATCTCTTCAAGGATGCTATCCTCGATTTTCTTACTCGGTTTGTTAGGAATCACAACAAAACATACATCATTCTTCTTCAAATCCTTAACAAAATTTCTTCCTTCCATCAAGAAAACTTTCACAGATGTACAAACACTACTAACAAGTTCTTCAATCAAAGGTAACAAGATTTGGCTTCTCCCATAAGTCCAAATAGTATATTTTTGCAATCTTCCATCATATATAGTATGTCTATCATATTTCTAAGGTCTACCCAACAAAATATGACAACAATCCATAGGCATGATATCACATAACACCTTATCATAGTACTTTCCAACTTTCAAATTCACATAACATTTTTCACTTACCAAGAGTGTATGCTCATCCTTGATCCATGAAATTTGATAGGGCTTTGGGTGTTCCAACCTTTCCAACTACAACTTTGTAACCATTTCCTCATATGCCAAGTTCTTCAAGCTTCCACTATCAATGATTACCTTCCACACTTCATTAGAAACTCTACATGTGGTCTTGAACAAACTTTTCCTTACTAGATCTTCCTTATTACTTTCACTCCAAATTTCTCTCCTTACCATCAAGTTCTTTTCCTTCTCAAGTTCATTCGATGAATCTTCTTACACCAAATCATTTCTATTGCTACCAAACTTCTTACTTGCATGTGTAAATTCAAATGACCTATGTCCTTCTCCATAATTGTAACAAGTTCCTTGGAAACAACCTCTATTATAACCACCTTGGTAGTTATTGCCTCTTCCTCTAGATGAACTTTCACCTTTCCACTCGGTATTGCCTTTATCCAGATTTGTCTTTTCTAGATCAGATCTATTGTTTCACCATAAGATCTACATCTTCCTCAAGGGAACCTACCACCTCTACCTCTTTGTCTTTTCTCATGTCTTTTGTTCAATTTCTCCTCAGCTTTCAAGGAAAAATGATAAGCTTCCTCAATGTTCTCCAATTTAACCAAATTGATTTCTTCTTGGATAGAAACTCTCAATCCATTCAAATACCTAGCAATTATTTCTACTTCATCTTCATCATGTCTAGATCTAATATCTAATCTATAGAATTCCCAAGTATAATCTTTTACCAAGTTATCTTTCTACCTCAAACTTTGCATTTTCCTAACTAGGTTAATCTGATAATCACAAGGTAAAAACTTTCCTTTCAACTTATTTACCATCTTATTCCATACCTTACTTTTGTCTTTTCCTTTCCTCTTTCTATCCAATTGTAGATGCTCCCACCACAAGGATGCATGACTCTTCCACTTTGTGCTTGCAATCTTCACCTTCTTTTCCTCAGGAACATTTTCATATTCAAAGTACTTTTCCATCTCAGTGATCCAATCCACCAATTCATCTGAATCTATCTTTCCACTATACTCAAGGGGATTGAAATGTGGTGTAGACTTAAAATTTGTCAAAGATTTCAACAATATTTCCTCATCATGATCCATCAAAGGTGTAGGTTCTACATCACCTTGTTCTTTGTCAATTTCATCATCACTAACATCTTCAAAATGTCATCCTCTACGCTAGGTTGTCTCAACAACTTCTAATCTAGTAGAAAGTTGTCTCAACATGTCTGTAAATCTTGGATCCACACCTCATCTCCCATGAACCATCTTGAAACCCTCTACAATTGCAAGGTAGATCACAATCTGCTACCCCACAAAAAATCAACTAGGGTTTGACAAGAAGGAACCCTCAAACATAGATTCACAAATCTAAATCTAGATCTCACCTTCACTCTGATACCACTTGACGGAAGGAAGGTCAGGAAGAGGGGCCAAAGGCACACCCTAATCCAAATCTACCTTTTAGAGATCACACACTGAACAAACAAGACACAAAGTGAGAGAGAGAATGTAGATAAAATACTTATATTCATCAAATAGATTTATACATGTTGAGCTGCAAGGCCTTCCCTATTAGGGCCAGATATTAAAATTTAATTACAATAGTCTTCCAACATGAGAGGATTTAGAAACTATCTTCAACTCCTAATCTAATACCATTCCTCTTCTAGCTCTAAGTTTATGTCCTAAAACTACAACCAAAGACTACAATATATACAAGAGGCTACCGAAACAAGTCAACCTTCAGATACACCATTAACGGAAGGGATGAAAAGATCTAGGTCCACATGCTTCCCACTGATTGAAACCAATATTAATATGTGACCAAAATTAAGTGCAGAAGTTGACCTCAACATAAAACTCAAAAAAACAACTTAGTAACCAAGGATAACTGAGCGCTAGGAAAGGATAACCGAGCACTAGGGAATTAACCAACCAACTCTGTTAACAAAGGAACTGAGAAACTAGCAAGCCAACTCGGTCAAAGAAGGAATCGAGAACACAAAAAACTCAAACTTGTTTTTGGTGACACAAGATTTCCAAGGACACGAGATGCTCTTGCATCACACTCAATATACTAGGAAATCAGATAGGTGAAGTACCTGAGAGAAAGTGTGTGTCATTTCCTAATTCATCTCAAAGCACTTAAGCATTTATTTCATGAACTATGTATTAGAATAAAGCATCAAAATAGTGTATAAGTTAGAGTATATTGAATTAAGTCTTGTGACTTTAATATAAGATATTAAATGATATAATGAATCTATGGTTAAGATCGTATGAATTTATGAATATGTATGTGAGTACACGAAAAGAATGAAGTTGTGTAGGTAACCAGGAACAACTTTTTGGCATGAAGCAGTAAAGAAATTTAATGTGATGTCAGTATCTTGAAAGATTTAAAGGATAAAAGAGAATGTTTGATATCATTTGATCATTAAAGTGTTTACAAGAGATATAGAGAGCTATCTAGTGGAGATTGAGAGCAGTTTGTAGGATTTGGAGACAAATTTCTTTTCAGATCTACATGAAGCCCTAAATCATGATTCTGAGGTATTTTACTAAGTATTCACTATCAAAGAAGTCATATTTTATAGAATCATGGATGCATCACTATTTCACAACATCAAAGATTCATCTAGACCTAAGATGAAGAAGGAACCTATAGAACCCTTAAAGGAAGACCCTAGTTTGGCATTATCAACTATTCTAGATGGAGTTTTGCATTTAGAAGATGTGAAAGGTTATCTAAAATCTAAGTTTAAGACTATATGAGATGGTAGCCTAATCATGGACTATAATAAGATTTACAAACAAGACATGTCCTATAAAGAAGGGTTTGAGCATTTAAGTGAAATAGATATTATCAAGTACACACTTCACTATGAGTTTTAGAGTGATGAATGGACCAAGATAATATTGAGCAGAATTCACAATGGAAAGTTATCATTAGATGATATAGTCATAGACATCACCACAGACCTTATTCATGAGGTAAGAGGATTATCTAAGTTAGGAGTAATTCATTTGAATGAAAATAATGTTATATGATGTTAGATATGTATGAAAAATATTGAATTCAAAATTCTATGCAAGCTCAAGAGAAGATGACATGGCAGATAGCATGGTACATGCAACTTATCTTATGTGTGTAGAGAAAGTGGAAGTAGATATGTGTGAGATTTTGAGAATAAAGTTGACTAAAAATATTGAGAATATCAGAAAGACTAAGAATTCATAGTTTAGATTCTCATCCCTAATCACCTACATGTTTTTCCATTTGTTAAGAAGATTCCCATATACTATAGGAGTGGATTGGAATAATAACAAAAATTCAATGGAAAGGATTAACAAAGTATATTTGAGACACCCTATTGATAAAGTGAATGAGAGTGCTACTTTAGTAATGAAGACCTTTCATAATGAAATGAGGAAAAGATCAAGGATTCCACCATCTATTGTGGAAAAATACAAAGAAGAGATATGCTTCTTAGTGGACAAAGACTTTACCTACATTGAAGCAGTTGAGCCAAGAGTAGAATTTGTAGATCCCCTTGAGTATGAAGTTTCAGAAGTAGAAATTGAAGGTTATGTGAGTAGGTTACTTAAGAGTAATTTGGATGCAAAGAGTCCTATATTTGGAACATTTGAAGAGAACTTTGATTCAACAAAAACATCACAGGTACCAAAAATGGAGAAGAAGAGAGTTGACAATACTATCAAGAAAATATTGAAAGATATAGGTATGACCAAGCATGAGATTGACATTTTGAAGTAGACCGCAACAACAATTAGGGATATTGGACAGAAATAAGTATTATCAATTTTTCCCTTGACATCCTATGCAACCCCTACTAAGGAAATCTAGGATATTGATGTAGAGATTGAGGAATTAGATGTACCTAAAGTAAGGAAATCCACAAGATCCTCCTCCTCCACACCAACTAAGAGAGTGAAAGAAATGGAAAGTGGACTAGGTAAGAGACAAAAGACTATCTTTGCACTAGCGTAAAGAGTAAAGACACTAGTAGTGAAGCCACAGGTAGATGAAGAGGTAGGTAGCAGCAAGAAGAAACAATGGAAGCCCAAAATAGACAAAGTAAACCCTTTGATCATAAATGAAGGGGATTTCACCAAGTTGAAAAAGTACTATGAGATGTATGATAATTTTGAGAAGTTAAACCTTGATAATACAATTGTTAGACATATGATCCTTGTAGACAAGAAATTTGAAGACATCAAAGGCAAGATCCTTGACAATCTATATGAGAAATTGATAAACAAGAACAAGAGAGTTATAGAAGAAGACAAAGGAATCAGAGAAAGGTATGTAAGAAAGCTTTGTGAGATCAAAGATGAAGATCACTTAGGAGAAATCATGAAGAACTTAAGTACTCATTTGAGAAGGAAGAGAAGAACAATATTGAGAATGGGAGGAAATTATGAGGAGATAAACAAAGAAAAAGAGGAAGCAGTTGTGAAGGTAATGACCTATGGACCAGAAGATTTAATCAATGAATATGATCAAGGAGTTGAAGTAGAACATCAGATTGAATCATCACTAGCTCTACCACCCTCCATCAACATTATAGATGAATCTATGAACATTGAAGGTATGAATATCACGTTAGATAGTGAAGAAAACTCATTCAATGACCAAGGATCCAATGTTGGCAATTTGACGGAGATTAATGAGAAAAAGGATGTAGAAAAGAATAAGGAAGAAATGGTAGAAACAAGGAAAGTAGAGAAGGAATAAAATATGATAGAAAAGAAAGTAGTGCAGCAAAAGATCACAAAAATTATTTCAAAGCCTAAGGACATAGTAGAAGTGCCACCTAGACCACCCATTGAATCGGTGTTTGCAAGCTTGGGACAAGAAGTTAATGATGATGATCAAATAGATTTGATCTCATCTCTGAATAAGATAATTGGAAAGAACAAAAAGGTAAAAACATTAGAAGGAGCACTACTTGAGGTGACTAGTAAACTTGAAAGCGTGATATCAAGTCAAGTTAGTGAGGCTTATCCCTAAGAAAAAGCTAAAGAAGTAATGAAAGATTTTGACATGGAATTCATAAATTTATTAGATATTGCAACAATCAAAGCTCAAACAACCCATGATGCACAAGTATTTCAAGTTGTATGCCAAAATATTAGAAATGATTTAGATAACTTGGATGTATGCAAAAAATAATTGAGAAGATGCTTAGAAAGATGAAAATCATTGTACATTTAGTGTAGACAATCCCACAGCCACACATTTAAAATATCAGAGAAGTTGAAGGAAAAATAAGCAGAACTACAAGTGACAGTGAATGACTTGCAGAGCCCTAATACAAAGATATTAGATATTGAGAAGAAAGAAAGAAAAATTTATGATGAAATGAGACTTATGAAGGATTAAAAGGAGAAGAAATTGAAGAGATTTTCTCTACTTAGAGAGAATTTATCACTAAAGATTAGTATTGTGGAGAATCAGTTGCAAGAATGTCTTTCATCAAAGACATCTTATGACAAATTTGCATACAATAATCTGAAGGCAGTTGAAATTGCAGTCTTTGGCCTATGTGCATTAGTAAGTGTTTTAGACTTAGTGAAGAAGACATGGGACAAGGAAATAGAGAACCTGAAAGCTAATTTTATAGATTATGTTGCAAGCTTTCCAGCCTTGCAGTATTGAGATCAAAGAGGTAAAAAAAAATAAATTCATACTTATAGAATTGACACCTTTGTCATTGTTGTCAAAGGGGGAGTAGTATAGTATGAAAATTGTATGTATATAGAAGATATAGATATGTAGTATAGTATGAAGTATACTCTTAGGGGGAGTATCAGTTTTTGGATAAATAAGTAGATATGTATAGACATATAGGATCCACATTTTGTAATGGCCACAATTTTTGTAATTTAAGTTTTTGGGACTTGGCCAATTTTCCCATATGTTGCCACAAATGACAAAGGGGGAGATTGTTGGCAATTTGGCTAAGTAGGATATCAAAATGTTTTCATTATGGAAACATATACTCATCATAAAGATATCATAATCGAAGGAAGCAGTTTTGTATAAGGGCATTAGAAAATTGTCTAACTACAACAGTGTTTACTAGTCTAATAAGAGTCAGTTTTGATCAGCAATATTCACAGAAGAAGGTTTAGTGCATGCGCACTTGAAAATGGATCATTATATGTATATCAAAGCCACATATGAGAGAGCAAGTCTATATGGCATGTACAAAAGAAGATATTAAAGATTTACAGAGACAAATTTCAGCTGACCTGAACAGAGCAGAAGACAAAATATGATTACATTGAGTTAAGGGATTATTTTGTTTATCAAAATAATGAGTTGACTAGTTAGGGATGACATCCTAGATGTTTACCCTAAGGCAGCATGAATTGATTTTATATTTTGAGAAGAGTATAAGTATTGTAAGCTGACTGGAAGTTATTTTTTGTAATAGCTTGTATATATGTAAGTATTATGTAATATGAAATATACACAAATTACATATAGAAATTGTAATAAGTTGATATATGATGTGAAGTTGTATATTGTAAGAAGAAAGGAAGTAAGTGTTGTATATCAAAGAAAAGAGCCTACAAAGCTAGATCAGAATAGGAAAGCTATTCAGAAGTAGTAAAAGGTTTTTGTATCTTACCTTTGTATCTGAAACTATTACTGTAAATTGCATGTTTGGGCAGTGAGCTCATCTTGAAAACATTTTGTTTTGTAATAGAAACTCCTAACATGGTTGAGGCTTCTAAAAAGGCCTAGAGTCCTTTAGCCAGGACAGAGACACTATATGCATGTAATAGACTCCTAACAGGGTCAACATCCTTAACAAGATACTTTTGATTAGTGGATCAGTTGTGGGTACTATCCCCACCGGGGTTTCCTCTTGGCCAAGGTTTCCTCGAGAACAAACATGGTGTTATGAGTTCATTTTATTTATTGTTATGCTTGTTATTCAATTTACTTAGTTTAGTTTCTTATGAAAGGTTCAAGTTAATTTCTTATATCCATAATTGGGCAAAAGTAAAAGTTTGTGAAATACTGATTCAGCCCCCCATCTCAGTATTTCCTATTTCTAACACAACCTACATTTGACTACTCAGAAACATTATCCTTTGATCAAACTCCATCTTCTCCAATATTGATAAAAAGAAACTCATAGTAAAAGATGGTTGAAGCCAAATAGTCAATGGTATCAAGAAGTTGAGTCCACTTATTGGCCAAAAAGTGGAACTATTTTTCTTTTTTTTTAAAATTCATCTTACTTGACCTAAATATTTGAAGCACTCAGAGATTGAAACTTAAAAAAAGTTGGTAAGAGAAGTTGTAGTACTTGAAGTCTATTTTACAAATATGTTATTTATTTCAATACCTAAATGATAGATTTTTTCTTTTCAATAGGCATTACTAAAAACCACATTTTATAAGTTCTTGTTTCAGGACCATATTATGCCTGTGTATGGAAAGAAAAATTTGACCTAAATGAAACTATTTCTCTGAATCCTTTTGGGGAATGGTATGTAACAAAGTTAAGATTGATGAAAATATTTTTTTGTATTTTTTATTGACTATATATATTTTAATTTTTTATTGGATATTAATTATTTTTTTAAAACCTCTCGTGTACAAGAAGCATAATTTGATGAAAACATATCCATTTTTAATTTTTTTAAGTGTGTAGATTTATCTCTAGTTTGATGTCATATAATTTGTTTTCCAAGAAACTGTCAAATAAAGAAGTTACTAAAATAATGAGAAAGCCTCTTATTTCTAGTTTGTAGACCTGTTTTAGTAGAAATTTAATGAAAAATAGAAAAAATAATAAAATTTAAAAAAAAATTACATATTTGGAATATGCACAGTCTAATCTATAATGGGTTCTTTTTTTCAAAAAAATTTACAAAAAATTCATTCTGATTTGTGGAAAAAAGTGATTTTTTTTGTTTGCAAAATGAGATGACCTCCAATATTCAAGTCAAACCAGATCCAAAGATAGGGGTCAGTTGACCAATCCTTTTCCCAAGGCTAAAATTGAAGCAATTTTGGGGGAAAGTTTTAAAATTTTAAGGAATGAGATCTCGCTTTACAAATGTGATGCAGGAGCATCCTGGGTGTAAGAGCAATCTTGCATCACCCAAAAATATTTTTGGTTTTGTTTTCAATAAGGGCTATCTTGTGTAGAGCTGCTATTTATGGAAACTTACTATTTTTAGTAAGTTGTTCATATGATGTCAGAATGTTCTGATTTCACATGTGGAGGTTCATCTTAGTCATATCAGCTTGCTAGTAAAGTTGCATTGCTAGATCAAGTATGGTTTTGAAGATATTGAGAATTTTCAATTTTGGAAATAGGGTACAGAAACTTTTAACTTAGTTTTGAAGGCTTTAGAGGCCCTGGATGAGGTTGAATTTTTGGTTGAGTAAAGCTTGCTTAATTTAAGTGTTGTAGAGCTCCTTGTGCCCTTTCCGAATTGGGGTCATAATAGTCAATCAGAGCAACTGGTGATGACTTATGGTCTCCAGAAGTTGGGCCACCTAAAATGGCGGAAAATGATTTTTCTTCAAAATTTTTGTTCAGGTTTCAAAATTTATTTTGAGCCAACTATGATGTAATAAAATGAAAAATAAAATAATTCTAAGTTTGGTCGGCCCTTAGGGATAAATTTATGGAACCTTCTCAGGCGGTGGAAATTGTCTATATAAGGATGGCTCGTAGTGTTGTCTTAGGAGTTCGGGACAGTTCTGCGTAGTAGATCTGGGTATTGATTTGAGGCTTTGTCCTACATAATATTGTAAGGGAATGCCCATGTGGCTTTGCATATTGTAATTCTGAAAGTTTGTAATTCCACATTTGTGGAGATAATAAGAAGCTAATTTTATGTTCATGCACATTGTTGTTGTTTCTTTGTTTCTGTTATGTGTTTGTGGTATTAAGGGGAGCACCCTTCATCAAAATGTTACCCCATTTTGAAATGAGGTAGCATTTTATATTTTTAGCTTTTAAAAAAATACTAAGAATTACATAATTTAATCTAATATCCTAAGGGGTTGTAGGTCATAAGGGGTCATAATGTTTCCTAAAGGGTCTTAAGGGGTCCTATGTCCATTTAAAACTGATTAAAAACCCTTAGGACACATTAATGGTGGTAGGATAGATTAATGGGTCCTAAGGGGTCCTAATGGGCCCTAGAACCCAATAATGGGCCTACCTTGAAGTTAGTTTGGATGTAAGAGGAACGAGATCACACTTTAAAGAAGGGAAAATTTTGTTAAAAATGAAATAATGGGTCCTAATTTATACTATAGGATGTTAAGGGGTTGTAGGACCAATTAATGAGTCCTAAGAGGTCATAAATAGTTGTAGGACTCCTTAATGGGTCCTATGACCTGTAGGGACCCCTTTTGACCCTTTATGATACATAATGGGTCCTAAGACATATTGAAGGGTCCTAGGACACATTAATAGATCCTAAAGGGTCGTAAATGGTCCTATGACTCATTAATGGGTCAAACAACCCCTTTGGACCCCTTATGATATATAATGGGTCCTAAGGTGTTGTAGGACCCATTAATTAATCTCGAGGGGTCCTAAATGATGACCTACAACTAATTGAATATCTTGATGAACTGAAGAAATAATGATTAGAGATCACCAAGCTATAAAAGTGATATGTAAGATGATTAAATTAGTCAATATCTTGTCATTGATGTCAACTAGTTTTGACTATACTTATCATGATATTTATAAATATCTAAACATTTGTAGAAGGAAGAAATGGTGAAGAAATGAGACATCTACATACGGAAAAGATGGATATCACAGATAAGGATAAGGATAAGGTATGCACTAGGTAACTTATTGATGATTCTATGGAATTATATTGTTGACTTGAGCATGTTACATTATTCTATTATGAAGAAGAGATCAGAATTAAACAAGGTAATGTGGTCGGTAATTGAAGATTTCTATATACACCAAGTCAGTCTTGTGTATACCGAGTGATAGTAATAATCGAGTTAGTTATCACTATTGGTAAGTTGTCTATACTGAGGTATATGACTAGATATAGTGTTGTCATTATGGAAACAATGTCATATAGTAGTTTGGAGTCAGTGCACTTGATGTAAAGATTAGAATTCGGTTAAGTGTTGAAGATTGGACAGTGTACAGAGTTCCTGCAGCTCAGAGCATCAGCGCATGTGTGTATGGAAGAAATATGGTATGCACCCTAGAATTTAAGTTTGTTAGACTATACTCATGCTTAGTCTATGAGTGCACAAGAAGATGTGCAAGAATGAGAAAGTTATAGTTAGTTGAAGTTGCATAGCTAGTGTGTGCCAACAGTGAATAGAGCATGGAGCCAATAGTTAGTATTTTGGTTTGCAATTATAATGTAATGTTGTAAAGTCTATGCGCCGATTATATTTAGGTTGCCGACATGTTTATATGTATAATTGTAAGCATGCTTAAGCCAATTCATTTGGAAGCGTTGTTTGTAATTAGTTATAGGGCTGACCTAATTTTGTATTTTGTATGAGCGTATAAATATAAGGTGTACCCATTGTATTTGGTATGGAAGTGAATAAGAAGTTGTAATAAGTAGATCTGAAGTGTGAAAAGACACTAGAAGATGTATTAGAGCTTTTCTAGAGGTCAAAGCATCAACGCATCAAAGGAACTGATCTGACAACCAGTGTCATAGTGACAGTTCATCCTACAAATATAATGTGTATCTGAGATCAGAAGGTTGTAGCCTTCACCACTTGAGCAATGATCTCTTGGATAGTGCATCCTCTCCCCTAATAGGGATGATTTTAAAAGACTCCTAACAGGGTCTAATGTACTTAAAGCATTTTAAAGCTACTCCTAATAGGGTAAAGGATCTTCTAACAAGGATCAAAAAACACTAGTGCAGAATATTAGTGGGTGTCAATTCCCACTGGGGTTTTTACCTATTTGGGTTTCTCCATAATCATATTGGTGTCATGTGTTGATTTCATGCTTCATGTTTATGTGAATGTTTATTTCAGTACTTAAGCATTTAAGTTTAGCATAAAGATTAAAGTGAAAATTTAAAATACAGTGAACACTAATTCACCCCCCCCCCCCCCCCCCCTCTCAGTGTTCCCATTCCTAACAATTGGTATCAGAGCTCTAGTCCTTAGCAAATAAGTTTAACCACTTGAGGAGATCATGGACAAAGAAAAAATGAAACATCTGAAAAGAAATCTTGAAGCTACTCTTGAAGACCTGGACAAGTTAGAAAGAGAATCTGAAGAACTAAGGGATAAACTCAGTGATGCTCAATTAGTCATCAAAAAGATAAGGAAAGATTTGAAAGAATGCTCTACCAGTAATCTAGGGACAATGGTCAAGAAGCTCAATGAAGAAAAAAAATCCTTAAAAGAACAACTTGAAGAGTTTGATGATAAGATGACTAATAATCAAGAAGTCTATGATGAACAGATCAAATAGAACCTTCAGCTAAGTGAAGAACTAAGGCAAGAAAACATGGAAATCTTGGAGCTAAGGAATAGAAAAGAAAGCTTGGAGTCTAAATTGAAAGAAGAAAAGAATCACATTGCCAAATTACACACCAGTTTTGATTTGATAGAATCTTAGTTGTATGCAATGAGAGCCAAAGGAGACACTAGTTTTATTGGTTACAATGAAGCACAAAATTAGATGGATAATAGGCGAGCAAGAAAGGATTCACAAAAGGACTCTACTGATGCTAAGGAGACTGAAGATCAAACCATAGATAATGGTGGACCACCTAAGAATGAGCACAAGCAAGTAGAAGACACTTGTTTTGCATGTAACAACCATGGACACATTGCAAGGAACTGTACAGAGGTAAGACCTTTTAATGGCTACTATTATTCATGCAAAAAATTTGGTCATAGAGCTATGAATTGCAAGACTAGTAAGAAGAATAGAATTCAGCAAGATTAGAGAAATTAGAATCAGACAAATGTAAGAAGTTCTCAGAATGTTACATGCCAGATATGTAACTAAAATGGTCACACATAAAAACAATGTAGAATGGTGACTCATGTCAATGCATCAAGGAATATAAGACCTCTAGTCATGTGTCACTCTTGTAACAAGGCTGGACATATCTCAAGGTTTTGTAGATCAAGGATGAAAAGTCAGGGAAGCCCTAAAAAGGTCGATGAACTAGTTTTGGATCCCATAGGAGAAGTAAATTTTTTCAAAGCCTCAGATGATGCAAGCATGATTTGGTAAGAGGAAAAGAAGGACAAGACTGATGAGAATGTATTGGATGCATCTGTAGCAGATGCACCCTCTACATCTGAATGAATGGCCCTCAGGGTCATAGGGGGAGCTAATTTAGCTCTAGACCCCTACATGGCTGGTATACTCATCCTTAGAGTATGCACCTTTGGAATTAAGCTTTTGGAGTATAAAGGTACCTATGTGCAAGAGTGCACATGCTGATTGGTAGCAGAACTCAAGTTAGAAATTTTGAAGTGATAGCCTGGTTTACGCAACATGCATTAATGGAAAAATTTTCACTTTTAAGTACATAGAAAGTTGTTTAATCACTCATTGCATTCAAATTCAGAATGATTGAAGAGAAAAATGAGCGTTTGAAGTTATTGTGAAGACTTGGAGATTGATCTATCAGTGTTTGCAGTGCAGTTGGTTGGTTGCTAAAACCCTAGCTCATTGCACCGATTTGTAAGCCTTCAGATTATCTCAGAGTTCAATTGGAAAGCGTTTACAAGTAATTCATGGCCACTCCCATTCTTTATGATGTCACTGAGAAGAAGAGATATGTTTGAACAAGAAACATCCATTTAAATCAACCCTAGATGATTTAGAGGGAGCTTTCTCCCGCACACCTATGGGCATCATCCATGTCGAGGATATTAGGGCATACATCTACTGCAAGAAGGAACCATTTGGATTGGATAGGCTAAGAGTGCACATGGATACCATGTTGAAACTAGATAAAACATTCATGGATGAATATGCTAAATGGAATGATCACCCAATTGTTGAGTATGCTATGGCATATGAATTCTATAAGACAGAATGGATAAAGATCTTAATGAGTGGGATTCATGATGATTTGTTTTGGATCGGTGATGTACCAGTAAGAATCACTAGTGACTTGATACATGAGATGACATTCCTTTCTAGGATGGGTGTCATCCTTCCTATGGGCAAGGATGTCATAAAGATGGTTGAGCAAACATGTAAGTCAAGGAGAGATAGGCGCAACATGACAATTGAGCCTATTGATCAAGAAGACATCAAACTGATGTCAATGATACTAGGATATAGGTTTCATCACACTAGCAGGGTGAATAGTGTGTATGTGGGCACTATTCTAGCAGCCATCAGACTTGTGAAGGAAGATGCAGAGTTCAACTTGTGTGAAATCTTGCACACATAGTTGATTGATAACGTCAAGGCTATCAAACATGACAAGACAAAGATATTCAGGTTTGGGTCACTAATCATTTACATGTTGTAATACTCCAAAAATGGGCTATAAGTTCATTAACCTCCAACATTGACAAATCGAACAAAATCGACATCGAAGTCCTAACTTAAGGCACATCTAAACATCATTGAATCATAATTGATTATCTTAAATTCTGCATCGGAGAATATTCCTAGTAATATTCCTAATTATCATAATTATCTTTAATTTAATGATTATTTGGCAATAAATCACATTTATCCTAAAATTTGATTAATTGAATATTTTCATATTTAATTAATTAGATTTAATATTTGCCACTTAATTGTTTAATTAAATTTAATTCTATCTATTATTAATTGTATTATTTAATTTTGACAATAAATCAAAATTCCTATCTTTAATTGATTAAATTCTTATTTAATTAATTAAAGCATGTTGTCATTATTTAATAATATAACTTTTAATAAAAGTTTGATAAAATAGTTAATTAACCCATAAATTAATTATTTTATTTCAAAAATCAGTTAAGTTGAGCATAAATCACTTTATTATTAAATTAATTCATAATTAAAACATGCACAATCATAAAAGTAGACAACTGTCAATTATCAATTAAAGCTAAACTCTATTTTGAGTTAAAGCTTAGCTTTTGCATGTTTTTGTGACTTGATTATTTGTTATTATCAAATAACTCAAAAATCAAGCTGAGTTATTTGAGTGATTTATGGATTTTATCAATGCACCTCCAAAGCCTTAGATTTCTATAAAAACAAGGCTCAGCTCTTCATAATTCATCTCTCAATCATCTCTCAAATTTGCATCCAAGCATCTCATATTTTTGCACAATCACACTAGAGAATTGGAATTGAAGAATCAAAGCTCTTGCGAATTGACATCTTTGTGAGATCAATCTTATTTTTGCATTCATATTGCATATCATTGTTAGATTAGCATTGCATATCAATTTTCAATAGCATTCATAGCATATCAATTTCATGTAGCATAGATTCATATCAAGTTTTCATTCCTTATTGCATCATAAAATCCAAAAAAAATATAGCTTAATTGCATTCAATCTCATATCTAGATCAATTGCATTCAAATCCTTCATTTAGGTGTCGTCTAGGTCACTGATCTTGATTACAATCTGAGAACATCAATCTCGCACCTACTAGAAGGCAGTAAATCACTTGGTTAGAGTAGATTTCAATTTTGCACGATTTTGATTATAGCTAACCTCTAATGTTTTACTGAAGTGTTGTGTTTACAGATCAGGTACAAAATTCACACACACATTTCTGGCACCCACCTTGGGGCCCTGAAATGGGTTTCCAATTCAATTCTATCAATTTCTATCTTTTTCTTCTCAGGATCTGTGCAAATCTATGATTTTTAATTTTTGTCCGTACATCTGTCGTACGAGTTTCTGACAAATGTCATATGGGAGCATACCCACTATCGTATGATACTAAACCCCCTGTCGTACGATAGTCTATCAGATTGAGGGTCATTTCATTGCATACCCACTGTCATTTGGCAGCTCTACTGTCGTATGGTATCATACCCAGTGTCGTATGAGTTTCTGGACTGTCATTTGGGAGCATACCCACTGTCGTACGAGTTTTGGTACCAAATTTCAATTGTCGTTTCATTTTTGCAGATAGTTTGTCAGATTTGATTTTCAGATTTTGATTGACAATTAACCCTAACAATTGAAATTTACTGTTTCTGATTGATTTCTGCTGATTTTGATTGGGAAAAGTGCAAGAATTGCTAAAAATCAGGTAAAATCTACTAAGCGCGTTGCGAGGATCATGAGGTATTCTCCTTCTTCTGAAAACATTTTGATTTGGACTTAAAATAAATCTCTCACGTGTCAAACTTGTGTGCATCTTTTCATGCTTTTGATCTATTTCTACACACTTGCATAATTTGATACTAGGTTGTGATCCCTTAAGGATTCATTAAGTAGTCTTAGAATACTTGTGATTGATCTTGATTGCTATCTTGGGTTATTAGACTTGCTAATCCGCTGGCCCCTCATTTCTGCCCCATGCTTGCAATCTCAGTGCCATAAAGGGGAGGGGTCAACAGGATAGAAGCGTTAAATGTTCCACTTGGCAACCCTTTTGTGCTTTTAGGAACTCACTTGTTTTCTAAGTTGGGGACTCATTTTTAGCTTATGTAAGGTGTTAAGTGTTCCACCTTGTGGACTCATCTCATATTCTCTTTAAGCGTTAAGTGTTCCTCTTTCTACTTTTTTGGGAACTTTTGGTAGATTTGCTTTTGGGAATATATCTATGCTCACATAGTAATTAGGCCCTATGAACACAATTCATGATTCTTGAGAGATTGGATTCCTAGTGAAATCTTTCTTGGCGATAGAATCCTTGTAGGTAGGGAGGATACTTAGTGCGTTTCACATTCAACTTGGTTAGTGAGTCTTCTCTTATTGATCGACACATTCTCTCTCCGGAGAGGTTGATAGATCACGTGGGGTTGATATCATGAGCTTTGGTGAATCAAAATTGGTTAGTGCATCTTCTCTTATTGATTGATACATTCTCTCCCCAGAGAGGTTGATAGATCACGTGGAGTTGATATCACAGACCTTGGTGGAACAAAACTTTATCTTAGCGTGTCAGATTAATCTACTTGCTTTGTTTGGGTTAAAAGTGAAAAGGTGTCAAAAACCTTGGATCTGGAGCTAAGTCCCCTTGTGGTATAAATCTGTGAGTCACCTTTAGAGAGGGTTAACCATAGTGGACAATCCCTTCACAGGGAAAACTGCGTTGACAGAACCTCAAGCAGTAATAGCCATTTTTGCCATGGTAGTGACAGTCGCTATATAAATGTCCTTGTGGAAGAAATCTCCATGGGTATGGTTCATTGTTGGGTTGTTAGATCTCCCTAGCAGCTCTTGAAGATTAAGTTCTCAGACTGTGTCAAAACCCTGGTGCGCTGGGATTGGAGTTCACCCCTTTGAATCATAAAAGTTGCAGAGTCAAACTATTACTAAAAACCCTAGAGAGGCCAATTTTTCACTTTCAGGTATATGTGTGTTATTGCAAAACTTTTCAGAACATACACAATTAGTACTCTCAGGGATTAGCACAATTTGGTCACTTGATTGTTCATGCGCAAGGTTGCTTTTGCCCTTGTTCATTATTTTCAAACGTGCTTGGAATCACTTGCTTGCTGTTCTGCGTGCTTGTTTATCTACTTGGCTATTAAAAATGATCAAATCTGGTATAACCTTCAAAATTTGGATAGTACAATTTGCAAACAATCCAAAACTGAAGACCTTAAATTTTGCAAAAATTGACGTAAAATCTTTCTGGAGTCAAAAGTCATTTCAAGAAGTCAAAAGTCATACGAGTTTTGTCAAGTGTCATTTCAGTATTGCCCATCTGTCGTATGATTGAGAACCCAGTGTCGTACGATTTTTCAAACCAACAAATTCAAGAAAATCAAAACCCTGTTAGCAACTATCATACGAGTTTTGTCAACTGTCGTTTCATTTCTACCCAACTGTCATACGAGTTTAGCAACTGTCGTTTCATAGACTACCCAGTGTCGTACGAGTCTGCAGGGTGTCATTTGGGAAAATTTAAGAGAGTTGTTAGAAATTATCAAATTACAAGATATCCAATGTTTTCAGCCTAGTTCCAAAATCTATCGAACAAAATCACTGTGTCAAGAACATATCAGTAGCTATCAAGAATTAGTACACATGTCTCAAAGAATTAGTACACATGAGGAAGAAATTTTGATTGCCACTATGATGAAATAGATACATGCTATGCAAGTCTAGCTTGACAAACTTGAGAAAGAAAAGGAACCTAAAGAGTTCTCCATGGAATCTCTATACTCTTTTCCATTTGATAAAGACTTGTACATGTCACCATGCCCCTAGACAAAATTTGAGCAATATGATACCTCTTCCACAGAGAGTGACACATCCAGCTTTGGAGACTATGATGACTATGATGACAAACAATGTAATGATACCTATGACACCTCTATTCCTAAGAGTCCTCCTTGTCGTTCATTCCTACTTACTATAAATGGGCCATCACATTGGATAGATCGTGATGGTGATCCATATGATTCTGATTTTGAAAGAGATTTTGATGGCTTTTGTGGACAATACCTTGATGATGATCCATCTACTACTGCTGAGGACTATAAAATACATCGTGCTAGCTTGAAACGTCAATACTATAAGGATCTCTCCTCTAAGAACTCTCAGGTTGAAAATAAAGATTACACTCTCAAGCAAGATCATGTTAATGTTGGACCTTTGTCTTGTGATGGTTCCCTTCCATCCCCTACTTCCTCCAATACTCGTACATTTCCTAAAGCTTCTGAGTCTTTCAAATCTTTCATAGAACCTTCATTCGACACAAGCCCTGATACTTTTCATGTGGTTCCCTATAGTTATCCTCCAGGGCTACCTCTTAAAGAAACTCAAGCTATCCTTCACTTGGCTGCAAATACTTTCAATGATGATAAACCTAAAGAGCCTAAGCCTTCATATGCTATAATCCCTACTTCAGCTAGTCCTCCACCATCTCTTCCAAAGTCATCCATACAATCCCAACATGCTTCCTTGTCCTTAGAAGTGGCTCCATGTCAAGAGGACTCTAAAAATGATAAAGAAAAGAACATAAAGAAAGATCAAGATCAAGAACCCTCCATGTCATCCACTCCTTTTCCCAATGTCTCTTATCCGCTTCATGGTTCTTTTGATCCTATACACCCTTTTTCATGCATTCCATCATGTCTTAAGTCTTCTCCTAAGCAAGATCAAGCTACTACTTACACTGTTGAGCTTATTGGCAATCAAAATAACCTTACTACACTTGTGTTTTCCAAAGATGATACTTCCATTAAGGTTGTTAAAAATAGTGTTGTTACTTCCAATGTTAAGCCTATTGAAAATCAAAAGAAAAATTATGCACTTGTGCTATCCAAAGATCCTTGTCAAGATCAAAGTCTTCCATCTTCTTGTTCTACCACTCCATGTTCACTTCCACTTTCTACTCTTCCTAAGTCTTTGCAAGCTTTGAACAATCCTATCAAAGAAGATGCTCATATTCAAGATGTCCACGATTCTATTGAAAATTCTAATGCTCACTCTAAAGATGTTGATATCCTTGGTTGTCATATAGATGCTAATGAACTTATTGATTATCCTTTTGCGTCTTCCACTTCCATCCTTGGACCTCTTCCACCACTACAAAGATCTTCACACCTTCCTTCCATCTTGGGTCCTTATGTCCCTTCACTTTCCCCATTTGCCATCCATCTTGGGTCCTTACATACCTCCATCTCCCATCTTTCCTCAAGATCAACATAGATGCATACCTTTGAATCCTTTTCATCCACCCACCCATCTAAACCAGTCGTATCCTCCCTCCTCCACAATTCCCAAGTCTTTTGGAAGTAACTTGAATGTTCAATACAAGAAAAAGAAGCAATACAAGAATCCATCAAAAAGAGAAGATCACCATGTCTCCTCTAAATGACATGGAGGCATAAAGTCAAAAGAGATATCTAAAAAAAAAACTACAAGACAAGTATGGGTTCCAAAATCCATCATTGAAGATATTATCTCTAAATCATAAAAAGGAAATAAAAAGCCTACGACTATATGGATTCCAAAGTCTCTCTTGAAAGAGTCTGATGTTGAAAAAAAATTGAAATTGACATTCAAGCTTCCAAAGGCTTCCACTACATCTCCTTCCAAAAATATTCTTCCATTCCATGCGCCTAAACCTCAACCTTTGCTATCCATTTGCCATATTCCTTCATGTATTCCTTCATTCACATTTCCTCCACCCTCTCGCCACCCTTCAAGGTGTGTGTTTACATTGATCGTGCCTTCCTTTCCACCTACCCTTTCACAATCCTTCTACCTTCTATCATTTTTCCTCATTTGCCTATTCCTCCTATCTTCCAACCTCACTCGCTTTACATAAAACCTTATCCTCCATTTTTCTCTTCCATCTCCCTTTCCTTATCAGCATCTTTGAGTGTATCATTTTGAATCCTTGGCATATCATGGTTTATCCTTTCAAGGAGCATTATCTAAAAAGCTTGCCTTCTTCCAAAAAAGAAAAATATAAAAAAAATAAAAAATTGAAAATGTGCCTTGGTGAAAACCTAGAAACAGGCACCTTGGTAGCAAAAGTAAAGAGAAATAAATTCATCCTATGGTGAAAACCACTCCCTTGTGGCACCTTGGATAAGTACCATGATGAAAACCTAGCAATCAGACATCATGCGTAGTTCTTCTACATATTTCATCTGTCTCGCCTTCTCTCTTTGATCTTGACAATGTTGATCTATACACGAACATTTGGCTACTTTGTGAGTTGTCTGATGATGATCTTGCTTTCATTCCCTTCTTGTTTAGCCTTCATATCTATTTTCCTCCATTCATTCTAGCCTTTTGCTATCCTTTTCCCTTTTGGTCTTGATCTAATAAAGAGTAAAACATGGTGCTTTGAAACCTCTTGACATGTCTACTCTTTTGGACTGCATCCTTTCCTGCTCTGGCATTACGCTTTTGTGACTTATCCTATGCTGGTCTTTCATTGCTTGTCCAAATGTGCTTTACATGATAATTTTTTCCTAGCTTGAGTATTTCTTGAGGATTTCTTCACTTCATTCTCTTTCATTCTCTTGTCTTCCATCTCTTCCACCAACTTGCCAATCCCTCTTGTTCTCCACCTTGCTAGACATTGGAACTGCACGATATGATCTTACTTGGGAGTTTGCAATGGAAAAAGATGCTATCAAGTATACTAAGTATCAGAACTAGTATCAGAACTAGTATCAGAACAAGTATCAAAATTAGTATCATAATCAGTATCAAAACAATTATCATAATCAGTATCAGAATTAGTATCAGAACCAGTATCAGAACAATTATCAAAATCAGTATCAGAATCAGTATCAGAACTAGTATCAGAACTAGTATCAAAATGAGTGTCAGAACAAGTATCAGAATGCCTATAGGGGCTACACCTTTTGCTTTAGTTTATGGGTCTGAAGTGGTACTACCTATTGAGGTTGAAATCCCATCACTCCGAATTAGAATGCATGGTCTAGTAACTGATGATGACTACAGAGTGTCTAGGTTGCAAGAACTTGAACTACTAGATGAGCACAGACAAGTAGCGTATGATCATCTCAGAGTATATCAGAAGAGAATGTCTAGAGACTACAACAAGAAAGTTAGACACAGAGAATTTCAGGTTGGCGATCTAGTCTTGAGAGAAAATCCAAAAAATCAATCCCATCGAGAATGCAAGGGGAAGTTCGAACCCAATTGGATGGGTCCCTTTGTTATCACTGCTACTTTTGGCTCTGGTGCCTATCAACTCTCAACAACTGAAGGAGAACAGCTCCGAGAACTAATCAACGTTCTCCATCTGAAGAAATTCTATGCCTAAAGCATTTAGTGCTTGGTAAATGTCCTGAAAAAATCTTAAAAATCATAAAAAGTCCTGAAAAAATGAACATCTTGGTGAAAACCTAGCAATAGGCACCTTGATGATTCACAAAAAAATCAAAAAATATCAAAATTCACAAAAAAATCAAAAAAATATCAAAAATTCAAAAAACTTGAAAAAATGAAAAATACAAAAAAAAAGAAAAAAAGAAAAAAAAAGTACCTTGGTGAAAACCTGGAAATAGGTGCCTTGGTAGCAAAAATAGAATCTCTACCAAGATGGTGAAAACCTGGCAAATGGGCGCCACTTGTTCAAAATGCTCCATCTATCAGTACAATCTTGGTCTTTCCCAGCTTTCAGTCTTGCTTTAGTTTGTACATATCCCCAGCTTGTTTTCACATTTCTAGTTTTCAATAAGTCAGTCTGTACACCAATCAGCTCAAGCGTCTGTATCCTATCAATGTCATATCCTATGGTCTCCCATGTATCTTAGATGGATCATATCTAGTCAGAGTCCTTTGAAGCTCCATGTGAGTCAGTCAGTCTGTCTCGTCTCCAAAAAGAATTTTGCATCTACAACAATCAAACATCAAAACAAACTGAAAACAATCTATGCTTCATGCTTTTATCTCCTTGTATGCTTACTGATTCTCATTGAGATTTTTTCATATTGTGTCCCTTTGAGCTCTTCGATGATGTCCTTTACAGGATTTAGAGGGTGATGACTAGGGGCATAATCTTTTCTTTTTCTTCTACTTGTATGTGACAATCTAACACCTTTGGAAATTTTGGATTGAAATGGTGTCCGGCTATAAGAGCCTCTATCTTGAATTGGATGGCCATGCATACCTCGACCATTGATACCCAAAAAATTCAAGGAAGTTTGATCTAACTATTGTCTTTTAGAGTGAGTTCTTTCTCCTACTGTGAAATGCGATCTTGCCTAAGGATGTGAATGATAAAGGGTCACTACGGGTAATTCACATTGGATCTAGAATGATCTCTTGACTATTTGATGTGTTTGCAATGCAAGGCGTATTCAGGTCATCATGACATTCATATTTTGATGCTTCTACAAATTGTTATATCAAAATGGACATGATATTCAGGTCATCCTGGCGTTTGTGCCTTGATGCTTATATCTAATCTGACATTCTGAAAATAAAATCAATATTCATATATCCATGGTTGTTGACCAGTGGGTGTTGTATTGATTCTTGTGCATACAAATCGATATTCATATGTCTATAGTTTCATAGCTAGTGGGCATTGTATTGATTTATCCGGTTACCAAAAAGTTCAATGATGATAACAAATCGACATATGATCAGTGACTAGGTCCTAGGTCTTAGGTTGCATTTCATATTGCATGCTTCTTTGCATTTTTCATCTTTGCATGATCTCACAATGGCTAAATGAACTTCAATGCTTAAATAATTCTTCATATCAATTCTTCAAATCTAACAAGAGTTGAACCTCACACGAAGGTTCCTCCAACGAAGCAGCAAGTAGAATCCTTTTTCGGGATCAAAATTCAAATTTGAGATCATTCATATTATTAACTACTTGCATATTCAACCTTCAATCATCACAAAAATCCAGTATTCAACTTAATTGATTATCTTACATCAAACTATCAAAATTTCAACTTGGTCAACCATGGTCAACTCATGGTCAAACCTAGTCAAACTTGGTCTTTTGGGACCTTCTAACGATGTAGAATGCATTCTTGAACGTGTATAACCACTTTTCCAATCAATTAACATGCTTCTAAACCATTTAACGCTGACTTCTCTTGTCAGATTTCAATTTTAATCCCGAAGGGGGCATGGTATTGCAGATCATTCAAAGTCTGTAATCAAATTTGAAGTCATATCTTTTTTTTCTATCAATATCTTTCATCAGTGATCAAGACAACAATCACGTCTAGTCGCTGATTCATCAAAAGTCCTCATCGCTCGGGGCAAATCTATCATCACTTGGGGCATATCAGATTCATCAAGATCCATATCAATCTGGTATTCTCCTAATCTTGTAAACTGTATCATTTTTTGCAACCATTGGATCATAGTATTCTTTCCTTGGTTCTTCGGCAACTGAAGGATTCAGATGTGATACCTGCTAGTTCTGCTAAGACAATCGAGTCTAGAACGGGTCACTCACTTCTTATCAATCCTAAGGTTCAGAATTAGGTATTTTGACACTTTTTCGCAATCATCAGTTCATTGCTGCTATAGTAAACATTATCTTTGGTCATTCAGGACCTCCTATCTCAATATCTTTCAATCGGTTTCTATCTTGAGATCGGTTTATCTTTTGAATCAGTTTCATATCTTTATCAAACACAGACTATCTTTGAACCACTATGCTTCGCACAGTAATTCAAAGAGGGGAAAAATGTAATACCCCAAAAATGGGCTATAAGTTCATTAACCTCCTACATCGACAAATCGAACAAAATTGACATCGAAGTCCTAACCTAAGGCACATCTAAATATCATCGAATCATAACTGATTATCTTAAATTCTACATCAGAGAATATTCCTAGTAATATTCCTAATTATCATAATTATCTTTAATTTAATGATTATTTGGCAATAAATCACATTTATCCTAAAATTTGATTAATTGAATATTTTCATATTTAATTAATTAGATTTAATATTTTCCACTTAATTGTTTAATTAAATTTAATTCTATCTATTATTAATTGTATTATTTAATTTTGACAATAAATCAAAATTCCTATCTTTAATTGATTAAATTCTTATTTAATTAATTAAAGCATGTTGTCATTATTTAATAATATAATTTTTAATAAAAGTTTGATAAAATAGTTAATTAACCCATAAATTAATTATTTTATTTCAAAAATCAGTTAAGTTGAGCATAAATCACTTTATTATTAAATTAATTCATAATTAAAACATGCACAATCATAAAAGCAGACAACTGTCAATTATCAATTAAAGCTAAACTCTATTTTGAGTTAAAGCTTAGCTTTTGCATGTTTTTGTGACTTGATTATCTGTTATTATCAGATAACTCAAAAATCAAGCTGAGTTATTTGAGTGATTTATGGCTTTTATCCATGCACCTCCAAAGCCTTGGATTTCTATAAAAACAAGGCTCAGCTCTTCATAATTCATCTCTCAATCATCTCTCAAATTTGCATCCAAGCATCTCATATTTTTGCACAATCATGCTGGAGAATTGGAATTGAAGAATCAAAGCTCTTGCGAATCGACATCTTTGTGAGATCAATCTTATTTTTGCATTCATATTGCATATCATTATTAGATTAGCATTGCATATCAATTTTCAATAGCATTCATAGCATATCAATTTCATCTAGCATAGATTCATATCAAGTTTTCATTCTTTATTGCATCATAAAATCCAAAAAAAATATAGCTTAATTGCATTCAATCTCATATCTAGATCAATTGCATTCAAATCCTTCATTTAGGTGTCATCTAGGTCACTGATCTCAATTATAATCTGAGAACATCAATCTCACACCTACTAGAAGGCAGTAAATCACTTGGTTAGAGTAGATTTCAATTTTGCACGATTTTGATTATAGCTAACCTCTAATGTTTTACTGAAGTGTTGTGTTTACAGATCAGGTACAAAATTCACACACACACATGTACCTTCATATAGTTGGGAAGATATTAGATTTGTATTTGGACAAGACTATTCCAACCATGCCTCAGATATCCAACAAAGCATCCATTGAAAGCACATTAAGAGATTATATAACATTGGACTTGAAGACCTTCAGGGTCAAGATGCAAATGAGATACATGATTCCAGAGAGAATTGTGGAAAAATACAAGGATACAATTTGTTTTATGGTGGAGATAGATACAACTTGTATGGAAGCTGTTGAGCCAAGAACTAAGTGGATTCATCCACTTGGTTATAAGGTTGAGGAAAAGGTCCTTGAAGCATATGCACAGGTACTACTTTCAGCCCCCAAAGATCCTAATGAACCTAGGTGGGGAACATATGAGGAGAAAACCAAAGAAGTAGATGCTAAGCTAAATAGTGTAGCAACAAAAAGGAAGGTTGCTAAAGTCACATCAGAAATATTGAGAATACATGGTGTGTCCCAACTAGACCTTAAAAAGGCAAGGGAAGAGAAGATTGCTTTGGAAATGAAAAGCATAGCAATAGAAGAAGAACAAGAAGATCCTAAGATGAAGAAGATAAAAATTGAAAAAGATGACAGTCAAAAGGATATAATTGATGACACTCCTTCTACGCCCAAAGAAACCAATGATTCTAATGCTCCTCCAAAGTATAAGACAATAGTCAAAAGAAAGAAAGCAACCATCACTAGTCATCCATCCTCACAAGCTACAAGGAGCAAGAAAAACATTCAAGCACCTCCTAAGGTAGGATTTAGACCAAGCCTTAAAGTATTGAGCACAAGTAGGGAAGTTTTATGAATCATACAGTGAGATTGACAAATCAGAAATACATGATATGATTGTTAAACATATGATAAAGTTCAAGAAGATAGTTCTTGAATTGAAAACAAAAATTCTAGATAAAGTATGGGAGATAATGGATACCTTAAAGAGACAAGCCACTAAAGAAGACTTTAGAATAAGGGAACAAATTCTTGATTCCACTCTTCCAGTATGTTCTATTGAAGAAAAGTCATTGTTGTTGAATTTGGTGAAGCCGCACTTAAGGTCAAAGATGAGAACACTACACCTCATGAACAAAGACTATGAGCTGATCTCTAAGGAAGTAGAGAAGGCCTTTGAGAAGGTATTTTTAGAACAATACATGAAACCTATGTTTGCTCCCATATCTCAAGTACCTAGTAAGCAAGACAAAGTAGCAGAGACTATCAAGGTACAGTCTATAGGTCCTTAGGCTTTAGCACCTGCAGTGGAAGTACAAACAAAGTTAGATAAATCTATGCCCATGTTAGAATCACTCAAGGACAACACCATTATCATTGATAATATGGAGATAGCCATGGCGGCCACTGACATGGACTTAGATAAGTTTGAGGAAGCTTTTGTGAGCATACAAGAAGTTGAGATCTTATGCAGTAGCTCACCTCCCACTCATCAAGAAGAGGTATTAATTGAAAATATATTAGATGAGAAAATGGAAGAGGAAGAAAAGAAATAAGAAGATAAGATGGAAGAAAAAGAACAAGAGAAAGATGAAACTTTTGTTGAACTAGCCAAGGTAAAACTAGAAGTTATGGATAACACTCACATCACTCCCTCCTTAGCATTGTTGTCAAGTTTGACACCTTCCACATCCAATTTGGACTCATGGAGAGAAGAAGACTTGATTAAGTTTAGCACCCTAGCTATGGAGAAGGAAAAGGAGAAACAAGTAATGAGAAATCCTCTCCTTGTGGAATCAGTGAACATACTAAATAGTTTGTTGCCTATAGACATGAAAGTGAATAAGGTACACTCGGTTGATGATGTGAGTACAGCTATCTCATAGTTCAAAAGTAATTTTTCAAGCCTTGAAGAATCTACATCCAAAGTTGTAGAAGAGAAGTACCTGAAGAAGAGATTGAATGATTTGATGAGAAACTTTGCACTAGATCTAAATTCACTCAAGACAAGACAAGAATCTTTAAAGTAATTTTCTGATCAAGGAAGGAAATTCATTGCAGACTGCATGGATCAGGATAAGCTTACTGATGCCCATCTTAATAAAATACAAGAGGCATAAGCTATGATTGAGGAGGTAAAGAGTTTAGTGAAAGAATCATCCACTAATGTGAACATGTGAAACAATTTCTACCAAGGTCAGTTGGACAAAATTGAGAAGGCAAAGAAAGAGATGGCAAAGATAAGGTCTAGATAGACTCAGTTGAGGAATGCTCTTGCGCCCTCACTAGACATTCTCAATTAGAACATAAAGGATATTGATGCCATAATGGTAACCTATGATCAAGTTCCAAGAATAGATCTGAAGAAGATGGAGAAACTTCAATATGCTTTATGCGCCCATCTCTAGATAGTTAACACTTTGATAACTTTTTGGAAGAAGGAGATCCAAAACCTCAAGATAGAATATTCAGATGTTTTCCCTAAGTATGTGCAGATACAATTTTTTGGTACAACTTTTTCATTAATGTCAAAGGGGGAGTTGTGTATAGAATATGTAGGATAATATGTATAGTGAGATATAAGATTATGTATAAGAAATGTATAAAAGACAAAAGTTTTTTGTGTTAAGGGACAATTAGCAACATGACCATATTCCTTTGTTACCATCAATGAAAAAGGGGAATATTGTTGGAAAGTTGTCTATATTGAGGTATATGACTAGATATAGTGTTGTCATTATGGAAACAATGTCATATAGTAGTTTGGAGTCAGCGCACTTGATGTAAAGATCATAATTTGGTTAAGTGTTGAAGATTGGATAGTGTACAGAGTTCCTACAACTCAGAGCATCAGCGCACATGTGTACAAAAGAATTATGGTATGCACCCTAGAAGTTAAGTTTGTAGACTATACTCATGATTATTCTATGAGCTCACAAGTAGATGTGCAAGAATGAGAAAGTTATAGTTAGTTGAAGTTGCATAGCCAATGTGTGCCAATAGTGAATAGATCATGGAGCTGACAGTTAGCATTTAGGTTTGTGATTATAATGTAATGTTGTAAAGGCTATGTGCCCATTGTATTTAGTTTTCTGACATGTTTATATGTATAATTTTAAGCACTCTTAAGAAAATTCATTTGGAAGCATTGTTTGTAATTAGTTATAGGGCCGACCTAATTGTGTATTTTGTATGAGCCTATAAATATAAGGTGCACCTATTGTATTTGGTATGGAAGTGAATAAGAAGTTGTAATAATTAGAGCTTAAGTGTGTGAAGACACTAGAAGATTTATTAGATCTTTGCTAGAGGTTAAAGCATTAGCACATCAAAGGAAATGATCTGACAAGCAGTGTCACAGTGACAGTTCATCCTACAGATATAGTGTGCATCTGAGATTAGAAGGTTGTAGCCTTCACCACTTGAGTAGTGAGCTCTTGGACAGTGCATCCTTTCCCCTAATAGGAATGATTGTAAAAGACTCCTAACAGGGTCCAACCCTTAACAAGGTCTACTATACTTAAAGCATTGTAAAGCTACTCCTAACAGGGTAAAGGATCTTCTGACAAGGATCACAAAACACTAGTGCAGAATATTAGTGGGTGTCAATTGCCACTGGGGTTTTTACCCATTTGGGTTTCCCTGTAATCATATTGGTGTCATGTGTTGATTTCATGTTTCATGTTTATGTGAATGTTTATTTCAGTACTTAATCATTTAAGTTCAACATAAAGATTAAAGAGAAAAGTTAAAATATAGTGAACACTGATTCACCCCCCCCTCTCAGTGTTCCCATTCCTAACAATCACCGACCCATTTAGTATTAACTAAATTTGGATGAAAACATTAAATGTTATAATAGTTGACTAAAATTGATGAGCTGGAAATTGCTTATGATTCTAAGGTAATTGATGAAGTTTTTAATAAGATCCAAGGCTGACAAAATTTAGAGATGATCGAAAGGAAGAGAATGAAACATGTTATTTGAAACATCTTCTGAGGGAGTTTGAAGTGGAAAAATGGATGAATAAGATTAAGAGGAAAAATCTAATGGCTGATATGAAAATAGTTTACCCGTCTATTTAAGAGACATGAGATTCATAGTTGAACTATGCGGAATGAATAGAGGTTGCAGAATATTTTGTGTGAAGACATTTTTCATGTATTCCTAATCAAATTGGCTACAGTTAGAACTGAGCTGAACTGTAGGCATAACTGAGCCTCAGAGATATATACACTAAGTGAAGTAAGCTAGGGGATATGATGAAGTGAATTGATTATTAATCAGATGAGTTTTTTTGAGCCTAGAAAAGATCTGAATACTTGCAAATTGAGTTGTATTTGAATAATATCACTATTGTATCAATTTAACCATTGTTATAGAAAAAATATCTTAACTGAGTGGACTTAACAATCTTTTGTATTTCCATATGACATTCAGGGAATGTTAATTATTATCTTGTTGACTCCATAGTGAATGTTGGTCAAAAGTTAACTGTTAGTGATAAATCCTTTAACCAAGTCACATATGAAAGTGTGTATTGTATCCTTTAACAAGGTTGGCTCCTAATTGAGCTCACTTAAAAAGAGTGAAATATTTTGGGCTACCGGTCCTAGGTGGTTTTTCCCTTTATAGGGTTTCCATGTTAAATATTTGTGTTATGTGTTATTTGTTATGATTGTTTTTCTATCATACTTTACATGTTTCATATTTGATTAATTGGTAAAGAGAGTTTTGGAAATGACCGATATTCGGTAAATGAATAGAAAGATAGTTATTTTATCTTATCGAGCTGTTTGATTTGTTGAATAAGTTTGAAAAACTACATCTGAGAGTTTGGGACTATAGGATAACTGATTCACCCCCCCCCCCCCCTCTTAGTTATCTAACACTAAATAGTTATGGGACTTGTTAATTGGTCCTAAAACCTCTAAGGACCCCTTAGGACCCTTATGATACATAATAGGTCATAAGGGGACCTATTTTGTACTAAAGGATCCTATGACACACTAATGGGTTCCAAATGATCCTATAAATCATTAATGGGTCCTATAACCCCTTAGGTACCCTTATGATACATAATGGGTCCTAATGAGTTCTAAGGGGTCCTAAGGGGGCCTATGACCATTCTGAACTAATTAGGAACCCTTAGGACCCATTTAGACTCCTTAGGACACATTCAGAGTTTTAGGAAACATTAATTGGTCCTAAGGATCCTAATGGGTCATAGGACCCATTAATGGGTCTACCTAGAAGCTAGTTGTACTATAAGAGGAACAACATCACACTCTGAAGTATGGAAAATTTTGTACTAAGGGGTCCTAAGGGGTTGTAGGACCCATTAATGAGTCCTAAAGGGTCATAAATGGCTCTAGGACTCATTAATTGATCATATAACCCCTAGGGACCCCTCATGACCCCTTATGACATAGAATGGGTCCTAATGCATACTAAAGGGTCCTAGGACACATTAATGGGTACTAAATGTTCCTAGAACTCATTAATGGGACCTATAACCCCTTAGGACCCCTTATGATGTATAATGGGTCCTAAAGGGTCCTAATGCAAGCTAGGCGATCCTAATGGGTCATAGGACCCTTTAATGAGTCCTAAGTGTTCCTAAATGGTTCTAGAACTCATTAGTGGGTCCTAAAACCCCTAGGAACCACTTAGGACTGCTTATGATACACAATGGGTTCTAAGGGGTCCTAATGCATACTAAAGGGTCAAAGGACACACTAATGGGTCGTAAATGGTCCTAGGAATCATTAATGGGTCCTATGATCCCTTTGGACTCCTTATGATACATAATGGTTCCTAAGGGTCCTAATGCATACTAAGGGATACAAAGGGTTCTTAAAAGTGTTATAGGAAGCATTAATGAGTTCTAAGGGATCATAAATGGTTCTGGGACTCGCTAATGTTTTTAATGACCCTAAGGACCATTCCAAAAGCATTATGATACATATGTTGGTGAGTTGGATGTCTTGTCATTGATGTCAATGTATCTATTGGTATACTTTGGTGAGTGGAGCAGTATTTTTAGAGGTTCAACGATGATTGGTTACTATAAATGAGGAGTCACACACCTCGTGGGATGTTGTAAAGGTTTCTATTTGGTCCATATAAAGTTTCATATGTTGACATGAGGATTTGGATGTGTTATAAAGATGAGTTGTGATTGGTTATTTTACTATCTGTCAGTGATTGACAAGGTAGCATAGATCAATTTTGTGTACACACTCAGGTTGATATTTTTGGTTTCCCACATGGTGATATGATTAGGACATGGTGAGGTGTCCTCAACTCAAAAGGTTCATCATTTAGATATCTACAAAGCCTATTTTTGATGTCACTGAGGTAGTTGAATGTGTTCTTGAGCCTCGACAAGAATACTGGTGGAAAATCCAATGGATAGGGTAGATTTGAGTATTTTTATATTATTCATGATTCCTAAGGATGTTCCTAGATTATGTGATTGATGGTTTAGTGGTTCACATAGATTGTGGTGATCAAGTCTAGAGGATTCTATAGTTGGTAATATATTTATTGTGTTCTTGGAAAACTTTATTAGTAAAATGTTTTTTATAAAATTGAAGAGCAATTTACAAACAAAATTTAAGTTTGAGAGTGTTGACAAGGATTGTGGGTATGTTTAGTAGTCAAAATGGATTTTAACTGTGAATTTAGATGCATGGATTTTCAATTTGATTTTGAGGGTGTAGCTGACCATGTTTTTTGTTGAAGGTTGATAAATTATTTATGAAATCAAGGTAATATTATCATATTGTGGATGCTTGAATGTGTGTGGAGAAAGAGTGAGAAATTTGTTGGTGATCAAAGTGTTCATCTAAAGAAGTCAGAGAAGGGTTATACGATATTTTTGTTGTACTTAATTGGAACTGACTTTGGCATGAGATAGATTCTACTATGTATAGTTCACAAATTTTTTGATTGTTGTCAAATTGACCATTGTAGTGGTCTTATATTTAGTATTCCATTGAGATGTAGCCCAACTATTTTTGAGAAATGATCTCTATGTATTTTTATTTAATTCATGTGCATTCCCCTTTTGTAATTAGCTTGTACTTCTACCAATGTATTAGTCTTATTATGGATTCAAGCCCCACCTTTATTTTTTCCTAATTTGGGTTTCCATGATAAATATCTATGTGTTTAGTGTTGTGGATGATTTATAATTTGTGTATACTTTATTTATTATTCATAAATCACACTTAAGGGTTTTATGCATAAGGGTTTCAAGGTTTAAGGGTTTTAAAGATATAGTATTCTTGAAGAAACTAGGTCAATCCCCACTCAGTTGCTTTCTGCCTCATTTCCTACAATTGGTATCAGATCTTGGTCCCTTGAAGGAAGCCTACCAACTTGAGGGAGATCCGAAGATGATAGAATACATGAAGAAAAATCCAAGGTTTGATAGAGCCAACTACACTTTATGGAAGATCCACATCATAATTCATCTTAGTTGCATTGATGGAGACTATTGGAAGCTTACAAAAGAAAGATACATTCCTCCTACAATTCCAACAACTCTACAAGAGATCAGTGATGCCAAAGCCAATATTAGGGAAAAGGAAGCTTATTTGAGTCCATCGAATGATACTGAAATGACTAATGTCATGGAATTGGAGGCAGCCATTGAGATATGAAAGAAGTTGTAGATATTGAATGAAGGAGATAAGGAAGTCAAGGTTGCCAAGTTGTAGAGATTGAAGGAAAAGTATGAAGCATTGAAAATGGGTGAAGATGAAAGGATTTCCTCATTCATGCTTAGGTTAAATGAGTTTTGACTTTTATCAGATGTGTTGTAGGTACCTTGGAAGAAGATGCGATTGTTGCAAAAGTACTAAGATCTCTACCCCCTTCCTACAATCACAAATTTTTATCCATTGATGAGATCAAGATGGTAAAAAATGTGAAAAGAGACAAATTGGTTGGTAAGCTTACTACCTTTGAGTTAAGTACATTTTCTGATGTAGTACCTAAGGTTGAGAATGCTTTTAAATTAAATCTATTTAAGAAGGAAATCCAAAGATCATATTAGAGTGAAGGATCCTCAAGAAGGATGTCAAGATATGAGAGGGAGATGAAGGGAATGGATGAAGAAGAAAATGAACTTCAAGAGATAGAGGCATTAATCATAAGGAGAATACCCAAAGCTTCTTCTATGAAGTACAAAGAGAAGATACCACTCAAATTATTTTCATACAATAAAATAGTACACTTTTCTTCTAGATGTCCAGATAGAGCTTCTAACTAGAAGAACAAACCTATTGTTGTGAAGAAATGCTAATTTTCTCTTGATGATGATGATTATGGAGTTACAAATGATGAATCTGACAAGAATGATGATGAGTTCACATTCATTATCTCAAAGATGAGGATATTATGCCTATGGATTCTAAGCCTTCTACTTCATTCATTTCCATTTAGGAAGAATGTACTAAGTTTGATGATTTGATGCCTACTAGTTATACTATTATGTTTTTGAAGAAATGTCGCTAGTCACTAGTACATTTGAGACCTTTTTCTGGAGGCTATGCATCTCAATTCCAACCCTACCTCATCAATCAAGTGACCCTAATCGATGTTGTAGTTTTGGTGTCAAAATCAATGATGGTTAGGATGTGAGTCGTAATTACAATGCATCTGACCATCGAAATATACATGGGAAGAGGGCCTACCAACATGGTTAGAGATGGTCAACATGTCATCGAAACTATTTATTGTTGTCAAAATTACAATGGAGATTCTACATAAATGATGAGTATGCTATACATGCGACATCTACCTGTTGGATATTTGTGATATATAGCCACTGTGTATAGTGCTTTGTTGTCGGTCATTCACTAATGATCATCATAATTATGATGGTATGCTATATTTTCTAAAAATATATATTTTTTGTGCATGGAGTGAGACCTTAAAATATTGATCTTCTCTTTGTTTTGAGAATAGTTTAACATTCTCTACTTAACAGGTCTAACCATGTGAAGGTGGAAGCTCATCTGGCCCCTACTAGGAGCCTCTTATGACCCTTTATGATACTTTAAGACCTATCAGATGTATTCTTAGGGATCATAAAGGGTCATAAGGGGTCATAAGGGGTCTTGGAACACAATAACTAAGAAACATAAAGGTAGGCATCATGGTCACAATTTTTTGGAGAAACAACATAATTGAGTGGTACACCTAGACAATGCAACACAACCACTACTCCTCCAGTTCCAAGTTGACACTACAAGATCCAAAAACCATAGATAAGGAATAAATTTAGAGAGCAGAGGAGGAGGGCTATAATGATCAAAATACTATAGGGACCCTATATTATTTTGGTCATTATGGCCCTCCTCTGCTCTCTAAATTTATTCCTTATCTATGGTTTTTGGATCCTACAGTGTCAACTTGGAACCAGAGTAGTGGTTGTGTTGCATCATTTGGGTATACCATTTGATTATGTTGAGTCTCCAAATGGTTGTGACCATGATATCTACATTTATGTTTCTCAATTTTTGTAATATCTAAATTTATGTTTCTCATCTATCATATTTATGTGCATGTTCTTTATGAGTTTGGCTTCTCTCTGTCATATCCAAAACAAGATTTCCCCACTCTGAATTGAGAATGCATGTGCAACTACATAGAATATGCATGGATAATAGGTGGAGCTGAAAAAATGAACCAAGTTTACATTTTTTTAATAGGTCTATAATTTTTTTAATTTATAAACCATCATGAAGGTTACAACTCTGGCAGCTATGGGTGGGAGAATGTCCTCAACAAGCTAGCAAATAAAAAGTCTTAATTTTCTTGCATGCTGAGGACATTACCCTCGCCAATAAGAGTCAAAATTATAATGTTCACGATGGTTTATAACTTAAAATACCTAATTAAAGACCTCTATAAAAAATCAAACCTATTGTATTTTTTAGCTCCACCTAATATCCTATGCATATGAATTGAGATTGCATATTGTGATGTAAGGGCATCCAAGGTTAAGGCAGAGGCATTATGTGTCCTCAATAAACTACATGGAGTGTTTGTGTTTTGGCTGATTTTTACTCGGTTGCAGCCTTGACCAACGGTCTTAGTCATGGAAGGAAGCTCAATCACTGAAGGAACTCGGTAGTCTTTGGCGCTCAGTGAAATTGTTGCTTGGTCATGCTTGCGGTGCTCAGTCAATACTGGTGCTTGGTGATGCCTGGCGTGCTCGGTAATTTTACTATTTCTCGATAGTTCTGACTTACCGATTGGAGTTCTATGTGATTTGTTGAGCTGAATTGGTGAATTAATTGATGGTAGCCATTGTCTTGGGCTAACATGTAGAATTAAATGTTTGTATACATTTGTAGGCTGACTTGTATGGCATTTAATTATTTGTTTTGGGGAGTTAAGGGTTTCATCCAGCCGACTTCTGGCTAATGATTAGTATTTAAGGAAGGCTTGGGTAGATGTTTAGGGATAGATTTTTGGGAGATCAGAACTAGGAGACTTAGTAGATTTGGAATTCAGATGTGAAGCTTGAGAGTGAAGTTGTGGAAAAGTTATTGATGTTCTTGTAGATCAGATTGTAATTTGATAGTCCTTTGTAGCAGAGCTAGGGGTTTGCATACTTAGAGACAAGGAGGTTTCTTGGAGGCTTGTGAGATCAAGTTTAGATCTACCTTAGGGTTTCCATCAACTTTTGATTGTCTTCAAAGCTGAACTAGCTAAGATTGTATTGGATCTAATTGTGGATCTTGCAGAATTGTTTCATTTTATAATTGTCCCTAACCCGGAAGGCCTTACAGTCGAGCATGTTAATGAAAATTACTTAAAAAAATTGTGGTGTTGACTATTTTGTTTAGTATTCTACTGTGTAATTCTTTTGGCTACAAGGTTTGGACTATCCTTCATTGGATCCACCATCCTTGATTACATAAGGTGGTATCAGAGAGAAGTTTTGTTCTTGTTGGAACGAAAGTTAGATTTTTGTTGTAGCAAAAGCTTGACCTAGCAAGGTTGATCTTGCAAAGTTGATCTGATTGGAGCAAAAGATTGTGCACAACTTGGATTACAGATCCGAAGCACTAAACTTGTGAAATTGTGCCCTAGTTGTTTGCAAGATTGTAGGTTGAGATATGAATTGTTGCAACTTGGAAATTGTCACAAGGTGGTCGGTGAGGGTTTGTCTTATCTTTAAGGATGCCTTTGAGAAGATTGGACCCTAGAGTTATTTTAGATCTTTGTGATAATGTTGAATCCCAAATCAAAGAGAACGTGAAATCAAATTTTAGATCTCAGATAAAATTGATGAAGAATGACATAGTCACCAAGATCATGAGAACTGTTGTTGGTATACCTCAGAATTTTGGTACTGAGGATGGCTATGAAGAAGCTACTAAAGAATTTGAGACTACTAGATCTAGTGGTGATGACCGGAGGAACAGATCTGGTGAAGACATAACTACTTAGTTACCTAGATCTACTTCTCGGTTTAGTTATTACTAAATGGAAGTTTCTACTTTCTCTAGTACTTTGAAACCCAACAATCTGATTGATTGGATTGGTGAACTTGAAGATTTCTTTAAGCTGGAAGAAATTGAAGATCCTCTTCGGGTGAGATTAGCATAGACAAAGTTGAAAGGACATGCTACTCTTTGGTGGAAGGAACTATAGAGAGACCGAGAAGATGAAGATGAAACAAAGATCAATCAGTGGAGATTGATGGTGACTAAGTTGAAAGCTAAGTTCATACCGGCTGGCTATGAGCTTGACTTGTTTAAGAAGTTATAGAATCTAAAGCAGAATGATTTGTCTATTGAAGATTATACCAAGGAGTTCTACAAACTTACTATTTGGTCTAGACACAAAGATCTTGGTAAGGAAAAGGTAGCTCGGTATGTGAATGGTCTGAGATTCAATATCCAAGATGAGCTTGGTATGCTGAAGATTGATTCTATTGAAGATTCTTATCAGTATGCTCAGAAGGTAGAAGATAAGTTGAAGAGGAAACAACCTAATAACTCCTAAGGGAAAGAAAAGATTGATCACTTGGTGAAGGATAAGCCGAGTAATGCAAAAGATGAATAGAAACCTATGGAACCAAAGAAGAAGATAGATAGAGTTATCTTTAATGGAACTTGCTATAACTATGGAGAGGAAGGAAATTGTTCTTTTGAATGTACATAGAAGAAGGTTGATCGATGAATTTCTATGATGAATGAGAACATTCAGAATGAACCTGAATTAGAGAACTTGCTACTTCGGTGAACATTGCTCGGTACAAAGGATGAACCTTGTCAGAGGAGTAATTTGTTTAGGACCCAATGCAAGACTGAAGGTAAACTATGTGATGTTATTGTTGATAGTGGTAGCACTGATAACCTTGTTGTTGAAGACCTGGTTCAAAAACTTGGTTTGAGTAGAATGAAACATCCTTATCCTTATAGGCTTGGTTGGTTGCAAGATGTTCATGCTTTGGAAGTTAGGGAACAATGCTTCATTGATGATCAAATTGGCCAGTACAAGGATCTTGTGCTTTGTGATATTGTGAAGATGAATAGTTGTGATATACTACTTGGTAGAACTTGGCAATATGATTGCAGAGCTATTTATGACTGTGTAAGAAATGTGTTTACTATTGAGAAGAATGATAGGAAGTTTTCACTGATGCCTCTGATGGATGCAACACTTGATAGGAGAAGCCTGAGTATTGGTAGTCGAGTTGAGATTGTGGATCCTGAGGAAATGAATGATTAGTATGGAGAACCGACTTGTACATTTTCAAGGAAAGACTTGAAGAGACAAAGGAAACTAAAGTGGAAGACTTTGCAAGTAGAAAAGGTGGAGGACTTGTATGTGAAGAACCAGTTTGGGATTTATTTGTTGAATCCTGGAAGATGTTCTTCTCACATATCAACATCTTTTGGAGCATGGGGTGTCTAATGTAGGGGCATCCAAGGTTAAGGTAGGGGCATTCTATGTCCTTGGTAAACTGCATGTAGTGTTTTTGTTTTGGCTGATTTTTACTCGGTTGCAGCCTTGACCTATGGTCTTGGTCATGGAAGGAAGCTTGGTCACTGTGTAAAGGGTAAAATGTGGATGGGGTCCTAGAACAATGGTTTGCACATAAAAGAGACCTCAAAGCCAATATTTTACACTTATATGAAATTGTATTGATATGGAAAGCAAATGTAGATGACAAATGTTGAAATGAAGAGATAAAGGTACTTGCCTCTAAAAAAGAATCGGCTGAAAATCCTATCAAGCCTTCTCAGAAACTATTGATTTTCATGTAATTGAACCATAACTGCAAGATCTACAAAACCTAGAAATCTTTTCCAAGTCTGAGGGAGGTCATCTTTGACCCTCATAAAAGGTCAAAGGCTATATTTTTATTCTGAAGGTCAACTTTGATTTTGTTAGTGGATCTCAGAAGCTTGGCGAAAAGGGTATCCAGATCTATACTTTAATTCGCCATCCCACACCTGTACCTACAATAAAAATGGATTTTTTTGTTGGGGGGGAAGGGGTTTGCCTTAGTCAAACCCCAATTTAGGAATTAACCTTGAAATTGAATTGAAATTGCTGGAATAAACAAAGTAAATGGAACAATTCAGCTTGCTTGAGTTGAAACCCTTTTGGAGGATTTGAATCCTTGAATCCACAAGAATGGATGAATGTAGAATCAAATGTAGGATGTCTCCAATCAATTGTATTTAGATCTTCAACACCAATCTTGAATGGATCTTGAATTTGGGAGAGGCTTGAATGGAAATGGAGGAATCTTCAATAAGAGGGCTCCATAGAGCTTGAATCCTTCAATGGGTACTAATGGGTCTCCTTGATGAATTGGATCTTGAATGCTTTAAGGATTTAATTCTTGAATGCTTGATCTTCTTGCTTGAGAGATTGTGAGATGAGATGGAGAAAATGAGAGAGGAAGGTTCCCTTTTATAGTGATCTAGGGCACAAGAGGGGCCTCATAGAAAACAATAATTAAGGGCCCATGGCACAAAACACTAGAGAGGTGCACTTGGAGAGGAAATTAAATTAAAGTCTTGACACAAAACTCTAGGAGGGGACCACCCTTAATATAGAAATAAAATAATTATTTAAGAGCCTTGTCACAAAATTTGAGGTAAGGCCAACCCCAAAGTTAATTTTGTGCATTAGGCACAAAACCTGAGAAAGGCTAATCTCCAATAATAAATTAGGAATCCTATAAAAATATCAAGAAAGGTCCACCTCAAATATTAATTTAAGAATTTGACACTTAATCTAAGAAATAATGGCCCTGAAGAGGGAAAATACAAGATTTTGATGAAATCTCAAAACTAAAAACTAACCCCGAGGATCCCAGACCCTAGGGTCAAGGACAAGGTCAAAAATGACCTAGGTCAGGGTTGAGATCATCCCTAACCTAGGTCAAGGTTGAGGTCAACCTTGACCTAAGAGGTCGACCTTGACCCTGAGGTCAAGAATCTCAGGTTCACAGTCCAAAATGCCAGGAAAATGTTAGGAAGAAGTGGAAAATGGGGTAGAACAGGGGAAAAAGCTAGATCCAAGTTGAGTACCCATTCAAGGCATTCAACATGACCCCAAACCACTTACTCAGAGGGATAAACACTCTTATCATGGAAGTGCTTCCATTTTAAGATGATACATTAAGCCCCCACTTTAGCAAGAGTATGGACTCGATGCAAACTCTTGGTAAAGGAGATCATAAAGAAAAAGATAATCTTATTGAAATCAAAGGGACAAAGGAATCCTCAAGCCCTGAGAGACTCTAGTCTTTGTCAACTCCAAGATTGCAATAACAGAGACATCACTAGAAAAAGATAGAAAGAGAAGAGAGGAGTGGCTAGCTCACCCAATAAGATGTGTGTATCTCACTATGAACCACAAAAGGATAGGATGGTCCACCAAGAAAACACTTGATAGTCAACCCATAAAGTTGTGCACCTTCTGGCAGCTTTGTGCATGTATGTAGTGCATCTTCTGATGGCTTTTGGAGTACCCATAGATCCACCTTCTTGTATCACTATGAATATGGAATACATGTCTCCTCAGGATTTAGAAACTTATGTGCATTACCTTCGAAAGATTTATCATTTTTTAAATTGAAAATGCATGTCCCTTCAAGATTTAGCAACTTATGTGTGTTACCTTTAGAGGATTTAGCATATTGAAAATTGGAAATGCATGTCCCTTTAGGATTTAGCAACTTATGTGTGTTACCTTCAAAGGATTTAGCATACTTGAAATTGGAAATGCATGTCTCTTTAGGATTTAGCAACTTATGTGTGTTACCTTCCGAGATTTAGCATGCTACAAAACAAAAGGTTAGAACAAAAATACATAATATAGAATGAGGGAGGCCGTATATATGCCCCCCTCCTTAATATGGAAAAAACATACTATTTTGACATGTTAAGGAAAGAAAAGAACAAGGATAAAGCCTTCTTCAGCATCAAGACAATATCCATAGACAACACCTAGTCCAAGCCAAGAAGGTCACAGCTCCTATGAGGCCATGGAAGGGATGAATGCAAAGATATCATGCAAGAAGTGAAAAATTAACCCTTGTGAGAGATAACACACTATTTAGTTTCCAAGGTGAGAGATTTATCAACCATGGAAACCCAATGTCAGACAATGAAAGAGGTTGTGATAAAGGACAAAGATCCTCAATACAAACCAAAATTTTCATGTATGATTGGATATCACATAATAGATAAATACTGGTTAACCAAGGAAAGAGGTGAATCTCAGAAAGATAGAAAAGAAGGAGATGACATCCTTGCCCCCCAAGCATAGGAAAAAAGATGGAAGGGGACCTATTATATCACTCGCAACACTATACAAGACAACGAGCCCCCAAGGATTAGGCTACCATTGTTTACATAATGTGGAGCTCCATAATAGGAACATAAATGTTATTTAGAGAAAATAGGATTGAAATACAACTCATTGCCACATGATATATAAATAGCCTTACTATCAATGAGCTTCCTAATCTTATAATGTAAAGCCTGACATTCCTTAGTTTAGTGATTATGAAATCTATGATATAAATAAAAAGGAAGATCCTTCAAGTGTGGACTACGTTTCTTTTTGTGTTTAGGTCTAGTAATCATCTTAGCACAAAGGAGTTTAAGCAAAAGAACTTCTTGGTAAAATTCCTTCATAGGCTCAACATGTTTTGAAGTGTTATTTGAGATGTTAACATTGATTTGTTGTCGAGGATTAAATCCCAATCCATAAGAATGTTCATGTCCCCCAGTGTGTAAGGGCATTTGAATTCTCTGTTTATGTTTACCACATCCTTGAGCATTAAATCCTTGTTTAACTAGGAAATGATAACCAGGACCATAACAAGAAGCCATATCAAAAGGATTCAATGGAACTTCAGTAGTCACTATGTCATCATCAGTAGGCTTGACAGATTCATTATGGGTAGAAGCAATGACAAAGTTATTATGAAGAGTATTAGAAGTAGAAGTAAAACTCATTTTTTAAATTCTCTTTATTTCTTCATAAAATCAAGATCATTAACTTTATACTCTATAATAAAGGTAGGATTAAAATCCAAGGTGCCCCAATCATCATCAGGAAGAGCATTAGAGGAAGAAGGATTACTATTAGGAATAAGAGTAGTGTGGGTTTGAATATTTAGACAAGGATTAGGTGCATCATCCTCATGAAGTGAATACATCTTTTTGTTATGTATAAACTTGACTTTTCGGTGAAGGGTGGAAGAAACAGCATGCATCTCATGCAACCAAGGTCTACCCAAAATAAGGTTATAATTGAGAGGTCTAGGCATAACATGAATAGGTGTATTCAGGATGACCGGTCCTACTTTGATAGGTAAGGTAATGATTCCTAAAGTGTTCTTAGCAATGTTATCAAAGCCACGTATAGGAACATTGCCAGGTTGAATAGTTGAAAGATCGGCGTTAATCGCTTTGAGCATGTCCATGCTACAAACATTAAGCCTAGATCCATTATCAATCAAGGTCCTACGAATGATACTTTTATTGATAGAAACAACAACCATAAGAACATCATATATATTCTAAACTTCTTTAGAAGGTAAATCCTTTAGAGTAAATAAAATATCAAGAGGACCTGGGGTAGCATGTATGCATTGTAAAAAGTTATTGATGTTCTCTTGATTAGGAGGTGGAGTGGGAAGAGTTGCTAGAGATTTTTGCAAGGCATCATAGTAAGTAGGTGAAGTTTGAAGAAGCTCCCATAAAGAAATCTTTGTAGGAGTATTTTGCAATTGGGTTATCAAATCATACTCCTTGCTAGGAAGATAGGGTGGATGAGGAAGAATGGGTTGAGAAGGTGGAAAAGAAGTAGAAACCACTAGATTAGGTTGAGGGTTATTCCTTGTATGATAAGTGTGAGCCATAGAATCTTGATCATTGCAAGACTCCATAATTTTACCTTTGATAGTGAGGTGAGGACAACCTTTGATAGTTAACAAGGGTTTAGGATCAACCATTTTAGTTGTCTCAACACTACAAATAGATTCACAAGAAGGAAGAAAAGAGGACATCCTAGGAGGAGATGAGGTAAGATCTCAATTATCTATAGGATCATCACTAAAAGGGAGAGCATTAAGGGAATTCATATCATTCTCCACTAATGCCTCATCACTAGAAGGAATCTCAAATGGAGGTAAAGGATCTATACTATCATCTTCTTTCACTAAAATGTCTACATGTGTTTTAGAAAAAGAGTTATCATCATGTATATATATGTCATTCATTAATAAATCACCCCCTTGTATCAAAGATTATTTGCGAGGAGGGGATAAATCAATGTCATTATCCAAGGGATCATCTACAATGGTGTCATGAGGAAGAGAGTAATCAACATCCACATCCAAAGGTTCATCCCAAATAGGAGGATTATCATCCCTACCAATAAAGCACATTGTAGGGTTTCCATAATTCACTAAAGCTTGATCCCTAGAGGGGGAAGGACATCTATTAGGAGAAGAATTAAGATCAATCCTCAACTCCTCTCCATAAAGAGAAATATGACGAAGATCACATGTAATAAATGAAGTCTTTCTAGGTGTAATGCCATGCAATGTTTTAAACAACTTATGCAACATGATAACAAATAAAGAAATGTGTAGAAAATAGATCTAGATATATCCAAATGCATTCAAATGAAATGTTTTTGTATTTTTGAAGAAATTTTGCAATTTTTTTTTTTAGTTTTGAAATATAAATGCAAGAGCATAAAGGAAATCTACTTTTATAAGCATGTAAGATCTAACATAAAATGCAAATCTAACACCAAAAGAAAGAGTTGTCTATCTCGGATTCACCAAAATGTATAAGTGAAAGTGAACACACAAGATAATAGAAAGGGAGATCTAACACAATAGGGAATCTAAATCCACAAAAGAAAGTGGTAAGTAGGTCAGGTTCACGAAAATGTAAAGGGTAAAATGTGGATGGGGTCCTAGAACAATGGTTTGCACATAAAAGAGACCCCAAAGCCAATGTTTTACACTTATATGAAATTGTATTGATATGGAAAGAAAATTTATATGACTAATGTTGAAATGAAGAGATAAAGGTACTAACCTCTGAAAAAGAATCAGCTGAAAACCCTATCAAACGGTCTCAAAAACTATTGATTTTTAATAAGTTGAACCAAAATTGTGAGATCTACAAAACCCAAAAATATTTTCCAATTCTAAGGGAGGTCATCTTTGACCCTCATAAAAGGTCAAAGACTACATTTTTATTCTGAAGGTCGACTTTGATTTTGTTCGTGGATCTCAAAAGCTCAGCGAAAAGGGTATCCAGATTAGTACTTTAATTTGTCATCCCAAACCTATACCTGCAAGAAAAATGGATTTGTTTGTTGGGGGGGAAGGGGTTTGCCTTAGTCAAACCCCAATTTAGGAATTAACCTTGAAATTGAATTGAAATTGCTAGAATAAACAAAGTAAATGGAACAATTCAGCTTGCTTGAGTTGAAACCCTTGTGAAGGATTCGAATCCTTGAATCCACAAGAATGGATGAATGTCAAATCAAAAGTAGGATGTCTCTAGTTAATTTTATTTAGATCTTCAACACCAATCTTGAATGGATCTTGAATTTGGGAGAGGCTTGAATGGAAATAGAGGAATCTTCAACAAGAGAGCTCCATAGAGCTTGAATCTTTCAATGGCTACTAATGGATCTCCTTGATGAATTGGATCTTGAATGCTTGAAGGATTGAATGCTTGAATGCTTGATCTTCTTGCTTGAGAGATTGTGAGATGAGATGGAAAAAATGAGAGAGGAAGGCTCCCTTTTATATTGATCTAGGCCAAAAGAGGGGCCTCATAGAAAACAATAATTAAGGGCCCATGGCACAAAACTCTAGAGAGGTGCACATGGAGAGGAAATTAAATTAAAGTATTGACACAAAAATCTAGGAGGGGACCACCCTTAATATAGAAATAAAATAATTATTTAAGAGCCATGTCACAAAATTTGAGGTAAGGCCAACCCCAAAGTTAATTTGAGCATTAGGCACAAAAGTTGAGAAAGGTTAATCTACAATAATAAATTAGGAATCCTATACAAATATAGAGAAAGGTCCACCTCAAATATTAATTTAATAATTCGACACTTAATCTGAGAAATAATGTCCCCTAAGAGGGAAAAGACAAGATTTTGATGAAATCCCAAAACCAAAAACTAACCCCGAGGATCTCGGACCCTAAGGTCAAGGATGAGGTTGACCTTGACCTAGGTTAGGGTCAAGGTCATCCCTGACCTAGGTTAGGGTGGAGGTCGACCTTGACCTAAGAGGTCAACCTTGATCCTGAGTTCAAGAATCTTAGGTTCACAGTCCAAAATGCCAGGAAAATGCCAGGAAGAAGTGTAATATGGGGTAGAACAGGGGAAGAAGACAAATCCAAGTCGAGTACCCATTGAAGGAGTTCAACATGACCCCAAACCACTTACTCAGAGGGCTAAACACTCTTATCATGGAAGTGCTTCCATTTTAAGATGATACACACTAAAGGAACTCAGTAGTGTCTATCGCTCGGTGAAATTGTTGCTCGGTCATGCCTGCGGTGCTCGGTCGATACTAGTGCTTGACAATGCCTGGCGTGCTTAGTAATTTTACTGTTGCTTAGTAGTTCTTACTTATCGACTGGAGTTCTATGTGATTTGTTGAGCCAACTTGGTGAATTAATTATTGGTAGCCATTGTCTTGGGCCGACATTTAGAATTTAATGTTTGTATACATTTGTAAGCTGACTTGTATGGCATTTAATTATTTGTTTTGAGGAGTTAAGGGTTTCATCTAGCTAACTTATGGCTGATGATTAGTATTTAAGGAATGCTTGGGTAGATGTTTCATGACAAATTTTTGGGAGATCAGAACTGGGAGACTTAAAAGATCTAGAATTTAGATGTGAAGCTTGAGAGTGAAGTTGTGGAAAATTTCTTGATGTTCTTGCAGATCAGATTGTAATTTGATAGTCCTTTGTAGAAGAGCTAGGGGTTTTCATACTTGGAGACAAGGAGATTTCTTGGAGGCTTGCGAGCTCAAGTTTAGATCTTACTTAGGGTTTCCATCAGCTTCTGATTGTCTTCAAAGCTGAAATAGCTGAGATTGTAATGGATCTGATTATGGATCTTGCTGAATTGTTTCATTTTGTAATTGTCCCTAACCCGGAAGGCCTTATAGCTAGGCATGTTAATGCAAATTACTTGAAACATTTGTGGTTTTGACTATTGTGTTGAGTATTCCATTGTGTAATTCTTTTGGCTGCAAGGTTTGGATTGTCCTTCATTGGATCCACCATCCTTGACTACATAATATTGAACTAGGCGCATCCTTCTGCATTACCTAAAACCAAGAGATTGTCATAGTTAACATCTAAAACCATTATTAAACTTTTTTTATAATTAAAAACTATTTTAATACTTACTGTATAAGTCTGAACAAAGTGAATCACCAAATGGATGATGATGATTGATGAAGAAGACTCGAAAATGATGATTGATCCAATTTAGATTGGTGCAACATTTTCAAATCTTCTTCATAATCATCATCAACATGGCCAATTTAGCAAAACTAATTCTGCATACACTCAATTATGCATACTCCTTATTTTGTTATGGATTTATATTGTCAGACATGGTCTTTCTTGAATGGAATGACTCGTTACTTGTACATTGACTAGAATGTTGGTGGAAGAAGGAAGATTTGTTTGCAACCAGCATATACAGACACTAAACAATCATTTTCTCAACTCTAATTTTCTCAACACAAAGGGACATAGTCATAGAAACATGATTATTTTTAAATAGAATATACCAAGGAGTACCATCATAAATATTGACCATTTATAATCATGAATAGTAAAACTAAATTAAATAGCTCATTTTTTTATCAGTATGTGTAGTCTCTGTGTATATGAAAACTAAATGAAATATCAAGATGAAATAAAATAGTGAATAAAAATTCAAATTCAAGGCCTAATTTATCAAAAAAACAAACATTAGGACAATAGAAAAATCATTAGGACTATAGAAAAATCATTAAGACTATAGAAAATCAAGTTCTAGAAATGGATAGTTCTAATCCTTTTCCATTACAACAATTGAGAGCTAGGGCATCATTGCTATTACCTTAAAGGCATTGTGTGAAGTGTTTGATCTCTCTTTATTTGTTTTTCTATTGATATTCATTATGTGGTACTCCTCATTTATGATCATTTTATGAGGAAATGTCTTGATGGCTCACGGGCTGCAAGCTAGGGCATCATACAATGTTTATGAGATTATTGTTTATGCATTTGATTTATGCTGATATTGATGCTCACTAATTTTTCCATGCCCGTGAGCTATTTGCATCATTGATTGGCATTATTTTATTACTGATGTCCCTATTTGATTGGCACCATATTCATGTTGTTTTGATGTTTTTTGAATCTTAAACTAGGGCATGTCGTAAGTTTGATTTGGTACTCCATTCATTCTTGTTGCTCATCATGGGTTCATAGCCCATGCTTGCAATATATGAACAGGTGAAAAATATGCAGATTTTACCAAAAAATTCTTGGAACTAGCTAGACCCAACAACAAATGGACTTGTGATTATTTTCACAATAGTACATGTGTTGTCGGGTCAACTCCCAAAACTACTTAAGAAAAATTGCATGTTCATCACATGTGCATATGAAGTGGCTCTAATGGCAGATACAGTCACTGAACAACCATTTTGTCAACTCTAATTTTGTCAACACATAGGGAAATTTATCATAGCCATAGAAACCTATCTCATAACTATCCATTTCTCTATGTATATGAAAAATGAATGAAATATCAACCTTAAATAAAACATTGAACAAAATAGTATTCCACATAGAGTGAATGAAATATACCATCAAAAGAAGGTGAACTCCACAATTGGCACAAACTTGGACATGGGAAAAGTCAAATTTAAGGCATAGACATTAGAAATAAAAAAGGGACAAATGAGAAGAAATAAGAAAAATCATTAGGACTATAGAAAAATCATTAAGACTAGAAAATCAAGTTCTAGAAATGAATAGTTTTGATGCTTTGCCATTATGACAATTGAGCATTCATCATTTGATACTTCTTGGTGTATTCCATTTAAGTATGTCAGGCATAAAGTATTCCCTTTCTAATTGCATACACCAATCTACCTGGAACAATCAACAAACTAATGACTTTCCTTGATCAAATCTTCACAAAAACCATAAAAATTTGCATGGAAATGATTAATAAATAAAAAAACTATAATATCAAATCATTTCCAAACAACATTCATTAACACAGAAGATTAATTAGCATTCATTAGCATTCATTAACACATCATAACATTCGTTAACACATAAGATTGAAACATCAAGACATAAACATTAGTCATTATCAAATAAGTTGCATAAATGAGAATCATTTCTTTTTTGACTTTTTCTTTTTTTCTAATTCCCTAAATTTTTGTGGAGGCATATCCATGTTGTCATCATCATTTCTTCTCACCTGTGCACGTGATCTCACTATCCTTTGCAAAGGCGAATCCTCTACAATAACAAATCAAAGGGTTAAATTAAAAACATATTATCATAATTAGGGTTAATTTAAAAACATATTATCATTATTGTTACAAGAATGTAAGTACTTTAAAAAACATAAACGTGACACTCTTTACCTTATCCAACCACATCATCTTGCCCAACAGCTTGAACCTCAACACGCTCATTGGGAACAACCTCTACATCGCCTGCAACTACAAAGCAAAATATTTTATTAATCCCAACACATTATAATTAAATTTTTATTAATATGCCAAATTCAATTTAAATTTTTTTCTTGTATTAATAATTAAATAATCAAAATTTGAATAGAAAATGTATACCTTGAGTACTACAATGCACATTCGAATCGACACCTTCGTCATGCTTGGATGGTGTATCAGGATCGACAGGCTGCATTCCAATGTAAATAATTAGTGCATTTATAAAAAATATATACATATAAATACAAGACAAATACTGGGAAATGTTAATCATTCCCTTTAATACATATAAACATATTCACTTTAAAGTTTTAAATAAATATATAATCATTGTTTCCTTACTTAAAACAAATATAGTCACTTTATGTTGGAACTTATCATCAAATACAATAATTGGTAAAGTATTCAATTTGAAATAAAAATCAATTGGTGTATTTACCTGATCAACAGATCCACCAGAAGAACCTTGTGCACTCATTGATCAGAATTGTTCAGCCATGACTGTATAGCATTGTTTGTAGCATATTTCCTTGTCCTCTTCTGCAATCTTTTTTTTGAACTCCAAGGCCTACATTATTGCTTGGTATCAAGAATTTTTATTGTAGTGAATTTCATCAAAACTAAATTGATTGCAATTTATAAATATTTGCATACGGTTTTTCATTTACTAATACTTACAACTTGTGTAGCAAGTTTTGAATATCCACTCGAGCTGAGCTTGTGTTGCCTGTGCTTTTATTTTATTTCTTCTATTGCCTTTGATGTGTCATGCAACCTATGTGATGTTTGAAATATATTATATTACATAAGTACAAAGAGTAAATAGTACATAATTTCATTATTAAGATTATCACATACCTTCTTTCCTCAGGTGAGAATATTTGTCCACCATGTCTCATGCTTCTCTCAAGCGCATCCATTTTAAGATTCTCCCACTCATTAATGGGAACATAAGGGGGCCTCTTGTAATAAGGGTTGCATTCTATTTGGGACCTATAGTTGTCCCTAATATACTTCAAATCTTGGCCCACTTTCTCAAGGAGCCTAAGTCTTTGAAAGACGTTAGGTCCAAAAAGTTTTGTCATAGAGTCAATGAATTTATCTTTTAACTCTTTATCTTGTAATTTCCACCTTTTAAGAAAAAAAAATTGTTAGATTCATAAATGAAGTGAAGCTACCTTTAATATACTTGAAGAAAGCGATGAAAGGAAATCTAATCTAGCAATGAAACCAAAATATGATACCATGTGTGTATGCTCAGCCTGAAAATGCGCAAACATTCATCATTAAGTTTTTCATAAAATAGATTATTCCCTCCAAAATAATAATGAGATTATTAGTTATTGCAAGGGACTACACAGGGGGTTAGTGCATTACATTATGAGTATAAGATTGTATAGTAAAAGAAAGGATCAATCTTTAAAGTACCTAGAATCTGGGCTACTCTCAAGGGAAGTACATCTTCATTGTTCATGAGCAATTGATCAAATTTTTGTATTGTTCCTGTACATCTAACACGAGTACATCCAGGAATTTCCTCATCACCTCCTACATAAAATGAATCCAATATTAAAAAATGCCCCCTAAGAAAGAATGGTTCAAGTAAAATAAACATATGATAAATGAGAGAGAAAAAGAGGAATCTACTTACCAATAGGCGTTGCCATTGCATATGTGGTCATGCTATGTGTTTCTGACATTGCAGGTGGTAGTACCTATGTAGTTTTGATCCTCGTAGCAGGCGTTGTACTCAACATAGGATCAATAGTAGGTGCTGAAAAACAAGATTGCTAGAAAATAAAAAAATATGGACAACCATGGACAAGATTGTTAGACCTATTAAAAAAAAAATTTTCGAGCAAAACACAAGTGAAGGATAGAACATGCGATGTACTTGAACCACCTAAAGTATATGCATCTGGGGCGTCACCCTTTAATGTTTTTTGTATCCTCTGTAAAAATAACACATATGTATTGTAGTACCCCGCCCCTAGTCCGATTTTATAAATGTTATGATTACTTTACGATGATAGATTATATGTTAGGAAATCATTGGTGCGTATGATTTTATTGACCCCATAATTGCATGTGTATGGTTCATGTGTTTGTCTTATACTTTTGTTTGACATGCCTGATGTGGTTGAGGGACAGAGTCATAGTTACTTTCTTGCGAGATCCACACAATTGACTAATCCCTGCCATTGTCTGTTATATATTTATATATGTATGTACATGGGAGTTTTGTATGCAGGTTTGCAGGTACCGGGTATCGACTTCCTTGAATTGTCAGGATGAGCATGCCCTATCACAATGTCTCAAATGGTAAGACAGGGGAGATAATATACAGATCCAAACCCTAACCTAAGCCCATTTGTCCTAGGATTGGACAAGAATCTATTGACTACCCTATCCGAATTTTTCAGGTTGACAAAGTTTGTGGATCCCTTCCTTGAGCTTGATTGTTTTATATGATGTTCTTGTTTTATTGCTTTTTGAGTATGTGATTTTCTATGGTCATAGAAATTAATATTATAGTTGGAAAATAATATTAAATTTAATTCCTATGTTTTGTATGATTATTAATTAATTAAAAATCAAATATTAGGATATTTGGTTTTAATTAATTAATTATGCGAAAATAGGATTAATATTGTCCATTAGATATTAGATTATTAAATTGCATGATTTTATGGTGTTTGAAATATTAAATTATTTAATGAGAGATTATAATAATAACATGTGCTTTATTAAGTTTGAATGTTATTTGTTTCAAAAAGGTGACAACTTGTCTTTAGGAGTCTAAGTTGAGTTGTGCACAATTAAAATATATTTTTAATTATTAATTAGTAATTTCTTCCGACTTAAAAGGGTGAGTTTGATTAGGAGTTGTATTGTGAGTCATCTAGGGTTTGCATGAATGGTGGAGTTGAATCCCTAATAGGGGGAATTTTCATTCATTTGGATTCAATCAGGTTGTTAGAGATTTTTGTGAGAGAGAGCTTTTGGAGAATTTTAGACTTTTTGTTATTCTTGAGCTTTTGTGTGTGTGCTTGAGTTTTTTGGGTGAAGATTGCTTGCATCTAGATTTGGGCTTTGCATACATTGTGATTCAGATCTATAGGATTGGGTTCCTCTATTGACAAATCTAGGAGTTTCATCATTCTATAGACATTCTATTACAGTTTCTAACATTGGAATTGAGGTAGGGTTTGAAGGAAACTTCTTGTAATTTCATTTGTAAAATTTTTAGTATGTTCATATGCTTGTTTTGATTTATTGTTATAGATTTTTTTTAATTATGCTTTCAATTTGGGTGTTATATAACTCTTAGAATTATGGCCTATAGTTTATATTATTACTTGGCACAGTAGGGTTATGCTATCAAAATTTCATGAGAAAATTCACTATAGAAACCTTAGAAAATAAAAAATTAAATTGACTATAGTTCAAACTATTGAACAGATGAAATCAATAAATGGGTTGTGGAGAAAAATCAATTTTGGTAATGAAAACTGCAATTTGGGTAAAAAACCCAATTTCTGTCAAAAAATGGCAGTTAGAAAATATTACCTCAGTAAAAAAAAAAACATATGTTTACTAAGGAAAAAAAAATTTCATTAGCAAATAGAAATTACATTCATTTGCAAACAATAGGAAAAATAAACAAAATTAGAGTAAGACAAAATTGACTTATTCATAAAGTGAAAATAAGATACTTCCATTTTTAAAAATTTTCTATTTTGTACTGGGTTTCCGATTTCATAAATATGTTAGTCCTGTCGAAAAAAAACAAAAACAAAGTAAATGTGTTAGTTTTGTTTATAAAAAATATCAAATTAATTACAAAGTGATTTGTAAATGGAATATTTGGAAACAAAATTTAAAAAGTTTTAAATTTAAAAAAATAAAATTGTATTGGATGAAGGGAGGTGGGGGCCACCACACTCCAACCATCCCCGAGATGGCGGTACTATACAGTGGTACCCAAGGTACCGTCGACAGAGAGTACTCTGTCGATGGCACCTTAGGGTGTCGTGCGATAGAGCCCCTTGCCAGCGACACCTTGGGGTGTCATGCGGTGGGAAGCCACGATAGTGGGAACGTGTGGGGATCTTTCCCCCCATGTTAATGTTATTTGTTTGTTTTTATTAAAATTTATAAAATAAAACTTGTCAATGTTAATTTTATTAAAAAAAAATTTAAATTTAATAAAATTTGTTCATAAATTTTGTTAGTTAGTGTTAATAATTATTTTCATTAATAATTTTATTAATAATTTTTATTTTTATTAATCATTGTTATTTATAACTTTTATTAATAATTTTTATTTGTGTTAATAATTTTTATTGATAATGTTATTTATATTAATAATTATTGTTTTATAATAGTATTCTTTAGAAGATGGTTTTTAATTTATTAGATGAATATTTTTAATTCATAAGAGAAAAATTTAATAGTCTTTATTATTGTATGTATTTAGATTTTGTTTGGAGTTATGGTAACTTCATGAAAATATTGTTGTTGTAATAAATGAAATGCTAGGGTTCATTATTTGATCTAGAAATTTGATTTACTTAACCAACTGTAGAGTTGAATTGACATTTAATTTGGTCATAGTCTGTGCGATTAGTGATGACTATTTATTTGATTTAATGAGATACTTTAATATTTTGTTGGGTGTGGTAAATCTATAGACAACAAGTAGATCATTTTCTAGGTATTTTGATACATGGTTTAATTGGAAATTAACGTGCACTTTTCTACTGAAATTGGCTATTTTATTCAATGTAGCTTTATCTTTCCTGGTTGCTGGGTTTATCTATTTTATGGGTGCTAGATGACCTAGGAAAGACAGAGGTTTGGGAATTGTCTTCTATGTTCATATTGTTTCTTATATTTGATGTGGGTGTGTATTCTGATTATCAGCCCTGTCTTGACCATTTGGTCTCATGCTATATTGAGTTTTACTTCATAATCTATAGAGGAGAGTATGATATTATCTTTTATGTCCAATCCAAGGGATCATGTGTATATATTATTTTGTGAACACTTTGAGAGTGTTTTGTGACATTATGGTTATGTGAGAACCAATGTGTTCCTATTATTTTTCGAAGCAGTCCTGAGGGACATTATTACCATCTTGTGATCTATGTGAGATCTGTTAGCCTAGGGTAGTTTACCTAGATATGTAGTAGGAGATGGCTTGCAATAAGTGTCGGGTCCCACAAGTGGTTGCCAGGATCACTTATTGTTAAGTATCTTAATCAAGTGATAACTAACTATAACATTGAGAGATTTTAAAATGAACCTAATAAGATGTGGTCCTCACATGTGTTAGTGCTAGTACATACTAAGATGGTGTTGAGAAGATGACTAGTCCCCTTTAAAGGGATGAGTTGGCATAGTTGATGGTTTTGTCTATACGAGAGGTCATTGACACCGTTTATGGTCACTTGGGTGGTGAGATCCAGAGAGATTACCAAGACCAAACTCAAGGGTTAGATGTACATGATGACACCTTCCTATGCATAGTCTAGTTATCCTACATGTGTTGGTTGCCTCTGAAATAGTGAGTCTTTCATGGCATTATTACTTTTCACCTTGAATTAGAGAGCTTTCAGGATCCTTTCCTTTGCTTGTTCTATTTTGTTTGTTATCCATGTGGGATCTGTTGTTATCTCCTCAACATGGTGGGAGTAGACCATTTAGGTTCATGAGGTCGGGTGGTAGTGATACTTTTACCATTTGAGATTCTGACATTCGTGTACCAATGCTGGATAATCCCTATTGCAGTTGTTCCTTCTTGATCTTCATTGTTGGAGAGGTGTTCTTCTTCTTATTCCTTGTGATCTTGTATCTTTGTATTAGTTTTTCAAAGATATCATGTGTACTTCTTTTGGTTGTTGTATTACATACCCTGCGATATGTTCAGTGGATGTAGATTTATGGATACCTTGTGGTACCAGTTGTATTTATGTTATCTTCTATGTGATGTTTCTTTTATCTTTCTTTTTTTATATGAGTTTTGTAATTGTACCTAATTTAATTAATTAATTTTATATTCCCATAATCTTCATCATGGAATCCTTAAGAGTTGTAACCTAAGTGATTTGTTCATTTCATTGTATTGCTTCCGCATTGTAAAACTTTGATATTCTTGTATGTTAACTTTTAACAAAAAATTATTCTACAAACTTAGATGCATGTTTAGGTTAAGTTCTCCTGGATTCCCTAGCGGGGCATTACACTTGGTATCAGAGCACCGAATTCTACACTGGGAACTCTGGGAAGTTGTGTGCCCATTAGATATTTAAACTAGTTAAACTTGAAACCAAACATATACATATAACTCTTTTGTGTTTGATAACCATTAAAGTACAAATAAATATTTATGTTCTTGCTTCTCTTAAATGTCTTTGATTTATCACTTTCCTAGTGATTGTCATAGTCGATGGACTGTTTATTGTGTATGGTTACCGTCTCTAATGCATCTAGCGTGGAGTACCTTGGATGTCATGAAGTGATTACTCCCTTGAGCATGGCTATCTCTAGTCACCTTGTTATGTGGATATTTTATGATTGATGATTTATTTTTGGTTGTTTGATGAAATATTTGTGTTGTGTATGGGCTAGCATTGAATTTTTTGAACTTTTTTATGATTGGATTAGTCACCTAACTCTCTTTTTGTTATTTATTTTGTGACTCTAGTCACACTTGACTCATTGTTGAATTACCACATGGTACTTTTATGATTTAATGTTGGACTTACGATTCTCCCGCTTGGGTTTTACCTTTTTTAGTTTTGTGGTGGCTACTCCAAATGTTTGGTATTGTTGGCCTTATTCTGTGATAAGTGTTGTTTCTATCATGTTCATCATGAACCCCTGATAGTATGTATAAGGGAGGACATCACGGAGATGGTACTATGTTTTCTGTGTGAAATTAGAATCATTATGTATCCTTTATGTTTGCTTAAGTGTTGCATTAACTAGATAGATTTTCATGAACTCCTCAATTTTATTATTTGTTATAGATATGAATGTGTTCTTTATGTGATTGAACCTAGATGTTTTCTATGATGATGAATGAATAAAAGTTTTAATTTATTTGAATTGTAAATGAATGATTGATCAATGTGATATTTTCAGTTTGTTCCTAAACTAGATATTATATTGTTCTTAATGATTGCATATCATGTTCCTACCTTATGACTTGATTTTAGATGTTATGTTTTGTTTTTAGTAAATGCTTTGTGTTTGGGGGATATGTATCCTTATCTATTTGTAGCCTTCCACGAGTAAGCCTAATCCTAGGGGGGGTGATGTAGTACCCTACCTCTAGTCCAATTTTATAAATGTTATGATTACTTTACGATGATAGATTATATGTTAGAAAATCATTGGTGTGTATGATTTTATTGACCCCATACTTGCATGTGTATGGTTGATGTGTTTTTTTATACTTCTATTTGACGTGCTTGATGTGGTTGAGGGACGAAGTCATAGTTACTTGCTTGTGAGATCCACACGATCGACGGATCCCCACCATTGTCTGTTATATATTTATATATGTATGTACATGCAGATTTTGTATGTAGGTTTGCAAGTACCATGCATCGACTTCCCTGAATTGTTAGGATGAGCGTGCCCTATCGTAATATCTCAAATGGTAAGAGAGGGGAAATAATATATAGATACAAAACCCTAAACTAAGTCCATTTGTCCTAGGATTGGACAAGTATCTCTTGACTACCCTATCCAAATTTGTCAAGTTGACAAAGTTCGTGGATCCCTTCCTTGAGCTTGATTGTTTTATATGATGTTCTTGTTTTATTGCTTTTTGAGTATGTGATTTTCTATAGTCATGGAAATTAATATTATAGTTGGAAAATAATATTAAATTTAATTCCTATGTTTTGTATGATTATTAATTAATTAAAAATCAAATATTAGGATATTTGGTTTTAATTAATTAATTATTTGAAAATAGGATTAATATTGTCCATTAGATATTAGATTATTAAATTGCATGATTTTATGGTGTTTGGAATATTAAATTATTTAATGAGAGATTATAATAATAATAGTGCTTTATTAAGTTTGAATTTTATTTGTTTCAGAAAGGTGACAACTTGTCTTTAGGAGTCTAAGTTGAGTTGTGCACAATTAAAAGATATTTTTAATTATTAATTAGTAATTTCTTTCAACTTAAGAGGGTGAGTTTGATTATGAGTTGTATTGTGAGTCATCTAGGGTTTGCATGAATGGTGGAGTTGAATCCCTAATAGGGGGAATTTTCATTCATTTGGATTCAATCAAGTTGTTGGAGATTTTTGGGAGAGAGCTTTTGGAGAATTTTAGACTTTTTGTTATTCTTGAGCTTTTGTGTGTGTACTTGAGTTTTCTGGGTGAAGATTGCTTGCATCTGCATTTGGGCTTTGCATACACTGTGATTCAAATTTGTAGGATTGGGTTCTTTGTTGACAGATCTGGGAGTTTCATCATTCTACAAATATTATATTACAATTTCTAGCATTGGAATTGAGGTAGGGTTTGAAGGAAACTTCTTGTAATTTCATTTGTAGAATTTTCAGTGTTTTCATATGCTTGTTTTGATTTATTGTTATAGATCTGTTTTAATTATGCTTTCAATTTGGGTGTTAGATAAACCTTAGAATTATGGCTTTTAGTTTATATTATGACTTGCCACAGTAGGGTTATGCTGTCAAAATTTTATGAGAAAATTCACTATAGAAACCTTAGAAAATGAAAAATTAAACTGACTATTGTTCAAACTATTGAACAGATGAAATAAATAAATGGGTTGTGGAGATAAATCAATTTTGGTAATGAAAAATGCAATCTGGGTAAAAAACCCAATTTCTGTCAAAAAATGATAGTTAGAAAATATTACCACAGTTAAAAAAATTATATATGTTTACAAAGGAAAAATGAATTTCATTGGCAAATAGAAATTACATTCATTTGCAAACAATAGGAAAAATAAACAAAATTAGAAGAAGACAAAATTGTCTTATTCATAAAGTGAAAATAAGATATTTTTGGAAATTTTCTATTTTGTACTGGGTTTCCATTTTCAGAAATATGCCAGTCCTGTCAAAAAAAAAAAAGAAACAAAGTAAATGTGTTAGTTTTGTTTATAAAAAATATCAAATTAATTACAAAGTGATTTGTAAATGGAATATTTGGAAAGAAAATTTAAAAAGTTTTAAATTTAAAAAAAAAAAATTGTATTGGATGAAGGGAGGTGGGGGCCACCACACTCTCCACCATCCCCGAGATGGTGGTACTCTGCAGCGGTACCCAAGGTACCGTCGATAGAGAGTACTCTTTCGGTGGCACCTTAGGGTGTCGTGCGACAAAGCCCCCTACCAACGACACCTTGGGGTGCCGTGCGGTGGGAAGCCACGACAGTGGGAGCCTATGTGGGTGTGGGAATCTTTCCCCCCACATTAATGTTATTTGTTTGTTTTTATTAAAATTTATAAAATAAAACTTGTCAATGTTAATTTTATTAAATGTTTTTTTTTAAATTTAATAAAATTTGTTAATAAATTTCATTAGTTAGTGTTAATAATTATTTTATTAATAATTTTTATTTTTATTAATAATTTTTATTAATCATTGTTATTTATAACTTTTATTAATAATTTCTATTTGTATTAATAATTTTTATTGATAATGTTATTTATATTAATAATTGTTGTTTTATAATAGTATGCTTTGGAAGATGGTTTTTAATTTATTAGATGAATATTTTTAATTCATAAGAGAAAAATTTAATAGTCTTTATTATTGTATGTATTTAGATTTTGTTTGGAGTTATGGTAACTTCATGAAAATATTGTTGTACTAAATGAAATGCTAGGGTTCATTATTTGATCTAGAAATTTGATTTACTTAACCAACTGTAGAGTTGAATCGACATTTAATTTGGTCATAGTCTGTGCGATTAGTGATGACTATTTATTTGATTTAACGAGATACTTTGATATTTTGTTGGGTGTGGTAAATCTATAGACAACAAGTAGATCATTTTCTAGGTATTTTGATACATAGTTTAATTGGAAATTAATGTGCACTTTTCTATTGAAATTGGTTGTTTTAGCCAATGTGGCTTTATCCTTCCTGGTTGTTGGGTTTATCTATTTTATGGGTGCTAGATGATGTAGGAAAGACAGAGGCTTGGGAATTGTCTTCTATGTTCATGTTGTTTCTTATATTTGATGCGGGTGTGTATTCCTATTATCATCCCTGTCTTGAACATTTGGGCTCATGTTGTATTGAGTTTTACTTCATATTCTATAGAGGAGAGTATGATATTGACTTTTATGTCTGATCCAAGGGATCATGTGTATATATTCTTTTGTGAACACTTTGAGAGTGTTTTGTGACATTATGGTTATGTGAGAACCAATGTGTTCCTATTATTTTTCGAAGCAGTCCCGAGGGGCATTATTATCATCTTGTGATCTATGTGATATCTATGAGCCTAGGGTAGTTTACCTAGATATGTAGTAGGAGGTGGTTTGCAATAAGCGCTAGGGCCCACAAGTGGCTGCCAGGATCACTTATTGTTAAGTATCTTAATCAAGTGATAATTAAATATAACATTGAGAGATTTTAAAATGAACCTAATAAGATGTGGTCCTCACCCAGGTGTTAGCTCTAGTATAGACTAAGATGGTGTTGAGAAGATGACTAGCCCCCTTTAAAGGGATGAGTTGGCATAGTTGATGGCTTCATCTGTATGAGAGGTCATTGACAATGTGTATGGTCACTTGGGTGTCGAGATCCAGAGAGATTACCAGGAAAAAACTCAAGGGTTAGACATACATGATGACACCTTCCTATGCATATTCTAGTTATCCTACATGTGTCAGTTTCCTCTGGAATAGTGAGTCTTTCATGGCATTATTACTTTTCACCTTGAGTTAGAGAGCTTTCAGGATCCTTTCCTTTGCTTGTTCTATTTTGTTTGTTATCTAAGTGGGATCTGTTGTTATCTCCTCAGCACAGTGGGAGTGGACCATTTAGGTTCACAAGGTTGGGTGGTAGTGATTCTTTTACCATTTGAGATTTTGACGTTTGTGTACTAGTGTTGGATGATCCCTATTGTAGTTGTTCCTTCTTGATCTTCATTGTTGGAGAGGTGTTCTTCTTCTTCCTTGTGATCTTGTATCTTTGTATCAGTTCTTTAGAGCTATCATATGTACTTCTTTCAGTTTTTGTATGACATACCCTGCGCTATGTGTAGTGGATGTAGATTGATGGGTACCTTGTGGTACCAGTTTTATTTATGTTATCTTCTATGTGATGTTTCTTTTATCTTTCTTTGTTTATATGAGTTTTGTAATTGTACCTAATCTAATTAATTAATTTTATATTTATGTAATCTTCATCATGGAATCCTTGAGAGTTTTAACCTAAGTGATTTGTTCATTTCATTGTATTGCTTCCGCATTGGAAAATTTTGATGTTCTTGTATGTTAACTTTTAAAAAAAAATTATTCTGCAAACTTAGATGCATGTTTGGGTTAAGTTCTCCTAGGTTCCCTAGTGGGGCATTACATGTATTTTAGTTAATGAGATAAATAAAAAGTATACTATAAAATCATTATTGAACTTTTGTTATAATTAAAAGCTACATTAATACTTACTATATAAGTCCAAACATAGTGAATCTACACATCCTCTCTCATCTTTATTTGATGATTCTGAGGTTCAATATCTACCAATCGAGCTAACTCTCTTGATTGCATGAAGGAACTTTTATAGTGCAACTGCAAGATCAACATTGAATGGATCCTGCTCATCGTGCAACTCCTCATGGACTACTTGTTCCTTTCCCTTTTTCTGATCAGCACTCGTTTGTGAGAACAATATTATTAGTACTTCATTTAAAAGAAATCCAAAATAGTAGTGAAGAATAAAACATAACAAAAAATACGCATTAATATTTTTATTGTATGTGCATTTGTACAACAAAAATAAGTTTTACCTATTGAGAAGAAGAAGTCCCATGAGAACCATCATCATCATGCATATCATGTGGCTATTGATCCATACTATAGCCCTATATTTCAAAAAAAATCATTGAGACATGTTAAAACACATGTGTTCTTATTCTAATTTATGTTGAATAATAGACAATTATTAGAATGTGTACTAGCTCATCCATGATAATCATAGGTTTTTTGTATCTATGTGATTCAAATTTTAATCGATAAGTAGCTCTTTGCCTCCATGTATTGATTTGATTGCACATAAAAATACATGATTTCCATCGCACACCTCAAATATGCAATTGGGTTGCTTCTTAGTTGATGTGGGTCCTATACTATTTATAAAACCTGCAATATTCCCTGATGCTTTTGGCCTTCCATCAACCTATATAGCTACTATTTTACTTTGTTCACTGACTTTTCATTGTATATAATTTTTCGCGAGTGCATACCTAAACATACTTTTTTTATATCTAACAATCTGCATCCAACTACTGTAATCATAACAAGGTCCGACATACTCCATCAATTCAACAACTTTGTTGTAAGAGACCTTTATGCGATCCATGGAAAATAGGCCCAAACCATGTAATGAAGGTGGTGCTATGTGATATATCCTCTCTCTAACACAAAAATTAGTGTTTATTGAAGGAAGTTCATTGAGGATCCATTGTTTCTATAGATGTTTGTACCTAAAGGGCACCTCGAAGTTGTCTTTTCTCTCAATATCATAAGAACATGACCTCCCTTGAGTAAGGAAAAATTCCATGCATTTATTGAATTTCTTTTTGATATTTTTACCTCGAGTCAATCTGCTTGATTTAGACATACTAAATGTCTCACTTTCTTCTCCCATTCCTACATTTTCCTCACTCGAGGAAGAATTTTTTTACAAATGGTAAAAGACATTAATCTATATGTGGTGTATTGACTTATACCTGACAATCCATGAGACTGTGTGGGATACCTGACAAAAAATAATAGTTATATAATCAAACAAACATAGTTCACTCCATAGTTTTTATTACATTTTATGAAGGACATTATACATTGTTAAAATTATCTATTTATACTTTCAAAATTAGCTCACTCCATTGAAAGGAACAAAGAGAATCCCCTATGATTTAACATCATTGACGTGCAAGGAAATAGAAAATTATCAGAAGAAAATCTCATAAGATAGTATTTAGATTAAATGTATTGATATAAAAAACTACCCCAGAAAATGATAAAGAAAGGTAATTTGCTTAATCACATCACTAATTAGTGCATTTCTAAATATTGGTGTCTTTCAAGTGATTTGATTCTTGTCATGCCCACTAGAAATGAGAACAGTCTTAACTAGTGAGGTTGTTTAAGCATATTGAGACTAAATACACTCTTTTAGAATGAAATTTCTCTTAACAAAAGATCAAAGATATCAGCAGGACATATAAAAAAAGGTGAATAAGAGTAGTTAGATATTAATGCTAAAACCAAAAATGTCATTAATATGAAACTAAGATGTTTGACGAAATGGCACAAGAGTGGTGTCTCATGCAATGCTGAGATATTCACTGTATGCTAGTTTGTCAAAATGCTTCAAACAAATCTGATCTCCTATAATATTTTGAATATCTCACCATTTTATATAACTGAACATCTCAACATTGCATGAAAAAACCACTATTGTGGTATTTCATCAAACAGTTCTCATGTCTTGCCAATGTTTTTATTACATCTTGTGAAGGACATTATAAATTGTTAAAATTATCTATTTAAACTTTTAGAATTAGCTCACTCCATTTTAGGGAACAAAGAGAATTCCCTATGATTTAACATTATTAATGTGCAAGGAAATAGAAAATTATCAGAAGCAAATCTCATAAGATATTGTTTAGATTAAATGCATTGATATAAAAAAATACCCCCAAAAATGATAAAGAAAGGTAATTTTCTTAATCATGTCACTAATTTGTGCATGTCTAAATATAGGTGTCTTTCAAGTGATTTGATTCTTGTCATGCCCACTAGAAATGAGAGTAGTCTTAACTAGTGAGGTTGTTTAAGCATATAGAGATCAAATACACTCTTTTAGGATGAAATTTATCTTAACAAAAGATCAAAGATATAAGTAGGACATATAGAACAAGGTGAATAAGTAGCTATATATTAATGCTAAAACCAAAAATTTCATTAATATGAAACCCTATGCATATTAGTGGAAAAAGTGCAGATTTCAACCCAAAACAATCGTTAAAACATGCCAAAGATCTAGCATAATTGTACATTTCATTCATGTCATTGATATTATTCATAATCCATCTCATCATCAAGATCATCATCATCGATGACATCATCACCACCACTATCATCATCATCATCATCATCAACATCATCATCATCATCGTCATCATCCTCCTCATCATCATCGTGATTAATAGCAGCACCATCATCTTCTTCTTCTTCATATTCTTCTTTGACTAACTCTCGATCATGATCATCATCTACATCATCTTCCACTTCTTCCTCTTTCTTGATATCTTCTTCTTCCATCACATTATACTTTATCGGCCTTCCTATCAGATCATGTGTAACAACAAATGACCAAACCGGTTTATGTGGAACCTCTTAGTAAAATACCTGCTCACATTGTCTTAGAAGAACATAGGGCTCTTCTCCAACTGGCTCAAACAACCTTGTATTAATCATTGAAAATCCATTGTCATGGTTAATAATAGTTCTATCAGGATCATTTTGATTGAGTCGTAGTTTGTACCATTTCACGACAAAGAGAACTAATTTAAAAGAATTAAAGTCACAGTCAAGTATATCAACCAAAATACCATAGTATTGATTTTGTGACTCTCGATGATGTATGTCATTTCTAAATGAAATATTAGTCACCTAGAAGATTGCACTTATCCTAGAATCACAAGTTCTCTTTGTGTCATCCAAATTTTTGATGCAAAATTAATAACCATTGCATAGCATAGCCTTGTGGTGTTTCACCTACAATACATTCAAACATGTATAAATTATTGCATCATGAGTTGAAAAAAATATGGTTGATTAACAAATTTATAAGTACCTAATGATCTCTTAAACCATATGCTAAATATATTTCCCTTTGTGTAACATTGGTATCTCCATTTTGATGAGCTTGTATAACGAATGAATACATAGATTCTCATTTTAATCTATGAACATAATGTTGACATCATTCAATCCATACGAATGTATTGCATCCCACTCTTTAGCAACTATACACAAGTAAATAGATGACTTACAACTGATTTATTTTGAAGATTAAGAATTAATTAACTACAATAACATCTCATAATTTATTACCTTTCAGTTTCTTAAATCTACCATTGCCCACCAACTACTCCCCTTCAAAAATTTTAATGGAGTCGAGATCCCGAATGTAATCTATATGGGTCTTTGCTACAAGATTAGGAAGATATTGAGTAATGTACACCATCATCTGGTATACCATATATCCATCAACCATACAACCCTCGGGATGTTCTCTTTGTCATAACAAACCCTTCAAAAATTTTAAGTGTCTATCAACCATCCACATTGACCTAGCCTATACAAGTCCACACAATTCAATCTCCTCAACTTGGTTTCTTCTTGTGCATTGAAAAAAGTTGAAGGTAAACACTTTTGCATTTCACACATTAGTTGACAAATTCTTTTCTTCCAATATTTTATATCTTCTTTATGGATTTCTTTAGATGACAACCACCTACAATGGATTCAAGACAAAAATATATATAAATATGAGAGTTTATAATATATTACTTGTTTGATATTATTGTTTGATATATTGAATAAATATCACTACTTACCTCATGTATTTTCCAAGATTATATATCACTTGTTTGATATTATTGTCAAAGTTATCTAGGAGTGATAGGAGTAGCAAATACTGAAACAATTGTCAACTGATCATTTCATACAATGAAAATTGAATGTAGTTACACAAATATATTGCAAAAACAAAAGATTATGACTTACCTTGATGAAGGTATGTCAATCATGCATTTTCATCCCTGACCCAAAATCACTTTTCTTTGATATGAGATTGCTTATATTTGCAGCAAATCCTATAGGAAATCAAATTTTTCATATGACTTCTTTTATGGCATTACTTTGTTGCTCTGTTAATAATCAAGGAAGAGCACTTTGATTGGTTTGGTCTCCATTGCTATTTGATTCAATGATATTTTTTATTGCATGATTGGAATCATGAATGTCACTACAAATTTTTCTAAGTTTTTCTTTGTCATGCCCTCCATCCAATATTTTCCATAGTGTCTCTGTTACATTCTTTCCAATATGCATAGTATCAAACAAATGTACAATTTGTAACTTCTCATAGTAGGGTAGCCTACTAAATTCTCTGGGATAACATTTTAGTCCCTTTAGAAGTTGGTTAGTGATGCCTTCACAACCTTCAAAATCATCAACTACATAATTAGCCAACAAAACACAATCGAAATGTATAATTTTCAAGCATCAACCATTAGGTGAAATGATATTACCTCGAATTATATTATATTCTAACTTCCATAAGTGAGGTGTCATTCTTCGGGGCTTTGATGTTGTCTCTTATTTCCCATTGAAAAGATGTTTTTCCGCACTCCGATACTTATGATTTTTGTAGAGGAAGTTCCTATACTCATCAAACACTTGCTTTCTTAAACTTTTGGAATGAGAAGATTTCATCATTGGACCACACATTGGACGTGTAAATTTTCTATTTGTTTGAACACCTAAAAGATAATGATACAATTGGATTAAATATATTAATTTTTAGAATTAGAATTATCACGTAAAACTAGAATTCACCATAACATACCATAGAAATGTGTCAAGCCTAGAGCATCATGAATTGTCCACATACACATTGCATGGAATTGAAATTGTCTTTGTCCAATTGGTCTAGAGATATCATACATAGTGAAACCATTCAATAACATGAACAACTCATCGATAAGAGGTGCAATATATATATTCATATATTTCACTTGGTAGTTACCTAGTTGAATTAACAACATCAGATAATTATTGTGGCCATTTCACTCTGTAATCACCCAAAAATGGCCATCTAGACTATTAGCCCCTTTCTAGCATTATTTTCTAAATTCATCAATTATTTATTCTTGATCAAATCCTAATTCTATCATTTATTCAATTATATTCTATGGATTAACCATTTTATCCTAAGTCTTTATTTAATTAAAAGGAATTCCCTTCCCTTTTATTAAATAAAAAGCCCCCACTTACCCCTTTATCCTAAGTTGCACAAGTAAAACATTATTCCTATTTTATAAATAAAAGGAAAAAGGCTTTTTGTCTCACATGAGGCACAAAATTTAACACTTCTTTCTCATTGGAGGAGACTTGCGCACATGGATTGCTCCCACTTTTGAACTCCACCCTTGATCAAATCTTTTGCCTCTTAATCCCTATGGTCCATTTATTCTTAAAAGGAGAGCTCTCTTCTCATTCTAGGATCCCCCACTCTTGATACTAATCTTATGTTGCAGGTTTTCTTGGTGCGATTGGAGCTTTGGAAGAGCTTGTTGTGTGCTAGTCTTCATACTTGCATTGTAGTTTAGTTTTCATAGCATTCTTAGCTTAATTTCCTTTCATGCTTTTAGCTTAATTCACATAGTTTAATTAGTAAAGGCTTGTAACACTCTCATTTCTATAGCTTAGTTGCATTATCATTCTATCATAGCTTGCATTGCATTTTCATTATGATTCTTGAAGATATTGGCATTCTTGCCCTTGTCTCTTTGAATCTCTCATTGCATGGTTTACTAGCAAGGTTGCATGCTTCATAGCTCTAGCTAAGAGCCCTCTAAACACCCTTGCACTCCATGCCTAGGGAGCTCTAGGTTTCTTTTCAAGGTTTCCAATCCATGGATGCTCTTGGAATCAATAGCTTAGAGAAGTGCACATTTTGAGTGTACATTTTTGGCACCCACCATGGGGCATAACAGCTCTGTTTTGCCTTTCTTTTCTTGTATTTTTGCTTTATTTTCATCACTGTTATCTTGATGTTTAAGCTATTTTTCTATATTTTTCTAAAAAAGTATTGTATGATAGTCTTCCAGTATCATATGGTAGTTTCTTACATAGCTGTATGATACTTTTCCAGTCAAAAGCATCGTATGCTCATACAGAACTTTGTTGCTTGGCTTTACAACACTTTGTCATCTGGTGTCATGCAAAGTATCATCTAGAACAGAAGTATCATAGTATTATACTGCAAAGTATCGTGCGAACCTTTGCCAGTAAAAACTATCACCTGGGCCTGAAGGTGACTGGTTTTTGGTTCTTTTTTTGCAAGTTTCGAGTTTCCTGCTTTTTGGTTTTTACTTGTTGTGTTAGGATAGAGATTTATTTACAGATCTTACTTGGTTTTTCTATACTAACCTTTGTGGGCCTAATGAGTTGTGCTTGTAGGTGTGCCCTAATTGCTTGCATAATTTGCTAAAAAAATGCATGTCAAAGCTTCAAATGCACAAGGGCTACTAATATTTCTTATAGGGCTGCCCAAAGCATAAAATCCCCTAAGTGCTTGTTCTTTCTTTCCATTTTTAAGTGTGGCATTATACTAGTTCATTCTTGTAGGAACTTAATATCTTGTCATTAGAGTCTTTTGGTGGTAGGAGAGTATGGTCTTCACCCTTGTGGTGAACCAAAAATCTTGACCCATCTCTAGATTTCAAAAGCAAGAGGGTTAATTGAACATTGCTTGGTGTGTTTGGGAAAAGCTTTTGAGATAGGAGAGTATGCTCTTCACCCTTGAGGTGAACCAAAAATCTTGACCCTCAAAGGTTGATCCACTTCTTGTTTAGTTTAGAATCCTTTAGAGGGCCTTCTCTTGAGCAATCAAGAGGAACAACCCAAGTCGGGACAAGCTAATACCTGACTATTCCAACCCACTATAAACTCAAGGCTATCAAGGATACAAAACCTTGGTAGATGTAATAATTGTCTTCTCTTAGTGCGAGTACTTGTGGGATTGTGACCATGAGAAAAATGCTAAGCAATAATGCTTAAGGTACTCTTGTGGTTGTGAAGTCCATTAGTTGCCGCAATGTAAGGAGTCCCTTCAGGGAGCAAGAGGGGTATTGTGAATAGAAGCCCTTATTACAAACCTTAGATAGAAGCTACCCAATTTTGTCGCTCAACATCTTGGTGCAAGGATTGATCTTAGTGGACTACCTAGATCACCCAAAGATTTTACACTCACCATCTATGTTCCTTTGGTTGTGTCATTGGCACTTCCATGACAAAGCCAATATCTATTGTGGGCAACCACTTTGTGTGAGGCAATGGGACATCAAGTGTGGGCCAAGTTGTTGAGTATTGAGCCTTTGTCTTTCTAGGCTAGCAAGTGCTTGAATTGTCTTCACTATGATCTACCTGTGTAAACATTCTTGAACATCAAACATCATGGTAATGTTCATAGGATTTTTCTCTTTGATATCCCAAGTGCATGTCTTGGCAAGGTTGCTTTTTCCCTTGTCCAAGTGTTTTATGACACGTTTGATCCCTCACTATTTGCAAACATGTTTGTCTTCTATTGTTACTGCATTTCAAACTGAGAAATTGAACTTACCAAACTACAACTTTGATCGAATTGCCTTAAAAACTAAGTTTTTACATATTCACTGGTCAAACATTGTGTGATACTGAACAATCATCACACCACTTTCTTGAGTATTATCATGCGATACTTCATTGCTAGACTTGTATCACATGAAAGTTATACACTTTATCACATCAACTGTCTGGTTACTATCGCATTTCCATGTGCAAAATATCATCTAGCTCAATTGTATCACCCTGCTATCTTGCAAATTATCGTACAGAGTCATTTTGCTATCTCACTACTATCTACAATCCAAAGCTCTCTTTTAGTCTATCGCAGAGTGTCCTTTCATGTTCTTACCTAAATCTAGCCTGTTATTTGCATGTCTAAGTTTGTTCTAGACTGAAAAAAATTGAGTTAAAACTATTGGGTTTGAGCCTATCAAATGCTGCTTTTGATCACTTGTCACACTACAGTTACCTCTGTAGCTATTTTCTAATTGAGTTTCTTGCTCATATCTCGGCTCGAGTCAATTGATTGCTATAAGCTCTTGAGCACCTTTTACCAGCCATCTCTATTGTTCTATCTTGACAAGTGATCTTCATTGGCTTTGCTTATCTCAAAATCTAAGAAACTTTGCCTCATTCTATTAGTCGAACAACATTCCTTTTCATGTCAGTTACAACTCGGTCTCAGTTTGAGCAAGGGAGTCACCCTCCACTCAACTATACATAGTTACCCTCTCCTACAAGACTCTCATGAGTGCTAGTCAATGATGATAGTTCTAGTCCAGATAAATCTAAGGATTCCAAGGTCACCCCATGGTATAAAGGAGGCTTCCTCTTTTCTAGATTCAAGGCCCCCAAAAGCATAGATAGTGTCTGACTTACCATGACTGAACAAGAGAAATATCACCATTTGCAAGAACACTTTGAGCAAAGAGACAACCAAGCACATCTAGATAAAAAGCATAATAGAAGCATAATGGATGCTTCTAGGCACATGGCTTCAAGAGGCATGTTTCACGATCAAGCCGAGACTAGTGGTTACGAAAATAGATTTTTTTTGGTAATAATGGAAATCATGGTAACAATATGCCACCAAGGTCCCCTCCAAGAAGGAATTTTTCTACATCTCCTTCATCTCCTATACCTCCTCCCTCTCTTCATGAGGAAGAAGCCATTAATGATGTGTCTAGTGAAGAACTTATGAGGTTTGAGCAAGATGAAGCCTCCCAACATTTGATCCATAAATTCTTAGAGTGTAATGGAGATCAATACTTTCAATACATGACTTCTAGAGGGTACAAGCTCCCTCCTAGTTATGATGTTTTCCAAATTGTTCAAGAAAGAGTGCCAACTAAATTGGAAATCCTTAGAGAAGAATTGCAATGAATGAATCAACGTCTTCCTCAACTTGCAATAGAAAAGGAACCTCCAAAGGTCTCTTTTGTAGAAACTATTTGTGCTCTTCCCTTTAATAGGAGTCTATACATGGCCCATTCCCTAGGGATATTGAGGTTCCCAAATACAATAAGTATGATAGAAACGGTGATCCCCATGACCATGTATGTCATTTTTACGCTCTTAGCATGGACTTCCTTCACAAGGACACATTTCTAATGTGGTTGTTCCCTAGGAGTCTAAGAGGACAAGCTCTAGAATGGTTTACAAAATTGACACCTCCTCTCAAGACCTTTGATGAGTTGGCTAGGTGTTTCAACCAGCATTACTCATACAACATACAACAACCTATTACCATGATAGACCTAAGTGCTCTTAGGAAAAATCAAGGTGAATCATTTTCTATCTACTTGCAACGTTGGAGGTCATTATATTCTTGATATCCTCATCAACTACCTGAAAGGGAAAAGATAGACATCTTTGTCAATACTCTTGTGCCTGAATTGTATTATGATCTAAGGAAACAACTATTTTCCTCTTTCAATGACATGGTTGAAAGTGCATACCGTATTGAGGATGTTGCCATAAGGAAAGGGGATATTGTCATCAAAAAGGATACCAGAGGCAATGGAAAGGACATAAACAAACCCTGGAACTAAAACAAATATGTTGTCAATGATGGGGTTGTGGATGTTCCTAAGGCTAAAGAGCCCGCTTTCCATCTCTCCAATGCTATCTACGTAGCTAAACAACAAGAGGCTGCAAATAATCAAGGTGCATCCAAACCTCAACATGTAGACAACCCAAGAAGACATATCAATGATGAGTCTACACCAAGTTGGTTGAGCCTTATGATGTGATTCTTAAGACCTTGGTTGCCAACAAGTATCTTATGCCTCTTGACAATTCTTGTCCCTTCAACCCACCAATTAAGCCTGATTGGTGGAGAGAGGATCATTTCTTCAATTATCATAGAAATAAGGGATACAATACAGATAATTGTTTCAAGCTCAAAGATGTTATCCAAGATCTTTTTGATTGAGATATAGTTCTCACAGATAGCTTCGTTAAGAATTATGATCACAAGGCCTTCAAAACCCCTCTACCTGAATATGAAATGGGGGAGACTTCTCAAGCAAACAAGAAAAATCATGATGCAAAGATCAATTATTCATACACTAATGATGCACCTGTGATCAACATGATAGAGCTTGTTGAGAGTGTTTTCATGATGAGACCTCAAGGTACTAGTGATGACAATCATGATATGCCTAATTTGGTCTTGCAAACACTTGGTGGTTCATCTTCCTGAAGTGAGACACTGAACGCTGTTACTAGGGGGCAAGCCAAAATTGTCCTTAAAACTACTCATGATCCCTAACAAGCCTCATCTTCCAAAAAAATGACTCCCATGGCCATATCTAGCTATGATCTTGTTCACCAATTGCAATGAACACTGGTCCAAATATCCATTTTTGAGTTTCTTGAGCTATCCCCCTTGCACAAAGAGATCCTTGAAAAGGCTCTACACATAGCAAATGTTCCCAATAACATTGATCTAGATAGGTTCCAGGCTATGGTCAACCATATCTCATCTCCTCACTACCTCTCATTCTCCATAGAGGATGACACGTCTCTTAGTCACCCACATAATCTTGCTTTACATATTGAGGTCCAAGTCTACCATACTCTAGTCTACCGAGTCTTGATAGACAATGGTGTAGGGTTGAATATTGTTTCCTTTCATGTTGTGCAACAATGGGGACTATCTAAATTTGTTGTAGATCCTAGGTAGAAGATCACTATCAAAGCATATGATGAATAGGAGAGGTCTTCAAAAGGTCTTATTGTGTTGCATGTCTGAGTGGGTCTAGTTGTGAAGGATATTGTGTTTCAAGTATTAGACATCCCACTCCCATACAACATTCTTCTGGGTCATCCTTGGATCCATGACATGCAAGTTGTTCCTTCTACCTACCATTAATGCATCAAATTCCCATACAATGGAGCTGAAATTGTGATTCCTGGGGACAATGCTATTTCTATTAATACTCTCACTGCTGCTGAAACATTTGTCCCACACAATAAACCTTCTCATGATCCTAGTGCATCCCTTATTGCTTCTAAGAAGAAATTAAAAATGATGAGTATTGGTATGGGCAAATACACATTGGATTCTATTTATTCTATGCCTATCTCTCCTAAGTCATATGACATACCTTCAGACAAGATGAAGTCTTTCGCTTCTGCCATGATGATTTATGCTACAATGCCTACTCTAGCTAGTCCCTCACTATCTCTTCCAAAGTCTTCCATGCAATTCCAACATGCTTCCTTGTCCTTAGAACTAGCTCCATGTCGAGAGGACTCTAAAAATGATAAAGAAAAGAACATAAAGAAAGATCAAGATCAAGAACCCTCCATGACATCCAATCCTTTTCATGATGTCTCTTATCCATTTCATGATTCTTTTGATCCTCTACACCCTTTCTCATTCATTCCACCATGTCTTAAGTCTTCTCCTAAGCGAGATCAAGCTACTACTTACATTGTTGAGATTATTGACAATCAAAATAACCTTATGACACTTGCGCTTTCCAAAGATGACACTTCCATTAAGGTTATTAAAAATAGTGTTGTTACTCCCAATGTTAAGCCTATTGAAAATCAAGAGAAAAATTATGCGCTTATGCTATCCAAAGCAACTTTTCAAGATCGAAGTCTTCCATCTTCTTGTCCTACCACCCCATGTTTTCCTCCACTTTATACTCTTCCTAAGTCTTTGCAAGCTTTGAACAATCCTATCAAAGAAGTTGCTCCTATTAAAGATGTTCATGATCCTATTTCAAATCCTAATGCTCACTCTAAAGATGCTAATGTCCTTGGTTGTCATATAGATGTTGATGAACTTATTGATTATCCTTTTGTATCTTCCACATCCATCCTTGGACCTCCTCCACCAATACTAAGGGCTTCACGTCTTCCTTCCTTCTTGGGCCCTTATGTCCCTTCACTTTCCTCTCCTAACTCTCCTAATTTGTCATCCATCTTGGGTCCTTACTTTCCTCAAGATCAACATAGATTCATACCCTTGAATCCTTTTCATTTTCCCACCCATCTAAACCACTCATATCCTCCTTCCACAAATTCCAAGTCTTTTGGAAGTAACTTGAATGTTCAATACAAGAAAAAGAAGTGATAAAAGAATCCATCAAAAAAAGAAGATCACCATGTCTCCTCTAATCGAGATGGAGGAATAAAGTCAAAAGAGATATCTAAGAAGAAAACTACAAGACAAGTATGGGTTCCAAAATCCATCATTGAAGATATTCTCTCTAAATCATCAAAAAGCAATGAAAAGCCTAGGACTATATGGATTCCAAAGTTTCTCTTGAAAGAGTTTGATGATAAGCAACAAGTGAAGTTGACATTCAAGCTTCCAAAGGCTCCCACTTCATCTTCTTCCAAAAATTTTCTTCCATTCCATGCACGTAAACTGCAACCTCTGCTATCCATTCACCATATTCCTTTACGTATTCCTTCATTCACATTTCCTCCATCCTCTCGCCACCCTTAAAGGTGTGTGTCAATTTTGATCTTGCCTTCCTTTCCATCTACCCTTTCACAATCTTTCCATTCATTATCTTTCTACCTTCTATCTTTTTTTCTCATTTTCCTATTCCTCCTATCTTCCAACCTCACTCGCTTTACATAAAATCTTATCCTCCATTTTTCTCTTCCATCTTCCTTTCCCTATTAGCATATTTGGGCATATAATTTTGAATCTTTGGTATACCATGGTTTATCCTTTCAAGGAGCATTATCTAAAAAAACTTGCCTTCTTCCAAAAAAAAAAAAACAAAAAAAAAAGAAAACAAAAAAAATTTAAAAAATTAAAAATGTGCCTTGGTGGAAACTTGGAAATGGGCACCTTGGTAGCAAAAGTAAAGAGAAATAAAATTCATCCTATGGTGAAAACTACTCCCTTGTGATGCCTTGGATAAGTACCATGATGAAAACTTGGCAATCAAGCATCATGCATAGTTCTTCTACATATTTCATCCATTCTATCTTCTCTCTTTGATCTTGACAATGTTGACCTATATGTGAACATTTGGAAATCTTGTGATCTATCTTATGATGATCTTGCTTTCATTCCATTCATGTTTTTCCTTCATATTTATTTTCCTCCATTCATTCTAGCTTTTCGCTATCCTTTTCCCCTTTGGTCTTGATCTAATAAAAAAGAATAAAAATGATGCTATGAAGCCTCTTGACATGTCTACTCCTTTGGACTACATCCTTTCCTTCTTTTGCATTACGCTTTTCCACTAGCTTGCTGATCCCTCTTGTTCTTCACCTTGCTAGACCTTGGGACTACATGATGTGATCTTTCTTGGGAGTTTGATGCTCATTCTATCTGGGTGTATCCTTTGTACATGCTTATTGATCCTAAAAAAATTCCAAAAAAAATTCATATATGATGCTAAAAAAAACCTAAAAAGCATATAAAGTCCTAAAAAAAAAAGAGCATCCTAGTGAAAACCTAGCAATAGGTGCTTTGATGTCTCACCAAAAAAAATCAAAAATTCAAAATAATTTTAAAAAATAGAAAAAGTGCCTTGGTGAAAACCTAGAAATAGGCGCCTTAGTAGAAAAAATACAAAAAAAAATTAAAAAGTCCTAAAAAAATCTACCAAGTGGTGAAAACTTGGAAACAGGCATTGTTTGGGACCCTTGCACCTATGTCTATCAGTCTTGCATGGCACTCATTCGCTCCACTTCTCTCTTTGTCTCTCCTAGCCTGGAACTGACTTTTGTCTTAGTCTAGGGGCATACGTTGTTCTAGCTTATCTTGGGTCTCTTTGTGCATCGAGATTTCTTAGGCAACTTGGTTAAAATAGTGTTTGTCAACACTATTCAAATGTGTTTTTCAATACTTCCCTAGCGTCAAGTGTTTCTCAACACTTATTAGATATCTTACCCATAGTCTAGAATGATGTGATATTTCTCACCGGTAGATGCGATACTCAAAGTTTGAGTATATGACCTACACACACTTACTTAAACTCTTGACTCACTAAGATTTGTTTGACTTTATTTCTTTGTGTGCTATCTATGATGATTTATCTTGATGAGTGTTCTCTCCCTAATAGTTTTCGATGATGCATCACTAGAATACTAGGGGCATGAGGACATGTTTTATCTCTTTTTCTACCTATGATATATCTTGTTGATCCTAACTATCATGAGCATTTATGCTTGTTACACTTGACATTGAGGATCTACAATGTATTATCCTTGACTATTTTTTGCAAGTGCATGCTTATGGTCATCTTGACTTTCTTGTGTCTTGATGCAAGCATAATATTTCTATACTAAACTTAGGGAACCTCACTACACTAGTCATCTTGACCTACATGTCTTTGATGCTTAGGTGGGATTCCCACATACCTATTTGATACAGATCATATTCATATACCCATAGTTATACTAGTGTGTATTGTATCATCTTGTGACACTACCAATAAAGCTTGATGATGATTATTAGAGTCTAATAGCTTTGTAACCTTGCAAGTAAACCACTTTTCATAGTAGCTTGCATTCTTAAGTTCGTATTAGTTTAGTTTTGCATCTTGCATATGGAGAGAGCTCTCCTTTCATCTTTCACAGACTTGTCAGTCAACTATGCTTGCCTTTTGTTTCTTCTCGATCATGTCTTTCATATCAAATCCTTTTCTATTCCTATCATCAAAAGGGGTTAATCTTATAATCTTATCACCCCTTATATAGCATTTTGACCTAATATGGCATTTTGACCTAATTTTCAAAACATCTCAAAATTTCATGAAAATTGCACCCCTAGCTAATGTCGACGTCCTGGATCCATTTTTAAGATCAAAATTGAAATTTGAGTTCATCTTGATAGTCAAAATTTCATTTTAAAATTTCTCCTTCTTCTATGCAATTGGCTAACCGTTTGAGGCCTGATTCTTCAATCTTTGTTGGGGCATCTTCATTTCTTCATCTCCATCTCTCTCACTATTCTAGTCTTTCATTCATTTCCTTCACTTTTTATCTCTGAGGTTTTATTGGGGCATATTTTCACTTCTTGATGGTTATTCTATTATCTCTCATCTTCAATTATGATTTTTGGTGATTTGATCATGTTTCTCTTGCTTCTGCATTCCCTCTACCTCATTTCAATTTTGATCCCGAGGGGGCAAACATATCCTATCAGTTATTCTCTAGAGCACATGCTTGACCATTCCATTTTCTCTAACTGATCTATCTATTGATCTATTGTTCTTGACATGTTAGTTCTCATCTCGAGTTCTGATACTGTCCATCTCTTTTCTAAGTGTTCAGTACCGTCGCTACCAGGCTGACCATGTAGGATTTTCTATCTCTCTACACTTCATTCTTTGGATTCAGACCTCTATCTATTGCCTTCTTGGCTGATCTATTCTTTGATGTAATGTGTTTCCAGATCGATCACACATTAGTCAAAGAGGGGCAAATGTAATCACCCAAAAATGGTCATCTAGACTATTAGCCCCTTTCGAGCATTATTTTCTAAATTCATCAATTGCTTATTCTTGATCAAATCCTAATTCTATCATTTATTTGATTATATTCTATGGTTTAACCATTTTATCCTAAGTCTTTATTTAATTAAAAAGAATTCCCTCCCTTTTTATTAAATAAAAAGCCTCCACTTACCCCTTTATCCTAAGTTGCACAAGTAAAGCATTATTCCTATTTTATAAATAAAAGGAAAAGGCTCAACACTTCTTTCTAATTGGAGGAGACTTGTGCACATGGATTTATCCCACTTTCTAACTCCACCCTTGATCAAATATTTTTCCTCTTAATCCCTATGGTCAATTTATCTTTAAAAGGAGAGCTCTCTTCTCATTCTAGGATCCCCCACTCTTGATACTAATCTTATGTTGCAGGTTTTCTTGGTGCCATTGGAGCTTTGGAAGAGCTTGTTGCATGCTAGTCTTCATACTTGCATTGTAGCTTAGTTTTCATAGCATTCTTAGCTTAATTTCCTTTCATGTTTTTATCTTAATTCACATAGTTTAATTAGTAAAGGCTTGTAACACTCTCATTCTATAGCTTAGTTGCATTCTCATTCTATCATAGCTTGCATTGCATTTTCATTATGATTCTTGAAGATATTGGCATTCTTTCCCTTGTTTCTTTGAATCTCTCATTGCATGGTTTACTAGCAAGGTTTCATGCTTCATAGCTCTAGCTGAGAGCCCTCTAAACACCCTTGCACTCCATGCCTAGGGAGCTCTAGGTCATTTTTCAAGGTTTCCAATCCATGGATGCTCTTGGAATCAATGGCTTAGAGAAGTGCACATTTTGAGTGTACACACTCTAATACTTATAGTTACATATAGATAACTATAAAATAATAAAATACCTAGAACAATCATTGCCAACATAATGTGCTCCCTCTTTATTGACATCCATGGAGGAAGGTTATTGTTGATAACAAAAATAGGTCACACTAAGTAAATAGATCTCATCTCTCCATACGGATTAACACCGTCTGCTACTAGAGGAAGCTTGAGATTTTGAGGTTCTTCTTTAAAGTGTGGCCACTTTTCCTCTATATTCATAAATGATGAACCATCCATAGACATTCAAATAATGTCATCTCGACTCCTACTACGCGTGCATGGTATCCATAATTTGTGCCAAGCTATTGCACCTGAATAATCATTTCAGACATGGAATAATGGGGATGTAACAAAGAACCTTGTGAGACACATTTTTTTTCATTTGATCATCTCGATATCTACTCATATGGTATTCATGGAATTCTATTGCATTTTCATGTTCTTTATGATAAATAATATGATATTTAGGACAAGCATCTATTGCTTGATACTCCATTCCAATATGTTTCATAGTGGCACATAATTCTTAGTATGAGAGAGGGAGAAAATTTTATGGTGGTAATAGAAACTCACCTATCAATATATAATAAAAAATATAAGTCATTACTATAAAAAATCTTAATGGTACATGTTTCACCTTTTATAGATTATAATGACATATATGAAAAACCTTAGCATATGTGACAATGCTATGTTGGATAAACCATTCATAACCTTCAAATTCACCAACAACAATAAAACAAAGAGAAGAGTAGATTAGTAGCCTTTGTAAAGGGTTGTGTTCACCTTCTCAAGTAGAGGTATATCATGGATGACATTAATGTCATCCTCATCATAATCATCATCATCATCATTAGTAGCACTGATAGCACTAGTAAAAAATGTGTCAATGATCAATGCATTCATACCATCATCTTCAAATCTATTTTCTGGTACATGTTCATCATCTTCAATGAGATCATCATCTTCACCTTCAATACTCACACCTCCATATTCCTCTATATTCACACCCCCATGTTCTTTTGAGATGTGGTGGTCCATATTACATACTACATTGGCAAGATTGACCTATATAAAAATGATGATAGTCAAAACCCCCTTCAATGTCATGATAAGACTTCCTTCCATGGTTCATATGTATATTAATTGTGAAAACAATATAACAAACAACTTACCAATGGATGATAATCAAACCCCCCTTCAATGTGACCATTCTCCCTACAATGTCTCTTTGCTTTTTTTTATTTTTATTCTTCTTGTCTTTAAGCCGTTACAACTCTTGTATGGACAATAACATTTGTCATCGCCTTCTCTTTGAAAGTTAGACAAAAATCTAGCAATTGTCTCCCTATTTTGATCTAATTCCCTTGTATTATCTGACATGATCCTTAATGTGTATATCTGCAAAAAAATTAGACATGTAAATTTAACTTTAGGTTTTATAATTGTACATATATGTTCTTTGACTCCCCCACATCCATCTCATATACTCTCAAAAGGGAAATTCTTCTTATCTAGATGTCTCCTTTCATTAATGTATTGCTCTAGATTTCATATGGACAATTTGTCAAATGGTTGGCATGTATGTTTATTCAAATGGAGTTTCAACAGTGTTTCGTAACACCATAAGAATTCAATTTTCTTAGATCTGAAATGCTAATAATAATCTCATTAGATTTCTTAATAAATTATACTTCAAATATCATTTGGAATAGATATATGACTAGTTGATATTGAATTCTATGTCAAGATTTACATCATTAAATTGATCATAGTTGGAAGACTGAGACACAAGAAAAATATGAGTATAGCCAACTTTCAGAAGAATATGAATGAATGAAAACATACATAAGTGGATGAACATAAATAATGAAGGTACTAGACATTTCCTGAAGTAATGAAGTGTTGACCCGGGGTTGAATCAAGTATGCTCTTGTATGATCCATAACCTACAAGGAAGGAAAAGATGTGGTTACATCCAAAGGATCTAATAAATGCTTGGCACCTTATTACTAATCCACATCTACAATTATGCATGTGCATAGTCAAGCCATACACTTCTAAAAGGAACTATGCTATAGAACATGTGCACTTGGGAACATGAGCATTCATACCATGAATACAAAATAGCAAAGACAGAAAGCATGGAAGCATAGAAAGGAGATCAACACCGAAAGAAGAAGTAAGTGGTTGTATTTATGTCTCAAACCTCACAAGATCTTCAAGCTAGAATGCTATCAAAATAGAATGGTAGTGGTGATTCAATGCATCTATAGTCTCAAGAACATGGAAAAATTGATCCAATAACAAAAAATACATTAAAAATGCCAAGCTAACCATCTCAATGAAATAAATAGTGTATAAAATAATATATGGTGCACAATAGTAGCAAGCATGCAATGACAACAATAGCATTTCATGATGCCCATGATGAGAAGAGAGAATGAATGGAGTACCAAATAAAACTTACAATGCCCTAGCTTAAGATTTAGAAAACATCAAAACAACATGAATATGATGCCAATCAAATAGGGACATCAGTAATAAAATAATACCAATCAATGATCCAAACAGCTCATGGGCATGGCAAAATCAGTGAGCATCAATATCAACATAAATCAAATGCATAAACAATAAGCTCATAAACAATGCATGATGCCCTAGCTTGCAGCCCGAGAGCCATAAACAATGCATGATGTCCTAGCTTGCAACCCACGAGACATCAAGGCATTTCCCACATAGTGAATATCAACAACAAAACAAATAAAGAGAGATCAAACACTTCACGCAATACCTTAAAGGTAATAGCAATGATGCGAGTAATAACATTCATACTGTGCCATTAAAGCAACAAATGCACTCAAAATGAAATTGAGTTAATGAGAAGACAAAGCTCGAATGCCTACCTCAAGTCATGGCTACCATATGCCAAGCTTCCAAATCGAGCTCAACCTTCACAATAGATCAAGAGTAGTGCAAAGTGGGAACTTTCCAATTTTACCACAGTTAGGGCCCTCTTTGCACATGCAGTGGATTACATGGCCTATTAAATAATTATTTTCAATAAAGTTGAGGAAGAAGTTGAGATACATTTTAAGTTCTTAGTTGAAGGAAGTATGGTGCAGGGGCACAAAGAAGAATCAGTCAAGCCATGAAGACATCCAATGCAAACATGAAGACCTTGAAGGCATTCAATTAGAACCAGAGGGCATGGAAGATAAAGAGGGAACCTATGATCATCAACTACAACCTATTGAAGCCTATAATGTCTTTTAATGTCATGCAATGACATTGCAATGTAAGGCATTTGTTAATGGCCTAAAGGCCCAAAATTACTTGTAAATGGACCATTAGTGTCCAAAGGAGTCCAAGGGTAGTTAGGGGCTTAGAATTATTTGGAATAAGTTTCCTAGGTGTTTACAAACCTTTAACAATTTTTATTGTTCAAGTTTAATAAGTTTTAAGTAAATTTCCAATGTTTAAATATTCAAATTTTAAACTATAATGGATAGGTGATCTTTTAGTGGGAAATCTCATTTATGGGATCTTTAAAAAAATTTAATCTATATAACCACCCAAATTTGGTTGGGATAGTTGTAAGGGGTTACAAATAAACCAATAAAGTCATGGTATGGTAGAGAAGTGACTGTAAATGTATGGGTTGTAACAGAGAATCAATAAAAATATAAGTTTTCTACAATTTTTGTATTCTCTTGTATTGTTAGTTGCTTGTGTATGGTGATACTAAGTTCAAATGAAATAAGAAAGGATTCCATATATTCACTTACACTAATTGAATGCTTTGAGGATCATTTTATTCACCGTCCTTTACGCTAATGTTTTTTTGACAGTCACAATCACCAAATTTTCATTGTTATTTTGATTTCCTTATGATAAACAGTCATCCCATGAACTCCTAAGGCTTTTAATTCATGGGATGCTAAATATATAACATGTATCATAGAAATATAATGTGGAATGTGTAGATAATCAAGAGTTAAGGTGATCACCAATGCTTCAAACAGGGACAAAGCCTTGAAATGAGAGGGTATGCTACAGTAGTGAGAGATCAGGTTGAAGATTAGGGACATTTTATGATTTGAAGAGTCTTAGGATGTTGAAGACAAGGTGAATCAATCACCAATTGAGTCTAGAAGTGTTGGGAAGGTCTGGATTTAGGAAGCCCTAGAAATAAGGGTTTGGGGACACCAAATTGGGGCTTTTGGTGTTACAGGAGGATTGAATCTAATTACTTTGGGATTTGACCATTTAGAAGCATAATAAGACACTTTCTAGGATTTGGGGCCTTGGAAGTAATTATTTCATACATTTTCTTTATTAAATTGGTCATTTTAATACCTTCTAGGAGACATAGGGGTTGAGCAGCAGTACATGCTCCAAAAAAACCCTATCAAACCTTTTGATATGAAAATGTACTAAGAAAAGAATGCTCAAAAACATTTATTTTTTTATTATTCCTTTGGAAAATTTTAGAGATAAGTGTCATTTTCCTTTGCTACAGGGCTACTAGGTAGGGCAATTAGGTCTCTAGATAGTTTAGGAAAGATTGGAGAGTTGGGTATATTGGGTATTGCCAAGAAGCATAAAACCTATCAAATACATTTATATAAAAGCCTTAGACACCATCTATATCATTTTGGAACCTTGGAAAAGGTCTAGACAAGTTTGAGTACTTGGGAAGCATTTGAGGCTTTGGGAAAATAGTGGCTTTGTTAACCAAAATTCATAAACTTTCCTTGTTTATTCACCCACCACCCTTACCTCTACATCAAAGAAGGACTCAAGGCACATGAATTTATGGAAGAAGAAGTTCAATATTGTGAACCAGAACAAGGATCTATCCTTGGTGAAGATGAGGATGAAGGAGCTGATGATGAGATTCAAGAATCTCATATTTTCAAAACTAATAAGTTTCATGTTCATGCAGGTCATGCAGGTGTAGATGATGAAAATTTTCCTCATGAAGGCAATATTAAGGAAATTCCAATTAATATAATTGTAGATGAAATTCATATGCAAGAGGAAAGAGATGTGGACTTCTAGGAAGAAAGAAACAAATGTCATCAACAAACTATAAAAGAGGAATCAGAGGTTTAAAGAGAGACAACTATATATGGAGGGATAATGAACTCCATATTTGTAGATGTCAGTAAAAAGAAGGAAGCAATCATTCTTATGTTGGATGGTAATTTTTGGATATTTAGTCATTATTATAATAAACTCATTTCATGTTTAGATGCAAGTAAACATGATACTTTCGAATATGAAAGTCATTTTTTCATAAAATAGTCATGGAGAAGGCAACAAAGTGCCTTAAACATTTGTGAAAAAATGTCCGGCGATGAAGAATGGAAGTTTAATAATGAAATGGAAATGGATGCCATTAAAGTTTAAATATTGAAACAAAGATGCAATTGAGCAATATCATAAGCATGGACCAAATAAGGAGTATGCTAGGTAATGAGATTGAGAAGTTATGTATACTGATGAACAAATTTACAAAGAGGAGACATACTAAAGTGAAGAAGATAATCCAACATAGAGATCAATTGACCTCAAGAGAATACATTGGTAGTTAAAGTGGAGTATTGCAAAGCAGAGTATGGAAATGTGGAAGATTGAGAAGAGCAACAACATAACAAGAGGTGAAGAAGACAAAGTTAATAAAAAGGTTTGACGCCATAATGAAATTTGTCAAACATGTTTAGAATAGAAAGGAAAGAAAACAATGACAAAAGAAAGTTTTGGATCCAAGAGGGAAATAAGTTGTAGTAAATGCACCTAAAATTGGAAAATATGGAACAAAGTACAACTAGAAAATTAAGTTACTAAGGACATGAGGAATATTCCCAAAAACTATGACTTGTCTACTAAGGATTTATCATCCAAACATCCCATCAAGACATCATCTTTGAATACAAAATCTTTGCGAGTTATGACTATTACAATTTTCCCTCTTAGGACAGTCAAAAAAATAATTAATGACCCTTACTAAAATGGCTTCCAATAAATTGATTTGGACTCTTAAAGACCCTACAAATCCCTCTACCACCACACATAAAATGGATCAACCTTTTTTTGTCTTCTATAAGGTGATTTCTTCCAATTTTTTGTCAATTGAAGTCTTCTACATAAGGAAGTTTATGGGTGTATAATCATTCCTCAACCTCCAAAATGACCAAAACCAACTTTCAACCAATTTGCAAAAACTTTCATTACAAATGAAAATGTTGTCATGACAACATGACAACTTTTAAGAAACTCTTACATATTTTCATCAAATGACCCAAAAACATCAAGAATGGTCATATATGGTCACTAATGGTAAAAAATGACCTTATTTATATAACATAACTCAAAAAAATCCAAAACAAAAAAAATGTATCTCATAGGAACAATAGAGCCCTTGCACCAAGTTGTTCCCTTGTCATTTGATTGCATCAAAAACCTTTCCCTATGTCATTTGGAAAAGAGAAATACCATGTGTTCAAATATTTTGAAAATAAATTCAAGACAAGTACTAAAGAAAAAGTCTTTGAATCAAGCCATGTTGGAGTTAAGGCATGGATATGTGAATGGATGACTCACTCATACACAAAAATAATAGGGATGGGAGAGTGTAATACCTCAACACATCTAACCATTAGTCTAGTAGGGATTCATGGTAATATTGTTACCATAATTTTTGTATTCATTTTACATTGGTAACCTAATTACTAGATGAGAGACTATAGTACCCTAGTTTTCATTATTAGATGATCTTGTTTAAATTTGTGTTCACTTCATGAGAAAAGATACATGTAAGGGAAAATAAATTTTTACATCAAAATATTACATGTATATATATACCAAATATCTTATATGTACTATACAAAGAAAGGAAATGAAAGCCAAGATCATCTAGGCTCACACAGACCGTGAGCATAGCCAACTTTCAGAAGAATGTGAATGAATGCAAACATAAATAAGTGGATGAACATAAATAATGAAGGTACCAGACATTACCTGAACTAATGAAGTTTTGACCTAGGGTTGAATCTAGTATGCTCCTGTATGATCTAGAACATGCAAGGAAGGAAAAGATGGGGTTAGATCCAAAGGATCTAAGAAATGTTTTGCACCCTATTACTAATCCTCATCTACAATTATGCCTATGCATAGTCAAGCCATACACTTCTAAAAGGAACTATACTACAGAAATTGTGCACTTAGGAAACATACGCATGCAATGAGTAAATCAAGACCAAAATGGAGCAAAAAGTATGATGTCAAATGTGTTATCAAGAAATAGCTCATGGGCTATGAGTCAACATGGTATGTTTTTTATACAATATCAGTAAAAGGACATCTTGATAAAATAGTATGAAAGATCATTAAGCCTAGATGACATTGATACAAGGGTTCACATCTCGAACCTCACAAGATCTTCAAGCTAGCATGCTATCAAAATATAATGAAAGTGGAGATTCAATGCATCTACAACCTCAAAAACATGGCAATATTGATCCAATAAAAAAAAATGCATTACAAATTCCAAGCTCACAGTCTCAATGAATAAACAGTGTATAAAACAATATATGGTGCACAATGGCAGAAAGCATGCAATGACAACAATAACATTTCATGATGCCCGAGATCAAATTCAAAATAGTAAGTGTATTAATGTATGATCTAATAGCAGAAATATAACAAACAGAGCACTAGGTCCACTAAGTTAATGTATTAATATATGATCTTGAGCTTATAATTATCTCACTCTCCCATATTGCTAATGTATCTCTCTCCCATTGCATTCCATATGTATCTTGAGCTTATAATTATCTTTATCGACTTGTTCATAGATTGTTTTAAACAAATATTATACTAACTAAATTGTAGAATTGGAAAATATAACAATTATACTATGAAAGAAAATAATAAGAAATCAAATCTATGCTAGATAAATCCTAAGCCTTAACACCATCCCTAGCAATGATTGGCTTCCATTATGGATAATTAGTTGGTGTATAAAAATATATGCATGCTCCTAACAAGGCAACTATTCCTCAATTAAGTAACCTTTTATCTTAGGGGAAATTCTTTTAATTATTGACCAGGGATGTATATACTTAGATGACACTACCATTGTATGTGCAGTAGATTATCTATAGCTTCTACTTTAATGCATAAAATAGTAATAATTTATAAGGGAAACAATAATGATAAAAAAAATCTAACATTGGTTCTAGTCACATGGTAGTGGTTGGGAGTGTGACCACACAAGGATGGTTGCAATTGAATAGACCAGTGAAATAATAATAAATTAACTTATAATAAAATTCTTTTTTATATTGAGACTAATTGAATCTATGCTAAACTAGTTTAACTTCTTATTATAAAGTGAGTAAAACTATTATCTAAAGTAACTAATAATCAATTAAACATATTACCACTATGAAGAAATATAATAAATTAAACTACTAATTAATCTAATCTAACTAGAGGAATACTTCACCTCAAGAAGCCCTTGCATAAGGATTCATAACCTTGAATCAATTCAAAACTTTAATCAAGTGAAGATAATTGTACCCTTGCATTACTAGTAGTAGACATTATAATAGAAATAGTATATATTAATTATTGTAATCTAAAAAAACATTTGAGAACATTTGAACCAAAACTGTTAAGACTTTCTTAGATTTTATAGGAAATCTTATAAGAAGTGATCATAAATGTCATTGAATCTCTATTTCCCACATGTCATTCTTTAGCAATATATGATTTATTATAAAAATTAAACAACTACATAATAGAGCTACAAACATGGAATCCAAGTAGAACTCAAACATGCCATCATAGATCTTTTAATTTTATAGGAACAAAATTGTCACCCAACGGATGACCATTGTCAATGCATAAAGTCTCCATCTCTGTGTGCATTAGAAGTAGCAAAGGCATAGTCATATTTGTGAGAGAAACCTCATTGATCATTACCTTTGACTCCTCCATCATTATAGAAGAGATAAATGCCTACAACTATATTTCATAATTCCTCCTTTGAAGTCATAGGTTAGTTTAAAATGGAGAAAGTATACAAACACACCAATTTAATCCCAAAACATCATATAAATGGAATTAATCACATCTCACAAATGTATAGATTATACTACATACCATTGTATTATATATATCAAGTATCATTATGAGTTTACATGAAATATTTAGTCTTAATAAATATTATAAAAAAACATAAAACTAACCCAAAATACTTGAAAAGACATAGATTTTCAAGCTCATCAATACTCGGGAAACATGATCCTAAATTTTATATAGAGAGTTTGGATTCTGAAGGGGTAAAAATATATATTGATTTTGATGTATATTTTCTTGCAATGGATCATAAGAGAGGCCCTAATGATCATGTGAAACAAATCCCTCAATCATATATGATGCCCTAGTTTAAGATTCAGAAAACATCAAAACAACATGAATATGGCACCAATCAAATAGGGACATCAATAATAAAATAATGCCAATCAATCATGCAAATAACTCACGGGCATGGAAAAATAAGTGAGCATCAATATCAACATAAATCAAATGCATAAACAATAAGCTCACAAACAATGCATGATGCCCTAGCTTGCAGCCCCTGAGCCATAAATGTCAATGCATGATGCAAATAGCTCAGAGGCATGGAAAAATTAGTGAGCATCAATATTAGCATAAATTAGTAATAAAATAATGCCAATCAATGATGCAAACAACTCATAGGAATGGCAAAATCAGTGAGCATTAATATCATCATAAATCAAATGCATAAACAATAAGCTCATAAACAATGCATGATGCCCTAGGTTTCAGCTTACGAGCCATAAACGATGCATGATGCGCTAGCTTGCAGCCCATGAGCCATAAACAATGCATGACACCCTAGCTTGCAGCCCATGAGCCATCAAGACATTTTCCACATAGTGAATATCAGCAACAACAAAACTAAAGAGAGATCAAACACTTCATGTACGCAATGCCTTGAAGGTAATAGCAACGGTGCCAGTATTAACATTCATATTGTGCCATTAAATCAATAAATACACTCAAAAATGAAATTGAGAAGATGAGAAGACAAAGCTCAAATGCCTTCCTCAAGTCATGTCTACCATATGCCAAGCTTCCAAATCAAGCTCAAACTTCACAACAGATAAAGAGTAGTGAAAAGTGGGAACTTTCCAATTTTACAACATTTAGGGTCCTCTTCGTGCACATAGCTTGATCTACGAAAATTAGAAATGAGCCTTTCTTTTTCTTTTTTTCTTTTTTTATAGTCACGCGGGTGTCAAAATTATGACAGAACCATCACTATTATGACAGCATTGGGGGCACTTGCAAAAGAAAAACAATCACACACAAATGGTAGTGCTATCGTAAATTGGCATCAGAATTTGACCCCAAATGTTGTAGTGAGTTTATGAAGTTGTTAAAAAGGATGAATGAATATTAAATAGTACTTTCTATCACCATATGACTAGTGAAAAGAGTAAATTTAACAATAATAAATGGGCACCCATTTCTAACTTAACAATAATAAATGAAGCGAGTGCTCTTTTTTAAATTTTTCACAAAGGGTGCTTGTTTCTTAGATTTTATGAGGGAAACCACCCCTCTACTTCATTTTTTGGGTCAAGACAAGCTTGGTGGGACCAAGCCTATAATTTGGGCCTATAAAATAATGGCTAAGGCACTAGAATACAAGATTTCCACCTCCCCATAATTTTTTAAAGGCCTTCCCGATTCAATTGTTTGATAAAATGAAAACCCATTCAGACTTCTTACTACATAAATATTTCAAAAATATAAATTTTGTAGTGATTTGATTAAATTTACTATTTTTTCATTATTTATTAATCAAAACTGGTACACAATAAGGGCTTCCTCTAGCCAAAATCTAGGGGATGAGTGCTCTTGGTTTTCACAAACATGGCATTCAAATGCCCAAGGATTTATTTTCTAGAGCCACTATGAGTCTTTGCTCTTGGGATGATCTCTGTGTTTAGTTTCAACTCATCCACCTAGATCGTTAGACTTTTGACTTGATTGTCTTGGCTATTCTACCTCATTTCCTACATAAATTGAGAATTCAGTCGATTAAACCTTTGTAGAAGGATAGGAAATGGTACCCTGATACGCCATTTATAGTTACAAACCCAAGCTTGGGTATTCTTGTCTTATGCCTCATTTTCCTATGATTGATTCTCTCAATCATTGATGGCACCTTTCATCTTCCCAAAAAACTTGGAGCTGACATTTTCATAATGTTTTGGATGCTATTACTGAGCCCAAGATTTCTCATTTTTCTTGGTGTTTTCTTTACCAGGGTTTGCCTTTGGGAGCTCATCTCCGACATTTGGGTGTTCCTGGTCCTGAATGCCCTTTTATGGGCATTCTAAAACCATTATGCATATTTTTTGGTTCTGTCATCAGGCTCAAAACTATTGGAATTGGATACATGACCTTTTTATGCCTTTTCAGCTTGAGCCTTTTTCTTGGCATATGGCGCTCTTAGGCAATTCACCCAGAATTCCTTCCCAATATACCCCAATTTGGCATGCTTTCAGGATAGATATTTTTTTTCTTTATGGAAAGAGTGAAATGTTGTTCTTTTTACTCATAGCTTTTTGGACATCAATATTTCTCTTGATGAACTACAACTGAATTGAATAAATTGTATAACTTGAAGATCTATGATTTAAAATCACTGAGTTGCTAATTAGATATGTAAGATGATTAAATCAGTAATATGTTGTCATTGATGTCAAATAGTTTTGACAATACTTATCTTATAAGTTACTATACCCAAACATCTATAGAAAGAAGAAGAGAAGAGATGAAGAATAGATATATCTACATGAGGAAGATGGATATGACATATGAGGATAAGGAATACATTGGGTAACTTATGAATGAGTCTATGACCTTATGTTATTGACTTGATTATGGTGCATTCATCTATAGTGAAGGATAGAGAAAAATGCACAAAGCAATGTTGTCGGTTAAAGAAGCATTTTAGTATACACCAACACAGTGTAGTGTATACCAATCATAGTATAAACTGAGCTTGTGTTCACATACACATTTCTTTGTTAACCAACCAGGAGAAAAGAACTAAATGATTAGTTTAGTCGATGGAACTTGATAAGCTGTAAAGTGTTATGATTACGAAGTTGAAGATAATGTTTGTTACGAAGATCAACGGCTAACATAATTTGAAAAAGATCTAAGGGATTGAAACAAAATGTGTTACTGACACATCAGATGAAGAAGGTTAAAGAGGGAAAATCAACAAATGAGATTAAGCGGCAAAATATGATGGATGGAATTAAAATGGTTTACTCATCTATTTAAGAGACTAGGATTTCATGATGAAATTATGTCGGAAGAAGGAGACTGCAGAGATATCCTGTGAACAAGATTCATGCATGTGTGATCAAAATGGTTAAGGAGAACCGAACTACAGAGATTACCGAGCGTCAAAAAGCTATACCCGAGAGGCAGTAAGTTATTGAATATTGATTGAAACAGAATTGATATATTGATCAAAGGATTTGAATGAGCTTAACATAGATCTGATAATATGCAATTGAAGTTGTGTTGTAATCAGATCACCTACTATAACATTTTAACCATTGTAAATAGATAAATCTCTTAACAGAGTGGACTAGAAAGCCTTGTAATGTCTAAAATCCTCTAACAAGGTTACACCTCATAGTGTGTTTGTAACCTTTAACATGGTTGGGTCTTCACCGACCTCACTTCAAAAGAGTGAACAATTTTTGGGTTGCCAGTCCCAGGTGGTTTTTTCCTTTATAGGGTTTCCACATTAAATCTCTTTTGTTATGTGTTGACTGTGATGATTGTTTGTTGTCATACTTTACATGTTACATATTGGATTTGATCGGTAATCACTATATGTTATGAACTGGTAATTGGTAAAAGCACATACATAATACTACTTTATGTTATTGAGCTACAGAAGTTTTAGTAAATTGTTTTTGGATATACATTTCTTTATTAGGACTGTGGATAACTGATTCACCCCCCTCTCAATTATTCTAACAATTGGTATCAGAGCATTGGTTACTTGGAATAGAGTTTTAAGGACTTCAGCACAAAGATCTCAAAATGTATAAGAGGGAAGTGCCAAAGCTGAGTGAAGCTGCATGTATCTAGAATTGGGAATTTTGCCTTTACACTAATGGAGAATGGCTACATTGCACCGTCCACTGGTCCCTTGACCCTTGATCAACTAAGAGACAGACATGAACATAATGTTACTATGATGGAGATTGTTTCTACTTGTACAGATGCCAAATTTGAAGATATTAAAAATTGCACTACTACTAAAGTTATGTGGGATAAATTTGCTCAAGTTTATAGTGGTGATGTGAATGTCAAAAGAGCTAGAGCTGAAAGCTTAAGGGGAAGATTCGATGATATGAAGATGAAGGAAGGAGAAAATATTATGCAGTACACAAATAGACTAAAAGAGGTAGTCCATGCTATTAGAGCATATGATGGTATTATTAATGAAGAAACAGTGATAAGAAAAGTTCTCAGAACCTTATTGTCAGTTTATGCAATCAGAATATCTACAATTCATGAAACTAGGTCTACATCTGGTAACAACCTTACTCTTGATAATCTGATTGGCAAGCTTACAACCTTTGAACTGAATAACTTTGATAATAGTGTTGTACCATCTGTTGAATCCTCTTTTATGTCTTCTCTGAAGATGGGTAAGTCTAGTAGCAGAATTAAGAATGATGATAGTGATAGCAATTCTGATGATGAGCTTGATGAACTTGAAGCTCTTATGGCTAGAAGGTTACCTAAAGGTAAAGGAAGATATAGAGGTAAATTACCTTTAGCATGCTTTAACTGTAAAGAGGTTGGTCATATTGTTGCTAGATGTCCACATAGGAAATATGATGACATAAACAAAGACTGATTTGATGAAGGAAGCTATGGGAGAAGAGGCAACAAAAGTTACCGACACTACAATAGAGACAATCGAGACAATAATGACAAAGGCAAGAAGGTGTGTTGCATTGCAGAAGATGTCACTGATACCAACACTAATGAAGATGTGGAGGTAGTATTTGTTGCAATGAAGGATGAACCAAAGGAAGATGAAAGGTATGTAGAGACAACACTTATCTCTAAGGTTAATAAAGATGATACATGGATCATAGATAGTGGCTGTACACATCACATGACTGGTGATGAAGAAAAAATTGATCATCTTGAAGAACACAATGGATGATCTATTAGAATGGGTAATGATGAACCTTGTATGGTTAGAGGAAAAGGATCCTTGATGATAAATGATAAAATTAGATGTGACAATGCTTATTGGGTAAAAGGTCTAAACTATAATTTGCTAAGTGTGGCACAGTTGAAAAATTTAGGCCACCAAGTTTCTTTTGAGAGAAAGAAAGTGAAGATATTTGATGATGGAAGAAGACTTATTGGAACTAGAACACAATCAAGAGGTAATTTATTTTATCTTGATAATGGTCAGTCTTCTTGTTTAATGATGAAAGATGAAGATGCATGGTTGTGGCATAAAAGGTTATGTCATGTGAATTTTGATAACATGATTAAGATCAAAAAAAAGAAAAAGGTTAGAGGTCTGCCTAACTTATCTAAGCCTGATCATGTTATGTGTCATGAATGTCAGAAAGGTAAAATGACAAAATCTAGTTTCAAAAGAAAAGATTATTCAACAAAGAAATTACCTGAGTTAGTGCATACTGACCTATGTGGTCCTATGATAACTCAAAGTTACTATGGAGATAGATATTTTATTATTTTTGTTGATGATTATACTAGATTAATGATAGTCATGTTCTTGAAGGAAAAATTAGAGGCATTTAAGATGTTCAAGTGGTATAAAGAAAAAGTTGAGAAAGAGACTGGTAAAGAATTGAAATGCTTAAGATCTGACTGAGGTGGTGAATTTATTTCTGATGAATTTAATAACTTTTGTAATGATCATGGTATTAAAAGATAGGTCTCTGCACCGAGGACACCACAACAAAATGGAATAACTGAAAGGAGGAATAGGTCAATTGTTGACTGTGCAAGGACACTAATGTTGCAAAAGAATGTTGCTCAGACATACTAGAGAAAAGTAGTCAGCACAACTGTTTATGTTCTAAATCAAGTACAACTGAAGGACACTAATAAGACACCCTATGAGTTATGGTTTAGTCACAAACCCACTGTAAGTTATTTCAGAGTTTTTGTAAGTAAATGCTTTATTATAAAAGATGAAAGAAAAGGGAAGTTTGACTCAAAAGGTGATGAAGGGATATTTCTAGGATATTCCACTAAAAGTAAAGCATACAAGTGTCTTAACAAAGTAATTAATAAAATGATTGAAAGCACTAATGTTTGAGTTGATGAGTTTGATGATAAGAATGTAGAGGAAATAAAAAAGAAACTGGAAGACTATGGTAGATTCAGTTACATTAATCAACCAGAGTACCCACCGATAGCATAGACAGTGACAACTAGTCAACAAGAAAAAAATACCAAGGAATAGGAAAAAGAAACCGATGAGTAGGAATAACCTACCAAGCAAGAAAATGAACCTGCATAGGATGAACAAGAAAGAAGTGATCGAATACTAGAAAGATTTGTCAGAAGACATCATCTCAAAACAAAAATCATTGGAGACAGACAAGCTAGCATGCAAACAAGAAGTAAAGAAAGACAAGGTACATGTCTAGTTTGTCAATATGAACCAAAGAATGTAAAAGATGCATTAGAAAATGATGAAAGGGTTAATGCAATGAAAGAGGAAATAGAAAAAATAGAGAAGAAAAAAACCTAGAGTTTAGTACCTAGACCTAAGGACAATAATGTTATCGGTACTAAGTGGATATTCAGAAATAAGATTAATGAGAATGGAGAGGTAACAAGGAACAAAGCTAGGTTAGTATGAAAGGGATATGCACAGGAGGAAGGAATAGATTATGGTGATACTTTTGCACCTGTTGCTAGATTAGAAGGAGTCAGAATGTTACTTGCATATGCTGCACACAAAAAGTTCAAATTTTACCAAATGGATGTTAAATCTTCTTTTCCGAATGGGATACTTGAAGAAGAAGTCTACATAGAACAACCTGAAGGGTTCATTGATCCAGAAAAAAAAGATATGGTATGTAGATTACATAAAGATTTATATGTTTTAAACCAACCATCAAGAGCTTGGTATGAGAGGTTGCATAACTATTTGCTGAGTATTGGATTTGTTAGAACAAGTGAGAATAATAATCTATACATGAAAGGAAATTCTGATGATACTGTCTTGATTGCTGAGTGTATCATCTTAAAATGGAAGCACTTCCATCTTGATAGCTTTAGCACCCTCTTTTAGTACATTTAACATGATAGACTTGCATTTAGGATGCATTTTGCACTTATCTTCTTCATTCTAGGTGAAATTAGGGTTAGGATCCTGAGGATTCTCCTTAATTTCCCTTTTCCCATGCCTCTATTTTCTAGGTAGGACTTAGAAATAGGTCCTCCTAGCCTTCATCATAGTTATCATAGGATTTTGTGCCTATCCCTAGCATTCTCTCCTTTTCTGCTATCATTTCTAGGTCACCAGGCATCCCCGGGACCTCCTGTCTAGATTCTGGCTGGATCTGGGCCCACAGGGACAAAATCGAGATTGTTCCTGACTAGGTTAGGTTTGAACTCAATCCTAACTAGGTCAAGTTTGAGCTTGATCTTGACTAGGTTAGTTACAACCTCGATTTTGACCTCCTTTGTAATTTGTGCCCCTCTTTCAAATTTGGTCCCGACGGGCCCTGAAATCAATGTCGAGCCCTCAGATCTGAGTGCAAAAAGCTTTTAATTTGAAATTCATTTAATTATTTTCCCTCCTTAGTTGGTTATTGTCATTGGACCTTAATTCAAGGTGAAATTTGAATTATGGGTCCTCGCATTGCTCTAGGAGCCTCACCTTGAAACCTCTATATAAAGATTCTCATTTGCATTCATTTTCACCAAGTACAACCAAGAATTCTCATGATCAAGTTGTCTCAAGGAGTCAATTTCATGAGCAAGAAGATTTCAAGCAAGCAAGGAATGGTGAAGATGCAAGATAGCAAGAGGATGATATAGAAGATCAAGCCATTGTTGACATCAAGCATCTTTGTTAACACATATTTGGAGCAAGAGAGATCCTTTCTTCCTTGATCCACCATTATCAACATTCAAGCATTCAAAGATTCAATCATGGAGCAACAATTACAAATTGTGAGTTTGGTAGAAGTACTTTAGCCTTGGGGGCTTGGTATGCTTTTCTATCTCATTCAAATCTATGCATTGTTATTTCATACACATTCATGCTAGTGTTTTGATCTAGAGGATTAGATCTTGGCATTACACTTTCAATACATACACACACATATTCTATTTCAATTGGCTATTCATGGAGGTGGAGATCACCAAAATGGGGGTTTGATTAAGGCAAAACCCTATATAGCCACCCCCAAAACCCCCTTTTTCAGATATCTACAGTCGTTGTTTCAGGAATCAGAGGACAAATTTGAGTACCCTTTTCACTGAACTTTCAAGATTTGTGAACAAAGTCAGAATTGACCTTCAGAATAAAAATGTAGTATTTGACCTTTTATGAGGGTCAAAGTCAACCTGCTACCAGAAAGATGAAACTCTTTTGGGTTTTCTCCATTTCAGCTTTCTGATCACAGATCTGGTTGCAGAATCTTCCGAGACCTCACACAGACTTTGAAAAATAGGTATTTCTAAATCAATTTCATGATGAGGTATGTATCTTGACCAAATTAATTTCTAAGTATTTCTTGATTTACTTATCCTATTCCAATTCCAATTTCAATTCAAATGAATAAATGTTGAATGTTGGTACATTACTAAGCTTCCATTTTACCACTATTCATTTTGGTGAACTCATTTATGAAAACTCTTTCTTTTATGGTGTTAGATTTAAACCTTGTATGCTTATAAGATTAGATTTCTTGCATTTTCTTGCATTTATATCTGAAAATACAAAAACAATGCAAAATTCCTTTCAAAATAAAAAAATATTTACATTTTCATGCTTTTAGTACATTCTTTGTATTCAACATGTATGATTCTTGTTTTGAGTACTTTGATGAGTCTTTTATTGTACAAGAGGATAGATTCCCTAATGAGGTACATGGTAGTGAGGATGAAAATGGTTCGAATATGATCTCCATGGATCCTATTCCTATTTTCACTCTCCTCCACAACCTCTCAACTTGAACTTTACCATAGGGTGTGTGCATGGTTACCTTCATGTCCCACTATTTGCAACATTGATAAACCTAAAATGATATATCCTACACCTTTGATGACAGTAAAAGGATGTCCTCGTATAATAATTAAGGGTAAACCTAGAGATCCTTTGGATTTTATTGATAATACTGATTTTGTTTCACATGCTTATCACACATGAAATAACCCTCAGCCTAATATTCCAATTTCTTTACCTCCTTCTCAACCTATGCTTACTCAAGCACCTAGGTATCCATCCACCTTTAAGGAGTACAACTTAGTTGATCAATTATGTGCTACTCCTGCTAAGATATCTTTATGGGAATTACTTCAAACCTCCCCGACATATCATGAGGCATTGCAAAAAGCTTTATCTACTCTTCCTGCATCACCTCCTAATCAAGAGAACATTCATTCTATTTTGGATTGTATGCATACTATGCCTTCTAAACCTCCTATTGTGTTTTCTGATAATGATTTACCTTCCTTAGAGGTGTAGAATCAATATGATGCTCTTATGGTGGCTGTCTCTATTAATCAGAGTATCATTCAAAGAACCTTAATTGATAATAGATCTAGACTTAACATTTGTAGCATGGATATGCTCAAGGCGAATAAGGCTGATCTTACCACTATTCAACTTGATAATGTTCCTATACGTGGATTTGACAATATAGCGAAAAGAACTTTGGGCATTATTACCTTCCCTATTAAAGTTGGTCCAATTATTCAAAATACTCATATTCATGTTATGCCTAGACCTCTCAATTGTAACCTTCTTTTAGGAAGACCATGGTTACATACTATGCATCCAATTCCTTCTATTCTTCATCACAAGGTTAGGTTTATCTATAATAACTTAATGTATACATTACATGTAGATGATGCCCCAAATCCTTTCTTAAATGCAAAATATGCTAAAAACTCTGAACCAATTCAACCTAGTAAAGAGTTTGAAAAATAATCAGAGATACAAATATATGAGATAAAACAACTTGAGATTCAACAATAAGAAGCTCCATCTTCTTCATATTTGACTGAGGATGATTGGGGGACACTGGATCTTAATCCTATGTTTATTAGAGAATACAAGGTCTTTGATTTGGAATTCATGAAGCAACATAATGAATTTGAGAAAAAAAAATTTCTTTCTTCGCCGCTGTTTGAGGAACTAAAAAGTAATTTTTTTTCCACCTTGATTAATGAAATGATTGAAATAATAAAGCCTAATTGTTATGACATTGTGACATATGCCGCTCCTGGACTCCTTCTGACATGACTAATCAATATGGTCCTAGTTATCATTTTCTTAAGAAATCAAGATTTAATGGAAAGGATGTGGTAAATATGAGCAAGGTATACGAGTACCTTTGGATAATGAAGTTTATGATCATACATATGGATTAGGATTCAATCCTTATAGACAACCATCTACTTTTCCTCTTAATGTTAATCATATTTGCAGTGGACAGTTGAAATTGATTAACCCATTGCTTATTGATCTTAATCAAGAATCCTCTTTGGATATTTTTCCTAAAGATGAAGCCTTAATGGAATTTTTAGGGGTTTATGAGGATTTACCTAAGTTTCATCACAAACGAGGAAAGCCTTATTGTTTAAAAACTGATGCTTATTTTGGAGAACATGAAGAACAAGATACTCTTCCTTTACCAATGGATTCTCTTATAAGAAATTATCTATTAATTACTGAAACTATTGATATTCAAGTGGATGAAAATGACTCTAAAAGAATGATAAAAAATCAAAATTGTTTGAACCAGGATGAGCGTGATCAGATGGTTTACCTGTTACTTGAATTTAAGGATATCTTTGCTTGGACATATTCAGATATGTTGGGTATAGATTCTAAGATTGTTACTCATAACATTGTTTTTTGAAGCCGAATATGAAACCTGTGAAATAGAAAATTTGAAAGATGAATCCATGAATTGCTTTGTTAGTCAAAGGAGAAATTAAAAAATTATTGGATTCTAGATTCATCCATTCTATTGACTACTCAAATTAGATTTCAAATATTGTGCCTATGTCAAAATGAGAAAATAAGATAAGAATATGTACTAATTTTAGAGATTTAAATAGGGCATCCTTGAAAGATGATTTCCCACTACCTAACATCGATATGATTGTGGATTCAACAGTAGGCCATGCCTTGTTATCTTTTATGAATGGATTTTTGAGATATAATCAAATATTTATCCCTCCTCAAGATCAATTTAAAACTACATTTATAACACCTTGGGGAACCTTTTGTTGGGTCATGATGCCTTTTGGATTAAAAAATGTAGGAGCAACTTATTAGTGGGCTATGACCCTGATTTTTCATGATTACATTCATAAGATTCTTGAAGATTATGTGGATGATATCTTGGAAAAATCTATTCAAAGAGAAGACCATGTTACTATCTTACGACAGATATTTGAAAGAATTAGAAGTTATAATATGAGATTAACTCCTAAGAAATGTGTCTTTCAAGTTGATTCTGGTAAATTATTAGGACTTATAATCTCTAAGAGAGGCATCAAAGTAGATACTGAAAATATTGAAGCTATTGTTAATATGCCTCCTCCTAAGAATATTTCCCAGTTACAAAATTTACAAGGAAAAATACAATCTATTCATCGCTTTATTTCTAATTTAGTGGACTGAACTATCCCTTTTACTTGCTTTCTTAGGAAGGATACTAATTTCTCTTGGAATGATGAGTGTAAACAAACTTTTGAGAAATTTAAGGAGTATCTTGTGAATCCTCCTATCTTGCAACCTGCTAATTTTGATAAACCATTTCATTTATACACTTTAGCGACTCCATGGGTCGTGAGTGCATTGTTAGCTCAAATTGATGATAATGGTAAAGAGAGACTTTTGTATTACATTAGTCAGACTTTAGTTGATTACGAAACAAGATATAAAGATTTAGAAAGATAATGTCTAGCTGTAGTTTATGCATGTCAAAAACTCAGGCATTATCTTATAAATACTGAAGTTAATGTGATCATCAAATTTGATCCTTTGAAACATCTTTTCTCACAAACTGATCTCTCTGGTCAGTTGGCAAAATGGGTGATGTTACTTACAGAATTTGATCTTAATTTTATTTCTTAGAAATCTATTAAGGGACAACCATTGATAGATCATCTAGCCAAAGCTCCTTGTCCTCACTCAGATGAAATTTCCACTTCAATAGAATTTCCTGATGATAATATCCTAGCTATTTGAAAGGAGGATATTTGGGAATTGTATTTTGATGGGTCTAAGTGTAAAACAGGTTCTGGTGTGGGTATCATCTTGATTCTGCCTATGAAAAAACCCATCCTTTATCATATAAATTAACCTTTCCTTGTACTAATAACATTACGGAGTATGAAGCTCTTATAGCTGGACTAAGAGCAACTTCATCCCTCAAAATCAAACATTTACATATATATGGAGATTCACAACTAATAGTTGAATAGATTAAAGGAGGATATCAAACTAAAAATGCTAAAATGACACAATATAGAGATTTAGCTCTTCATGTGCTTTCACAATTTTCCTCTTATACAATCCAGACTTTACCTAGGAAGGATAATCAACATGCAGACGCCATGGTAAGCACAACTTCCTTGGTTTGTCTTGAGAACAATGCTGAAAACTTTCAATTTACTATACAAAATCTTAAAAGCCCTACAATTTTTGACAAGATTACCTCAGACTATTTCAATTTGCATTCAGATGAATGGTATTCACATATTTTTCATTTTTTGAAGGATGGTACTTTTCCTGAATCAGCAACATGGAACATGTGTAATCGTATTAGGAAACTTGCAACACGTTACATCATTTTAGGAGATACGCTTTACAAACGCTCTTATGAAGGATTATTATCAAGATGTCTCAATAGAACTAAAATTATTGTAGCTTTAGCAGAGGCACATTCTAGTTCTTATGGTGGACATTTTGGTGGAAAATCCCTGGTTAATAAATTGCTTCGAATGGGATATTATTGGCAAACAATGGAACAAGATTCTTTTATGTTTGTTAAGAAATGTCCTCAATGTCAACAACATAGTAATTTGATTCATGCTCCTACTCATGAGCTTCATAATCAAGTCTCTCCATGGCCTTTTAGTGTTTGGGGTTTTGATCTTATTGGAAAAATCTCACTGGCTTCTTCTCAAGGACATACTTACATTCTCACTACTATAGATTATTTCACAAAGTGGGTTGAAGCTGTTCTGCTTCATTCAACAATGACAAATGTTATTTGTGATTTCATCCTTAATGATATCATAACAAGATTTGGTATTCCTTCGACGATAATTTTGGATAATGGAACCTCTTTTAAAAACAAAGAAGTCATGAAATTCTTGAAGAAATATAGGATTCAACATAGATTTTCAACTCCTTACTATCCGTAATCTAATAGACAAGCTAAAGCATCGAATAAAATTATTGAACAAATTTTGAGAAAGATTGTTAGTAAGCATGCGAAAGATTCGCATATTCAACTGACTTATGCTTTATGGGCCTATAGGACTAGTGTTCATACTACCACAGGTACTTCTCCTTACAACCTTGTTTATGGTACTGATGCTATTATGCCATTGGAACTAGAAATACATTCTTTACATGTTTCATTTCATGGGATAATTGATAAAGATACCTTTCATCAACAACGCTTAAAAGAATTAGAAATGTTGGATGAACAATGAATACATGCATTAGAGCATATAAAATCTTACCATAAATCTCTTCAGAAACAATACAATCATAAGGTAATTGAATAAACATTTGTGGTTTGTGATTTAGTCATTTATGAAAATCAACGAAATGTGAATGCTTTACTAGGTGAAAAAGGAAAATTTACCCCTAATTGGCTTGGACCTTTTGTTGTTATTGAAGACTTTGGTTCGGGTTCTTACAAACTTGCTGATATGGATGGTGTTTCTTTTAAGGAACCCATTAATATTATGCATCTTAAACATTATGATCCTTAATTTCATTTGTTCCATGTGCATTTATGTATTCCTTATAAAGATTCATTTTATAGGTTATGTAGTTTTAGCAAAATTACATATTGAGTATGTTTATGCACTTTTTTTCTATCTTTCTTTCTATTAAGTTTAATATTGATGAAAGCATAGTAATCAAACATAGAAATAATCAATAGAGAAATTTTTTCATTCTTAAAAAAAAAAATTTCAAAGTTTTGATACATATGTGGCCAATGGCCCTTTCTATCACTACGTCTATCACTATGTCACTCTGATGGCCGATGACTCCCAGATATCTCTGCTCTATGCTGGGAAGATGAAGATTTGTGTGTCTGTGTATGGCTCCTAGATATGCTCATACCCTATAAACATCCTCAGAGACCTTGTACCTCTACCATCAACATCTTCTCTCTTTCTCTGCACAATCTCAGCTCTCGCTAGATACATACAAAGATGTCGGCATGCTTTTCGAGATCTTTACGACTGATAGAAGACTCTCGCTTGTCAACTAGTAGTCATTAGGATATAATTGTATCCTTGAGAACCTTGCATACAAATCTCCTCCACTCCACTATGCTAGCTGTAGAATGAAAACTTTTATCAGTTTAGTATCCTATCTATCACAAATCAAATCACATATTCAATTAAAATCCATACCTAGGTCTTCCTCCTGGACATCGTTAAAGTGTCTAGATGGTGGGGGCATGGAGTGACTACTCTCTCAATGCTCACTATATCTAGGTCTCAGTGGTGGTGTTTTTATGTGGGGCCGTAGGGATCATCATGATCTTAGTGGTGATGCATGAGTAATAGGTATATATGTATCAGTATCACTAGTTGGGGGCATGTCATCAGCTCTCTCCTCCGCTCTCTCATCTTCTCTATATACTCTCTCCTCCTCCTCCATGGGATATCCATTTGGGATGTGCTCCTCCTCATCTCTGATGTCCTCATCCTCCTCTATGGCTCCACTATCCTGGTGTGTCCTCTCTATAAAGCCTAGATCACATGTGGGATAATCCTATGGAAAGATAGGACGGATCGCCTACAAACTCCAGTACCTGATGTAATCTTGGCTCATGTCTAAATAGGCTAAATCTGAAATGAATCATGATTTTTCTTTGAAATCTATTAATGCATTGCTAGCATTACCGATAGACATCACTGCTAGTAGGTTTGGTGTATATGAGGAAGCTAAGTCTAGAATCACAATGGACATAGAGATCAGAAAAATGTCTAAAAGGGAAAAGAAAATGAGAAAAGATCTCTTAGAAAAAATATGGATATGTATCTGACTCACCTAAGTAGTCACTAGTTGATGAGGCAACCAAAGGTCTATTACAGTTGGCTGACAAGCCCTATGATAGTGAGGAAACCAAGTCAGAAAAAGAAAAGGTTCACACACCGGTTCCTCCCACCAATGATGAAGAAGAAATTCAACTACCAGAACTTGAAGGAATGAGGACACATTCGTCAACTGTAGCACAATCTACTGAGAAAGAAGAAGCAGTAAAAATAACAAAAAGAAGAGTAGCTACACTGATGAAGAAATACATAAAGAGAAAGAACAAGAAGGTAGCTGAGCTACTAAAGAAAAAGAGGAAATACATAAGAAATAAGGAAGATCTAGAGGATACAGAAACTGAAAATGATCCTGATCAATTCAAGTTAGTTCATAACAGGGAAAGTACAATAGAAGAAATAATTGAAGATATAATTGAGCATAGAAATCTCACCGATCCAGGCATAGGCAAATTTGGAAAAATGTCAATTGAGGACAAAATAAAGATCAAAAATGCTATTGTCCAGATGATGATAAAATTCAAAAGAGTACTGATGGAATTTGCATGTTAATTGCCAAAAGAACTTGATGACAAAATAAGTGAGAGATGGGCTATTGCACTAGATACAGAGAAAAGGAAAAGAGAACGGTCACTAGGCCATGCAGCCTCACACTTTAGCTATGCTATGGTAAGTGAATACATGAAAAAGTATCAGGCTAGATTTCTAGTCAAGAATAGAGCAATGCAGATCATGGATGAGAATGTGGATGATATGGATGTCATATGTGATTCTCTATGGACATCAATTTTGAAAGCTGAAGAGAAAGCTGAACATGAAGCATTCCTAAAACTATCTATGAAGAGACATAGTTCAAAAGATAAAGGTATTTTCATTGATGATAAAAAAGGTAAGAAAATAGAAGACACTGGTATATCAGTTACCGAGGTAATTGATATCACAGAACAAAAGGAAGAAATCAAAATTTCACAAGATGCACCAGATCAATTTAAGATCCACTTGCAAAAGAAAACTGATGATGATGCACTCATTGAGGACATCACTAACGGTGATCCTGATAATGAGGATGATGAAGATGTGACCATTGCACCATACAAAGATGAAGCATTAGACACTACTAGTGTGCTCACATCACTATCGGTTGAACTACCTGTACTTTCAGAGGTAGTTGAAATAATTTCACAAGTATAACTCGATGTACCTCATCTTGAGCCAAATAAAGATATTATGGAGATTCAAGCACCCGAGCAACCTGCAAATACAAATGAGATTAAGAAATTAGAGGCACAGTCTACAAAAACAAAGGAACCAAAAGAAACCAAGTCAACTGAGGTGAACCCACTTGACACTACAACCGAGACTCCCACACAATCTATCGAGGAGCAGAAGAAGGATGATACAGTGTCAACTGGGAAGGATTCTTCGAGGAGTAAAGAAAAAACTATTTTTATAAGTGAGAAGAAGTCACCTCTTTCCCAGAAGAAGAAGAAGAAGAAGAAATCCAAAGGGCCGGTCACCATTGATGAAGTTATCATTATACCAGAATGTGATCTGAGAACCCTAATCCCCAAGGAACTAAGTCGGTATGGGGAATTATGTTCAAGGAAAGTGGCACAAGAGAAGTTAAGGAAAGAACACAAAGGTAAAGAAGTGTTAAATGATGTGAGGGATATTCTACAATAGATAGTACTGAAAACAAATATTGATGAGAATACTCCCATCATAGATCAACTTGCCACACTCACCGACAAAATCAATGCCCCTAATTGAAATGCAGACAAAAGAATAGAAGAACAAGCAGAATCAAAGATTCAGAACAAATTGGTAGAAAGCATTAGCACAGAAGTGGCACTGAACAAAGTAAAATTATCTGAGGTCATTAGCAAGGTAAAATCTATCACCCATATAATCTATCAACTTCTAATCAAGCTTTGTACTTCAGACACCTTCACTGTAGAAGTCAGTGAAAAGATAAAAGGTTTAGAAGAAGAGATCAAGTTAAGTACACAAGTAGCTATCATTGAGCCAACTACTTTTTTAAAGCATATTAACCGATTTTAGGAACTCTGGTGGCTCATATCAGATTTAAGGAAACAAGAAGCACTCATCACTGATGAGGTTACATAGTTACAAAAAGAACTCACTCCTTACCTAAAGATTTTTGAAACATATATTGTCAAAGTTGAGTAGCTTGTAGCAATACCAGAGATTTCGGTGTAGGATAATATCTTTGACCTGCATGCACAAGTTGGTCTTGAGCATATTGCTCTTACCAACTTGAAAGAGGAGTGGGACAACCTCTTGGAGTCTATACAGAAAACCCATCCAAACATTTTTGATAAGATGTAAGTATACATTATATATTTTTTTCCATTTGGCATTATTATCAAAAAGGGGGAAAACCATGTATATGCCAAATAAGTATACTTTGATATGTATATTACATACTATCGGGAGCATGCACTGAGGGGGAGTACTTTTTGTACTTAGAAATTTTTGTTATGTATATGACGGAGACATAAGGAATATATAGAAACATTTTGTCTATATACATTCAAAGTTTTGATACTAATGCCAAAGGGGAAGATTGTTAATCTCTATTGAGAATTTAAGGTTGTCATTAGTATCAAAGAATAGTAAACACGTCGATCGGTTACTTATATTAAGACAATTAATAATAAGAATTAAGATAGAATAGTCGGTAAAGCCTTTACACCGAGCATCACACTGTTTACCAAGCACCAACGATACCAACACCGATGGTCAGTAAACACCGAGCATCACAGTATACACTAAGAAGATTATACAATGTTTATCAATGATCATAGAAAATGGCATAGTAATCTAAAATGGCACATTATTCTATGCAAATGGTTATAACAGATCATAAAATAGTTTACCAAGATCGAGGAGCATTTATTGTAAATAGATACTCATTAAATGTAATGTTTATCTTATTGTAATAGTTGATCTAGGTTATTTTGCACTGTAGATCTTAGGGTTATGGTTATTTTTGTAACCTAATTTTTGCTTAGGTGGAAAAAATAGAACACTATATATGTTGTTTGTTCACACCATTTTTATGAGGTTGGTGAACTAATATATATGAATCAAGGAGCACTTGAAGACATTGCCTATCTTCAAGACAATTAGTTTACTGAGCATAACAGAGTATAGAGGATATCAGATTGAGCAGAATCAGACAAGGCTACGATGCAAAATAGAGAAGAGAACCATCATAGATAAGGGTAAGATCACGAGAAGTGATCAAAACTTGTAGCCTTAATAGGCAAACCTTTTCTATCTACAGTAGTGAAGAATTTGTGGGTGTCATCCCCACCGTAGTTTTTACCTTCTAACAAGGGTTTATGCGTTACCAAAATACTTGTGTTATGTGATTTTCATATTGATTTCATGTTGTTTACTTTCTTAAGTTAACTAGATGATTAATTTATGCAATTAGGTTCAAGTTATTTTGATCGGTTATCACACTATTTAGTTATTGGTCAGAAAGGTTTTTACAAGTAAAGTTTTGAAGGCACTGATTCACCCCTCCCCTCTCAGTACCTATCTCTCCTGATTCCAACAATTGGTATCAGAGCTTAGTTCTCTTATTGAACAGTCTAACCACTGAAGGGTAAAGATATATGTCATGGAGAGATACAAACTTGACAAGACTATTGAGAATCAAAAGATACAAATACAGATGTTTGTGGAATAGTATAAACAAGCCAAGGAAGAATTGAGAAATTACTGGTTGATAGGAAGAACCTTGAAATTCAGCTAAATGAAATCAATTATCATGAAGAACTTATTGATGAAATATTTGATCATATTGGATCAAGCTCTAGAAGCATCTCTGACAGATCCAAAAGCATAATCTCTGAGTTATTTGAAAAGAATCAACATCTATCTGAACAAGTGAAAGCACTTCAAATCGGTCATGAATCTCAAATGGTGAGAATGGTGGAAATCATGAATAATGCTAGACAAGTTGAACAAGATTGGAATCTGGCTATTGAAGACCAAAGACTAATGACTGAACAACTTCAAGCAAAAGAAAGTGAAATACAAAGACTCACTGATTTTCACTTCCAAGTATCAAATCAGATGATGACAATTAATCAAGAAATGAACCGAGTAAATGGAGAATTATCAAGAAGACTTGAAGATGTTGTAATACTTAGAGAAGATAATGAAAAATTGAGAAATGAAATAAAGACACAAAAGTAACACAATGAAATGATGAAGATAGTTGAGGACAGCTCTAAAAAGATTGATGATTTCTTGACTAATCAGAGGAGATTCAGAAGCAGAGCCAGTATAGGCTACACTGGTGAAGGAGAATCATCACAACAAGATTAAAAATTCAACAAAAATCAAACTTAGAAACCTAAATTGATGACATGTTACCACTGTGGAAAAATAGGATATACATCTAATTTGTGCAAAAGCAAAGCACAAGGTAAACCTCCTGTCATTCCTAAATTCAATGGATATTGTTATTATTGTGGTAAGTTTGGACATCCAGCTTATGAATGCAGAGCTAAGAAGAATGAAATTGCTAATAACACTACTGAGGAGAAAATATGCCATACTTGTAATAAGTATGGACACACTGCAAGGGACTACAAGGCAAAAATGAAACAAGTCTGGGCACCTAAAGAGAAACAACAATGAAATCCATATCAACCGAAGAGACAAGGTAACTCATATGTTTGGGATTATAATACATGGACTAATTGTACTGCATGTGGTTGGTATGGACATATTGCAGCAAACTGTTATAGAAAGAGTCGGATTGGACAATCAAGAAACTGGACAAATGCAAGAATGGCATGTATGCACTGTCACAAGGTCAGTCATGTAAGCAAGAACTACAGAGACCGAGCACCTGATGAAAACCATATATTTGAGAGTGGATATAAAATTGTAGATATTATGAAGTTAAGGAACACAATGTGGAAGAAGGCATCTAATGAGAATGCTGAGTCAAGTAACACTATTAGTGAAACCTCATCCACTGGATTGGGTGACATCGGTACCTCTACTTAAGATGACAAAGGTATGTATGGAACTGACATTTTAAATGATCAAATTTTACATACAGCTCCTTATATATGATGTACAAATACCAAATCTGCATGAATAAAGATGCACCATGGTTTATGTGTTATAAGTTTACAAATGTTATATATTCAGTAAAAGATGAAACATGAGTTGGTTACCCATCAGTAATCACTATATAAGGTTAACTGACAATAGTGAAAACTGATGAAGAAATTCTATGTTAACCGAGAAAAAGATATTGTAGACATTATCGAGCTGATAGCTATTTTGTACCAAAAGTTAGGTCACACATTTAATGCATCAAAGTTTGAGCGGGAATATCGAAAAGTCTATAAACACGCGGAAACAAAGTTCATTGCTACATTTTGATTTCAAAGAAAGGAGATCTTATAGAGAAGAGTTTGAGCTAAAGATTTTTAGAAAATATTCCAAGCTACTGTAGATCAAACCGACGATAATTCTTTGACAATAACGAGTAAGTTCATTTGCCTACCGAACACTGGTTATCTATTGTTTGTCAAAACCCTAGAAACAATTTATGGCATTGACATCGACCACAAGAAAATTGCATAACATTGAGGAGGAAGTGGAATTAATTGTTAGGGCACACTTTTCCAAAGAAAAATTCAAACCTCATCCCAAGGTTGCAGCACAAACAAACGATATGGGCACATTTTCTAGTATTCCAAATAAGGTTTTGTTAACAGAAGATGTTAGGGCCTACATTCACTGCAAGATCGGTGAAGTATGTGATTTTGAGACCATTGCAGCTTATCAGCAAATCTGTGGACCGAATGGAAAGATCAAATCCAAACATAAGAAGATCAAGGAGTCAAGGTTACGGTGTTTCACATACTTCCCACAATCCTTCCACAATGACTGGATAAGAATTGTGCTAAGAAGATTTCATGATGGAAAATTTTGGTTAGATAAACCTATTGAGGTCACTAAGAAGATTATCAGTAGGGTTACTGGGTACCCTACAACCAAAAAAGCCAAAGCCTTTCGAAGTTCATCTCATCTCGACATAGAAAAGAACACTAGAGCTCAATGGGATGGTAGGGCACTAAAAATATCAACTATCAAAGATCCAGCAGTAAAATTCATAGCTCATGTCATCGAGTACAAGATATTCCAATCAAGTAGACCAAATAGTGTACCTTGCAGCACCGTGGACATGGTTTAAAAAATTGTGAAGAAAGATCACCAGGTTGATCTTGCTAAGCTACTACTACACCAACTGCATGACAACATGAAGACAATAAAAGAAAAGAATTCCAATACATGTAAGTATGGATCACTACTTGTTTGTACATTCTCTATCTACAAAAATATGTACTGGGTATCGGTAAAGTAAACTGGCAATTGGACAAACCAATAACTACTCAAATCGGTGAAATGATGAAAAGTCTAGAAGACAATCTGAACAAGGAATTCAATGCATATTTCAAGGAATTTCAAACAAAAATGCAACAAAGAAGTAGAATTCCAAGGGGATTAGTAAGTAAATTTGAAGATGACATATGCTTTTTGGTAAGCACAGACCACTCAATGATAAAGGCAGTAGAACTGATAACAAAATGGCTAGCACCGATGGGATATGAAATGAATCATGATTTCACTATCAAATTTATTAATACATTGTTGGCATTAGTGATAGACATCACTGCTAGTAGGTTTGGTGTATATGAGGAAGCTAAGTCTAGAATCACAATGGACATAGAGATCAAAAAAATGTCTAGAAGGGCAAAGAAAATGAGAAAAGATCTATCAGCAAAATATGGAAATGTATCTAACTCACCTAAGGAGTCCCTAGTTGATGAGGCAACCAAAGCTCAGTTACAGTTGTCTGAAAAGCCCTATGATAGTGAGGAGACTGAGTCAAACAAAGAAAAGGATCACACACCGGTTCCTCCCACCAATGATGAAGAATAAATCCAGCTACCAGAACCTGAAGGAATGAGGACATGTTCATCAACTGCAACACAATCTACTGAGAAAGAAGAAGTAGTAAAAGTAACAAAAAGAAGAGCAGCTACACTGATGAAGAAATACATAAAGAGAAAGAACAAGAAGGTAGCTGAGCCACTAAAGAAAAAGAGGAAATACATAAGAAATAAGGAAGATCTAGAGGATATAGAAACTGAAAATGATCCTGATCAATTCAAGTTAGTTCATAGTAGGGAAAGTACAATAGAAGAAATAATTGAAGATATAATTGAGAATGGAAATCTCACCGATCCAGGCATAGGCAAATTTGGCAAAATGTCAATTAAGGACAAAACAAAGATCAAACATGCTATCATCCAGATGATGATAAAATTCAAAAGAGTACCGATGGAATTTTCATGTCAATTGCGAAAAGAACATGATGACAAAATAAGTGAGAGATGGGCTATAGCACTAGATATAGAGAAAAGGAAAAGAGAATGGTCACTAGGCTATGTAGCCTCACACTTTAGCTATGTTGTGGTAAGTGAATACATGACAAAGTATCAGGCTAGATTTCTAGTCAAGAATAGAGCAATGCAGATCATGGATGAGAATGTGGATGATATGGATGTCATATGTGATTCTCTATGGACATCAATTTTGAAAGCAGAAGAGAAAGCTGAATAGGAAGCATTCCTAAAACTGTCTAAGAAGAGACAGTTCAAAAGATAAAGGTATTTTCATTGATGATAACAAAGGTAAGAAAATAGAAGACACTGGTATATCAGTTACCGAGGTAATTGATATCATAGAACAAAAGGAAGAAATCAAAATTTCATAGGATGCACCAGATCAAGTTAAGATCCACTTGCAAAAGAAAACTGATGATGATGCACTCATTGAGGACATCACTAATAGTGATCTTGATGATGAGGATGATGAAGATGTGACAATTGCACCATACAAAGATGAAGCATTAGACACTGCTAGTGTGCTTACATCACTACTGGGTGAACTACCTGTACTTGCAGAGGTAGCTGAAATAATTTCACAAGTACAACTTGATGTACCTCATCTTGAGCCAAATAAAGATACTACTGAGATTCAAGCACCCGAGCAACCTACAGATACAAATGAGCCTAACAAATCAGAGGCATAGTCTACAGAAACAAAGGAACCAGAAGAAACCAAGTCAATCGAGGTGAACCCACCTGACACTACAACCGAGACTCCCACACAATCTACTGAGGAGGAGAAGAAGGATGATATAGTGTCAACTGGGAAGGATACTCCAAGGAGTGAAGAAAAAGATATTGTCATAAGTGAGAAAAAGTCACCTCTTGCCTAGAAGAAGAAGAAGAAGAAAGCCAAAGGGCCAGTCACCATTGATGAAGTTATCATTATACTAGAATGTGACCTGAGAACCCTAAGCCCCAAGGAACTAAGTTGGTATGGGGAATTATGTTCAAGCAAAGCGGCACAAGAGAAGTTAAGGCAAGAACACAAATGTAAAGAAGTCTTCAATGATGTGAGGGATATTATACAATAGATAATACTGGAAACAAATATTGATGAGAATACTCCCATCATAGATCAACTTGCCACACTCACCAACAAAATCAATGCCCCTGATATAGATGCAGACAAAAGAATAGAAGAACGGGCAGAATCAAAGATTCAGAACAAATTGGCAGAAAGGATTAGCACAGAAGTGGCACTAAACAAAGTAAAATTATCTGAGGTCATTACTGAGGTAAAATCTATCACCCAGATAATCTGTTAACTTCTAATCAAGCTTTGTACTTCAGACACCTTCACTGTAGAAGTCTGTGAAAAGATAAAAGTTTTAGAAGAAGAGATCAAGTTGAGTACACAGGTAGCTATCACCAAGCCAACTACTTTCTTAAAGCATATTAAACAAGTTCAGGAACTCTGGTGGCTGATAGAAGATTTAAGGAATCAAGAAGCACTCATCACCGATCAGGTTATAGAGTTACAGAAAGAACTCACTCCTTACATGAAGATTTTTGAAACACATATTGTCAAAGATGAGCAACTTGTAGCAACACCAGAGATTTCAGTGTTGGATAATATCTTTGACATGCATGCACAAGTTGGTCTTCAGCATATTGCTCTTACCAACTTGAAAGAGGAGTGGGACAACCTCTTGGAGTCTGTACAGAAAACCCATCCAAACATTTTTGATAAGATGTAAGTATACATTATATATTTTTTTCCATTTGGCATTATTATCAAAAAGGGGGAAAGCCATGTATATGCCAAATAAGTATACTTTGATATGTGTATTACATACTACTGGGAGCATGCACTGAGGGGGAGTACTTTTTGTACTTAGAAATTTTTGTTATGTATATGGCGGAGACATAAGGAATATATAGAAACATTTTTTCTATATACATTCAAAGTTTTGATACTAATGCCAAAGGGGGAGATTATTAATCTCTATTGATCATTTAAGGTTGTCATTAGTATCAAAGAATAGTAAACAGGTTGATCAGTTACTTATATTGAGACAGTCAGTAACAACAAGTAAGACAGAATAGTCGGTAAAGCCTTTACACCGAGCATCACACTATTTACCGAGCACCAACGACACTAACACTGACAGTCAGTAAACATCAAGCATCATAGTATACACTGAGCATATTGTATAGTGTTTACCAATGATCATAGAAAACAACATAGTAATCTAAAATGGCACATTATTCTATGCAAATGGTTATAACAAATTGTAAAATGGTTTACCAAGATCGAGGAGCATTTATTGTAAATAGATACTCATTAAATGTAATGTTTATCTTATTGTAATAATTTATCTAGGTTATTTTGCACTGTAGATCTTAGGGTTATGATTATTTTTGTAACCTAATTTTTGCTTATGTGGAAAAAATAGAACACTATATATGTTGTTTGTTCGCACCATTTTTATGAGGTTGGTGAACTAATATATATGAATCAAGGAGCACTTGAAGACATTGCCTATCTTCAAGACAATCAATTTATCGAGCAGAACAGAGTATAGAGGATATTAGATTGAGTAGAATCAGACAAGGCTACCTAGCAGAACAAAGCAGAGAACCATCATAGATAAGGGTAAGATCACGAGAAGTGATCAAAACTTGTAGCCTTAAGAGGAAAACCTTTTATATCTGTAGTAGTGAAGAATTTGCGGGTGTCATCCCCACCGTAGTTTTTACCTTCTAGTAAGGGTTTCTGCATTACCAAAATACTTGTGTTATGTGAATGTCATATTGATTTCATGTTGTTTACTTTCTTAAGTTAATTATATGATTGATTTATGCAATTAGATTCAAGTTATTTTCGTCGGTTATCATAGTATTCAGTTATTGGTCAGAAAGCTTTTTACAAGTAAAGTTTTGAAGGCATTGATTCACCCCTCCCCTCTCAGTACCTATCTCTCCTAATTCCAATAGATTACATAAAAATTTATATAGTTTAAAGCAAACATCAAGAGCTTGGTATGAGAGGCTACATAACTATTTGCTGAGTATTGTATTTGTTAGAACAAGTGAGAACATTAATCTATACATGAAAGGAAATTCCAATGATACTATCTTGATTGCTGAGTGTATTGTCTTAAAATGGAAGCACTTCCATCTTGATAGGTTTAGCAACATCTTTTAGTATATTTATCATGATAGACTTTCATTTAGGATGTATTTTGCACTTATCTTCTTCATTCTAGGTGAAATTAGGGTTAGGATCCCAAGGATTCTCCTTAATTTCCCTTTTCCCATGGCTCTATTTTCTAGGTAGGAAATAGAAATAGGTCCTCCTAGCCTTCATCATAGTCATCATAGGATTTTGTGCCTATCTCTAGCATTCTCTCCTTTTCTACTATCATTCCTAGGTCACCGGGCATCCCCGAGACCTCCTGTCTTGATTCTAGTTGGATTTGGGCCCACAGGGTCAAAATCAAGATTGTTCCTAACTAGGTTAGGTTTGAACTCAATCTTGACTAGGTCAAGTTTGAGCTTGATCCTGACTAGGTCAGTTACAACCTTGATTCTGACCTCCTCTAAAATTTGTGCCCCTCTTTCAAATTTGGTCCCAACAGGCCCCAAAATCAATGTCAGGCCCTCAGATCTGAGTGCAAAAAGGTTTTAATTCAAAATTCATTTAATTATTTTCCCTCCTTAGTTGGTTATTGTCATTGGACCTTAATTCGAGGTGAAATTTGAATTATGGGTCCTCACATTGCTCTAGGAGCCTCACCTTGAAACCTCTATATAAAGACTCTCATTTGCATTCATTTTCACCAAGTACACCTGAGAATTCTCATGATCAAGTGCTCTCAAGGAGTCAATTTCATGAGCAAGAAGATTTCAAACAAGCAAGGAATGGTGAAGATGCAAGATAGCAAGAGGATGATATAGAAGATCAAGCCATTGTTGACATCAAGCATCTTTGTGAGCACATATTTGGAGCAAGAGAGATCCTTTCTTCCTTGATCCACCATTATCAACTTTCAAGCATTCAAAGATTCAATCATGGAGTAACAATTATAGATTGTGAGTTTGGTAGAAGTACTTTAGCCTTGGGGGCTAGGTATGCTTTTCTATCTCATTCAAATCTATGCATTGTTATTTCATACACATTCATGCTAGGGTTTTGATCTAGAGGATTAGATCTTGGCATTACACTTTCAATACATACACACACATATTCTATTTCAATCAGCTATTCATGGAGGTGGAGATCACCAAAATGGGGGTTTGATTAAGGCAAAACCCTATATAGCCACCCCAGAAACCCCCTTTTTTAGATATCTATGGTCATTGTTTTGGGTATCAAAGGATAGATTTGAGTACTCTTTTCACTGAACTTCCAAGATCTGTGAACAAAGTCAGAATTGACCTTCAGAATAAAAATGTAGTATTTGACCTTTCATGAGGGTCAAAGTCAACCTGCTACCATAGAGACAAAACTTTTCTGGGTTTTCCCCGTTTCGGCTTTTTGATCACAGATCTCGTTGCAGAATCTTCCGAGACCTGACATAGACTTTGGAAAATAGGTATTTCTAAATCAATTTCATGATGAAGAATGTATCTTGACCAAATTAATTTCTAAGTATTTCCTGATTTACCTATGCTATTCCAATTCCAATTTCAATTCAAATGAATAAGTGTTGAATGTTGGTACATTACTAAGCTTCCATTTTACCACTATTCATTTTGGTGAACCCGTTTATGACAACTCTTTCTTTTATGGTGTTAGATTTAAACCTTGTGTGCTAATAAGATTATATTTCTTTCATTTTCTTGCATTTATATCTGAAAATACAAAAACATTGCAAAATTCCTTTCAAAATACAAAAATATTTACATTTTCATGCTTTTAGTACTTTCTTTGTATTCAACATGTATGATTCTTGTTTTGAGTACTTTGATGAGGCTTTTATTGTACAAGAGGATAGATTCCCTAAAGAGGTACATGGTAGTGAGGATGAAAATGGTTTGAATATGATCTTCATGGATCCTATTCCTATTTCACTCTCCTCCACAACCTCTCAACTTGAAGTTTACCATAGGGTGTGTGCATGGTTACCTTCATGTCCCACTATTTGCAACATTGATAAACCTAAAATGATATATCCTACAAATTTGATGATGGTAAAAGGATGTCCTTGTATAACAATTAAGGGTAAACCTAGAGATCCTTTGGATTTCTTTGATAATACCGATTCTATTTCACATGCTTATCACACACGAAATAACCCTCAGCCTACTATTTCAGTTTCTTTACCTCCTTATCAACCTATGCTTCCTCAAGAACCTAGGTATCCATCCACCTTTAAGGAGTACAACTGATGCAGGAGCATCTTGGGTGTAAGAGCAATCTTGCATCACCCAAAAATATTTCTATTTTTGTATTCAATAAGGGCTATCTTGTGTAGAGCTGCTATTTATGGGAACTTTTTATTTTTAGTAAGTTGGTCATATGATCTTGGAATGTTCTAATTTTACATGTGGAGGTTCATCTCAGTCATATTAGCCTACCAGTTTAGTTTCATGGCTAGATCAGGTCTAGATTTGAAGATATTGAAGATTTTTAGTATTGGTAGTAGGGTACAGAAACTTTGAACTCAATTTTGAAGGCTTTAGAGGCCTTGAATGAGGTCAAAAATTTGGGTGACAGGTGCTTGCACAAGTCAAGCCTATAGAGCACTTCGTGGTCTTTCTGAAATGGGGTTATAATAATCAATCGGGTCAACTAGTGATGACTTATGGTCTCTAGAAGTCGGGCCACCTGAAATGGTGGAAAATAATTTTCCTTCAAAATTTTTGTTCGGGTGTCAAAAGTTATTTTGTGCCAACTTTGACGTAATAAATTGAAAAATAAAATAATTCTAAGTTTGGTCAACCCTAAGGGCTAAATTTCTGGAACCTTGTTGGGCGGTGCAAATTGCCTATATAAAGAAGGCCCGTAGTGTTGTCTAGGGCAGTTCTAGGTAGTAGATCTGGGTATTGATTCGAGGCTTTTTCCTATAGAATATTGTAAGGGAATGCCCATGTGGCTTTCCATATTGTAATTTTGAAAGTTTGTAATTCCACATTTGTAGAGATAATAAAAAGCCAATTTTCTATTCTTCCATATTGTTGTTGTTGTTTCTCTATTTTTGTTATGTGTTTGTGGTATTAAGGGGAGCACCCTTCACTTGCATATTGTTGTTGTTGTTTCTCTATTTCTATTATGTGTTTGTGGTATTAAGGGGAGCACCCTTCATCAAGTGGTTTCAAAGAAGGAGTTCCTAAGTGTGTAAACAGATCGCCAACTGTGAGACAATTTGCACTAGGACCGTGGTTAGGGTTTCAGCACACATCATGAACATGCCTCCATGAAGGGAACGTGGTGGAAGAGCTAGTGTTGTAACACCTGAGGTTAGAGCACTCCAGAGACAAGTGCGAGTATTGCAAGAAGAGATTCACAGAGGAATGAATCTTAATGTCAGAGATGAAAGTGAGGATGAAGTCAAAGAAGGAAATGATAATCAAGAAGAAGAAGAAGACAAAATTTTGAATCAAGAAGAAGAAAAGCTTTTTCGGGCCATTTCCAAGATCAGAAAAAGACCTAAGATCGAGGTTCTTGCATTGTCAGGAAATCTTAACCCAGAAAAATTGATCAACTGGATCAATGAATGTGAAGAATATTTTGAGTATGAAGATATTAAGGATCCTGATAGGGTCAAATTCACAAAGGCTAGATTGAAAGGACATGTGAAGATCTGGTGGCAAGAGATTCAATTGGAGTGAAATAGAAGAGGGAAAGATAAAATTACAAGATGGGATCAGGTGGTGGATAAATTGAAGTGACAGTTCATTCCTATGTATTGTGAGCTTAACCTATTGAAGAAGATGAAAAGTTTGAAGCAAGTGGGAAGATCTATTTAGGAGTATACAGAGGAGTTCTATCGAATCCCCATCAGAATAGGCCATGAAAAAGTGGATAAGGAGAAAGTTTCCCATTACCTTAATGAACAGTATTGAAGAGGCATACCAGTTTGCCCTAAAAGTAGAGGAAAAGCTGAACAAGAAGTTTGAGAGCAGACAAAATGGAAGAGTTCACGGTGGATGATCTGGTGGATGGTCATATGGAGGCCAAAATGAAGATCCAAAAAAGGACGAGGCCAGTAGCAATCAAAATTAGAGAGGAAACAATTCCAATTGTTTCCAAGATCAGAATAATAGAGATCAGAGAGGAAGAGGAAGAGGACAAGGTTCAGGAAGAGGAGGCTTCCGTGGAACATGTTTTCACTGTGGAGAAGGTCATAGGGCATTTGAATGTCCTCAATGCCAAGGAAGGACAGATAGGAGGAATGAAGGCTAGGCCAGAGTTGCACATGTAGATGAAGATGCTGAAAGAGGAGAAACACTGATTAACAGAAGAGTCCTGCTGAGTGGTGAGAATGAACCTGAACAAAGGAGGAGCCTGTTTCGCACTAGATGCAAGTGTGAGGGTAAATGTTGTGATGTGATTATTGATAGTGGAAGCACTGACAATCTGGTGTTAGAAGAGATGGTGACAAAGTTGAAGCTCAAGAGATAGAAACACCCACATCCATATTGGATTGCCTGGGTGCAAGATGACCACAAGGTCATGGTTAGTGAATAGTGCCTAGTAAAGTTCAAGATCGGCAGGTACCAAGATGAGGTATTATGTGATATCATATCTATGGATGCATGTCATATGTTGTTGGGTAGACCACGGAAGTTTGACAGATGTGATGTACATGATGGTCATGCGAATACCTATTCCTTGACAAAGGATGGAGTGTGACATAAGCTAAAGCCATTGAAGGAGACCAAAGAAAAGGTATGTGGTAATGCAAGAATAACTTTTGTTGATGGAAGAAAATTCCTAGATGGTATGAGACATGAACATGTGTGTTTTTTTTTAATTCCAAAAGTTGGTAAAGAGGAAGTAGAGGATGTACCTGTAGAGGTTGTAGATTTGTTGAATGAGTTTTAGGATATTGTATTTGATAATGTACTTGATGGATTACCACTAGTAAGGAAGATCAGTCATCAGATAGATTTGATTCCAGGAGATAGTTTTCCAAACAAGGCAGCAGAGAGAATGACACTAGCAGAAAGTGAAGAGTTGAATAGACAAGTACATGAGTTGTTACAGAAGGGATTGATTTAGGAGAGTCTGAGTCCATGTGTTGTACTAGTAGTATTAGCACAAAAGAAGAATGGAGAATGGAGGATGTGTACAAATTTTAGAGCAATAAACAATATCACAATCAAGTATAGGTTTCCATTGCCACGAATGAATGACATTATGGATTGTTTGAGTGGAGCTATGTATTTCTCAAAGATAGATCTAAAGAGTGGATATCACTAGATTCAGATTAGAGAAGGAGATGAATGGAAGACTGCCTTCAAGACAAAGGAAGGACTGTATGAGTGGTTCATCATGCCTTTTGGGCTAACCAATGCACTGAACACTTTCATGCGGCTCATGAATGAGGTTCTGAAAGAATTTCTGGGTAAGTTTGTCATTGTTTACCTAGATGATATTTTGATCTTTAGCAAGAAATTGGAGGAACATATGATGCATATTTTTATGGTGTTTGAGAAGCTAAGAGATGAGAAATTATTGATTAATTTGAAGAAGTGCAGTTTTGTGAAGAAGGAATTAGTGTATTTGGGAATTGTAGTTTCAGCAGAAGGTCTGAAAATGGATCCAGAGAAAGTACAAGCTATCCTTGAATGGCCTACTCCAAGAAGTGCTACTAAGGTAAGATCTTTTCATGGTCTAGCTATTTTTTATAGAAAGTTTATCAGAAATTTTAGCGGTATTTGTGGTCCCTTGACTAAAATAATGAGAGGGGATAGAAAAGAGTTTAAGTGGACTAATGGGGTAGAAAAGAGTTTTCAATTGTTGAAACAAAAAGTTATAGAACAATCTATTTTAGCACTTCCAAATTTCAATAAGGTGTTTCAAGTAGACTGTGATGCTAGTGGTACCGCAATAGGAGCTATTATGAGTCAAGAAGGTAAACCTATTGCTTATTTTAGTGAGAAGTTGAATGATGCCAAGAGGATATATTCTGTTTATGATCAGAAATTTTATGCTATACTTCAGGCATTGAAGAAGTGGAGACACTATCTACTTCCTAAGGAGTTTGTTTTGTATATTGATCATCAAGCTTTTCAATATTTGAATAGTCAAGGAAAGTTGAATCAAAGGCATTTGAAATGGGTTGAGTTTTTGTAGAGTTATACATTTGTTTTGAAACATAGGAGTGGAAAGTCTAACAGGGTTGCAAATGCTCTTAGCAGAAGGAAACTATTACTGACAGAGATGCAGATTGAGGTGGTTGGGTTCAAAGAAATCAAGAATTTATATCTAGGGGATCCTGATTTTGGTGAAGCTTGGAAAGCTTGTAAAGAACCTGTTACTCTAGACAGGACAAAGTGGTTGGATTTCATCATTCAGGATGATATGCTATTTAGAGGGAGTCAGTTGTGCATTCCAAGAAGCTCTATGAGGGAGAATCTCATCAAGGAGAAGCATTGCAGAGGATTGGCTAGACATTTTGGTCGTGATAAAACCCTTGCTTTGGTTAGTGAGAATTATTATTGGCCACAGTTGCAACAAGATGTCAAGAAGTTTGTACAAAGTTGTAGAGTATGTCAGATGGTGAAAGGAGTGAAGCAGAATACAGGGTTGTATCAGCCATTACCTATACTAGAGAAGCCTTGGGAGGATACCAGTATGGACTTTGTTCTTGGTTTACCAAAGACACAACAAGGACATGATTCTATTTTTATGGTAGTTGACAGATTTTCAAAGATGGCACATTTTATTCCCTGCAAGAAGACTAATGATGTTGTTCATGTAGTAGAATTATTTTTCAGAGAAGTAGTGAGACTACATGGTTTGCCAAAGAGTATAGTTTCAGATAGGGACACTAAGTTCGTTGGATATTTCTAGCGTACATTATGGAAGAAGTTGAAGACAAATTTGAAGTTCAGTTCATCACATCATCCATAGACTGATGGATAGATAGAGGTGGTGAATAGGAGTTTGAAATTTTTTTTGAGATGTTTGGTTGAAGATAAGCCAACAGGATGGGATTTGATTTTACCACAGGCAAAATTTGCATACAATAATTCTGTCAATAGGAGCACTGGTAAATCACCATTCTAGATTGTATATGGGAGTAGTCCAAGAAATGCATCTGAGTTGAGAAAGATAGATAAAGGAGAAATAAGTAGTGCTAAAGCTAAGGATTTTGTAGAACATTTGAAGAACATCCATGAGGAGGTGAGGAAACACATTACCAAGATGAACCCCAGTATAAGGCTAAGGCAGATGAGAAAAGGAGACATAAGGAATTTTAGGTTGGAGATGAAGTCAAGGTTCATTTGTGGAAGGAGCAATTTCTAGTTGGTACATATAACAAGTTGAAAATGAAGAAGTTCGGTCCATGTAAGATACTGAAGAAGCATGATTCAGGAAATGCATATGAGGTTGAGTTGCCTACTGAGCTAAATATTTCACCAGTATTTAATATTTTAGATCTGACAGAGTATCATGAAGGAGGTGTTGAAGATGAGGTTACAATAGCCCAGTGGAGTATTCCAACAACCAGTTTAGATATCTAGGAGATTGAAGACATATTGGATAGTCGTGTTGGCAGAAGCACAAGGAACATGACATATGAAGAGTATTTAGTCAAATGGAAAGGATGACCTATTGAAGATTCATCATGGCTAACAAAGGAGGAGGTTAACCATCTTGGTTTTCATTTGCACACCTGAGTCGTGACAGAGTCACTTCTCAAATTACCCTAGGTGTCTAATGCAGGAGCATCTTGGGTGTAAGAGCAATCTTGCATCACCCAAAAATATTTTTGTTTTTGTATTCAATAAGGGTTATCTTATGCAGAGCTGCTATTTATGGGAACTTGCTATTTTTAGTAAGTTGGTCATATGATCTTGGAATGTTCTGATTTTACATGTGGAGGTTCATCTCATTCATATCAGCCTACCAATAAAGTTTCATGGCTAGATCAGGTCTAGTTTTGCAGATATTGAAGATTTTTGATATTGGTAGTAGGGTACAGAAACTTTGAACTCAGTTTTGAAGGCTTTAGAGGCCTCAGATGAGGTTGAAAATTTGGGTGATAGGCACTTGCACAAGTCAGGCCTGTAGAGCGCTTTGTGGCCTTTCTGAAATGAGGTTATAATAGTCAATCGGGTCAACTAGTGATGACTTATGGTCTCTAAAAGTCAGGCCACCTGAAATGGCAAAAAATAATTTTCCTTCAAAATTTCTGTTCAGGTTTCAAAAGTTATTTTGAGCTGAATTTGATGTAATAAGTTGAAAAATAAAATAATTCTAAGTTTGGTCAGACCTAAGGGCTAAATTTTTGGAACCTTCTCAGGCGGTGCAAATTGCCGATATAAAGAAGGCCTGTAGTGTTGTCTAGGGCAGTTCTGGGTAGTAGATTTGGGTATTGATTCGAGGCTTTGTCCTATAGAATATTGTAAGGGAATGCCCATGTGGCTTTGCATATTGTAATTCTAAAAGTTTGTTATTCCACATTTGTGGAGATAATAAGAAGCCAATTTTCTGTTCTTGCATATTGTTGTTGTTGTTTCTCTATTTCTGTTATGTGTTTGTGGTATTAAGGGGAGCACCCTTCACTTTCATATTGTTGTTGTTGTTTCCCTATTTCTGTTATGTGTTTGTGGTATTAAGGGGAGCACCCTTCATCAACAACTTAGTTGATCAATTGCGTGCTACTCCTGCTAAGATATCTTTATGGGAATTACTTCTAACCTCCCTGACATATCATGAGGCATTGCAAAAATCTTTATCTACTCTTCTTGCTTCACCCCCTAATCAAGAGAACATTCATTCTATTTTCGATTGTATGCATACTATGCCTTCTGTACTTCCTATTGTGTTTTCTGATAATGATTTACCTTCCTTAGAGGTGTAGAATCAATATGATGCTCTTATGATGGCTGTCTCTATTAATCAGAGTATCATTCAAAGAAACTTAATTGATAATGGATCTAGACTTAACGTTTGTAGCATGGATATGCTCAAGGTAATTAAGGCTGATCTTACTACTATTCAACTTGATAATGTTCCTATACATGGATTTGACAATATAGCAAAAAGAACTTTGGGCATTATTACCTTACCTATTAAAGTTGGTCCCGTTATTTGAAATAATCATATTATGCCTGGACCTCTCGATTATAACCTTCTTTTAAAAAGACCATGGTTACATACTATGCATGGAGTTCCTTCTACTCTTCATCACAAGGTTAGGTTCATCTATAATAACTTAATGTATACATTACATGTGGATGATGGCCCGAATCCTTGCTTATATGTAAAATATGCTAAAAACTCTGAACCGATTCAACCTAGTAAAGAGTTTGAAAAAAAATTGGAGATACAACAATCTGAGATAAAACAACCTGAGATTCAACAACAAGAACCTCCATCTTCTTCAGCTTTGACTGAGGATGATTGGGGGACACTGGATCTTAATCCTACGTTTATTGGATAATACAAGGTCTCTAATTTGGAATTCATGAAGCAACAGAATGAATCTGAGAAAAAAGTTTTTATTTCTTTTCCGCTATCTAAGGAACTAAAAAGTAATTTTGTTTCCGCTTTGATTAATGAAACAACTGAAACTATAAAGCCTAATTGTTATGACATTGTGACATATGTCATTCCTTGGACTCCTTCTGACATGACTGATCAATATGGTCCTGGTTATCATTTTCTTAAGAAATCAAGATTTAATGGAAAGGATGTGGTAAATATGAGCAAGGTATACAAGTACCTTTGGATAATGAAGTTTATGATCATACATATCGATTAGGATTCAATCCTTATAGACAACCATTTTCTTTTCCTCTTAATGTTAATCATATTTGCAGTGGATAGTTGAAATTGATTAACCCATTACTTATTGATCTTAATCAAGAATCCTCTTTGGATATTTTCCTAAAGATGAAGCCTTAATGGAATTTTTAGGGCTTTATGAGGATTTACCTAAGTTTCATCACAAATGAGGAAAGCCTTATTGTTTAAAAACTAATGCTTATTTTGGAGAACATGAAGAATAGGATACTCTTCCTTTACCAATGAATTCTCTGATAAGAAATTATCTATTAATTACTGAAACTATTGATATTCAAGTGGATGAAAATGACTCTAAAAGAATGATAAAAAATGGAAATTGTTTGAACTAGGATGAGCATGATCAGATCGTTTACCTATTATATGAATTTAAGGATATCTTTTCTTAGACATATTCAGATATGCCGGGTATAGATTCTAAGATTGTTACTCATAACATTGTTTTAAAGATGAATATGAAACCTGTGAAACAGAAAATTTGAAAGATGAATCCACAAATTGCTTTGTTAGTCAAAGGAGAAATTGAAAAATTATTGGATTCTAGATTCATCCATTCTATTGACTACTTAGATTAGATTTCAAATATTGTGCCTATGTCAAATGGTGAAAATAAGATAAGAATGTGTGCTGATTTTAGAAATTTAAATAGGGCATCCTTGAAAGATGATTTCCCGCTACCTAACATCGATATGATTGTGGATTCAACAGCAGGCCATGCCTTGTTATCTTTTATGAATGGTTTTTCGTGATATAATCAAATATTTATCCCTCCTCAAGATCAATTTAAAACTACATTTATAACACCTTGGGGAACCCTTTGTTGGGTCATGATACCTTTTGGATTAAAAAATGCTGGAGCAACTTATTAGTGGGCTATGACCCTAATTTTTCATAATTACATTCATAAGATTCTTGAATATTATGTGGATGATATCTTGGCAAAATCTATACAAAGAGAAGACCACGTTACTAACTTACAATAGATATTTGAAAGAATTAGAAGTTATAATATTAGATTGAATCCTAAGAAATGTGTCTTTGGAGTTGATTTCGGTAAATTATTAGGATTTATAATCTCTAAACGAGGCATCAAAGTAGATATGAAAAAGATTGAAGCTATTGTTAATATGCCTCCTAAAAATATTTCCGAGTTACAAAGTTTACAAGGAAAAATATAAGCTATTCGTTATTTCTAATTTATTGGACCGAACTATCCCTTTTACTTCCTTGCTTAGAAAGGATACTAATTTCTCTTGGAATGATGAGTGTAAACAAACTTTTGAGAAATTTAAGGAGTATCTTGCGAATCCTCCTATCTTGCAACCTACTAATTTTGATAAACCATTTCATTTATACACTTCAGTGACTCCATGGGCTGTGAGTGTGTTGTTCACTCAAATTGATAATAATGGTAAAGAAAGACCTATGTATTACATTATTCAAACTTTACTTGATTACAAAATAAGATATATAAATTTAGAAAGACAATGTCTAGCTGTAGTTTATGCATGTCAAAAACTCAGGCATTATCTTATAAATGTTAAAGTTAATGTGATCATCAAATTTGATCCTTTGAAACATCTTTTCTCACAAACTGATCTCTCTGGTCGGTTGGCAAAATGGGTGATGTTACTTAAAGAATTTGATCTTAATTTTATTTCTCAAAAATCTATTAAGGGACAAGCATTGACAGATCATCTAGCCAAAGCTCCTTGTCCTCATTCAGATGAAATTTCCACTTCAATATAATTTCTTGATGATAATATCCTAGCTATTCAAAAGGAGGATATTTGGGAATTGTATTTTGATGGGTCTAAGTGTAAAACAGGTTCTGGTGTGGGTATCATCTTGATTCCACCTACAAAAAAACCCATCCCTTTATCATATCAATTAACCTTTCCTTGTACTAATAACATTACGGAGTATGAAGCTCTTATAGATAGACTAAGAGTGGCTTCATCCCTCAAAATAAAACATTTACACATATATGGAGATTAACAACTGATAGTTGAACAGATTAAAGGAGGATATCAAACTAAAAATGCTAAAATGACACAATATAGAGATTTAACTCTTGATGTGCTTTCACAATTTTCCTCTTATACGATCCAGACTTTACCTAGGAAGGATAATCGACATGCAGACACCATGGCAAGCACAACTTCCTTGGTTTGTCTTGAGAACAATGCTAAAAAATTTCAATTTACTATACAAACTCTTAAAAGCCCTACAATTTTTGACAAGATTACCTCTGACTGTTTCAATTTGCATTTGGATGAATGGTATTCACATATTTTTCATTTTTTGAAGGATGGTACTTTTTCCTAAATCAGCAACAAGGAACATGCGTAATCGTATTAGGAAACTTGCATCATGTTACATCATTTTAGGAGATACACTTTACAAACTCTCTTATGAAGGATTATTATAAAGATGTCTCAATAGAACTAAAATTCCTGTAGCTTTAGTAGAGGCTCATTCTGGTTCTTGTGGGGGGACATTTTGGTGGAAAATCCTTGGTTAGTAAATTGCTTCAAATGGGATATTATTGGCAAACAATGGAACAAGATTCTTTTATGTTTGTTAAGAAATGTCCTCAATGTCAACAACATAGTAATTTGATTCATGCTCCTGCTCATGAGCTTCATAATCAAGTCTCTCCATGGCCTTTTAGTGTTTGGGGTTTTGATCTTATTGGAAAAATCTCACCGGCCTCTTCTCAAGGACATACTTACATTCTCACTGCTACAGATTATTTCATGAAGTGGGTTGAAGTTGTTCCGCTTCATTCAACAATGACAGATGTTCTTTGTGATTTCATCCTTAATAATATCATAACAAGATTTGGTAGTCCTTCGACAATAATTTTGGATAATGGAGCCTCTTTTAAAAATAAAGAAGTCATGAAATTCTTGGAGAAATATAGGATTCAACATAGATTTTCAACTCCTTACTATCTACAATCTAATGGACAAGCTGAAGCATTGAATAATGAACAAATTTTGAGAAAGATACTTAGTAAGCATGTGAAAGATTGGCATATTCAACTAACTTATGTTTTATGGGCCTATAGGACTAGTGTTCATACTACCATAGGTACTTCTCCTTACAACCTTGTTTATGGTACTGATGCTATTATGCTGTTGGAACTAGAAATACCTTCTTTACATGTTTCATTTCATGGGATAATTGATAAAGATACCTTTCGTGAACAGCGCTTAAAAGAATTAGAAATGTTGGATGAACAACGAATACATGTATTAGAGCATATAAAATCTTATCATAAATCTCTTCAGAAACAATACAATCATAAGGTAATTGAATAAACATTTGTGGTTGGTGATTTAGTCCTTTATGAGAATCAATGAAATTTGAATGCTTTACCAGGCCAAAAAGGAAAATTTAGCCCTAATTGGCTTGGACCTTTTGTTGTTATTGAAGACTTTGGTTCAGGTGCTTACAAACTTGCTGATATGGATGGTGTTTCTTTTAAGGAACCCATTAATATTATGCATCTTAAATGTTATTATCCTTAATTTCATTTGTTCCATGTGCATTTATGTATTCCTTATAAAGATTCATTTTAGAGGTTATGTAGTTTTAGCAAAATCACATATTGAGTATGTTTATGCACTTTTTTTCTTTCTTCCTTTCTATTAAGTTTTATATTGATGAAAGCATAGTTACCAAACATAGAACTAATCAATAGAGAAAGTTTTTCATTCATCAAAAAAAAATTTCAAAGTTTTGATACATATGTTGGCAATGGCCCTTTCTATCACTATGTCACTCTAATGGCTGATGACTCCCGGATCTCTCTGCTCTATGCTGGGAAGATGAAGATTTTTGTGTCTGTGTATGGCTCTTGGATATGCTCATACCCTATACACATCCTCAGAGACCCTGTACCTCTACCATCAACATCTCCTCTCTTTCTTTGCACAATCTCTGCTCTCACTGGATACATACAAAGATGTCAACATGCCTACCGAGATCTTTGTGACTGATAGAAGACTCTCACTCATCAGCTAGTAGTTGGTAGGATATAATTTTATCCATGAGAACTTTGGATACAAATATCCTGCACTCCACTATGCTACCTGTAGAAAGAAAACTTTTATTAGTCTAGTATCCTATCTATCACAAATCAAATCACATATTCAATTAAAATTCATACCTGGGTCTCCCTCCTAGACGTCATTGAAGTGTCTAGATGGTGGGGGCATGGAGTGACTACTCTCTCCATGCTCACTATATCTAGGTCTTAGTGGTGGTGTTTCTATGTGGGGCCATAGGGATCGTCATGATCTCAGTGGTGATGTGTGATTAATAAGTATATATGTATCAGTATCACCAGCTAGGGGCATGTCATCAGCTCTCTCCTCCACTCTCTCATCTTCTCTATCTGCTATCTCCTCCTCCATGGGATCTCCCTTGGGGATGTGCTCATCCTCATCTCTGATGTCCTCATCCTCCTCTATGGCTCCACTATCTCAGTGTTTCCTCTCTGTAAAGCCTGTATCACCTGTGGGATAATCCTCTAGAAAGATAAGATGGATCCCCTCCAAACTCCAGTACCTGATGTAATCTCAGCTCATGTTTGAATAGGCTACATCTAATGGTACCTCTATATCCTCTTTCTCCTTTGTATCTCTATCCGCTATGTCTTCTATCGATGGTCGGCGTATGGCACCGAGTCTCTGATAGTATCTCATCAGATGTACTTAGTGAGGTACTACCTTTGGGACTCCCTATAATAGGCCAAACTACCTCATCACCCGATCATAATAGTAGCACATCACTATATGAATTTGATGACCCTCTAGTAGTTTACACTATTGTGAATGTCTCACCTAGAATAGTGTATCAGGCCACTCTGTCATCTGGTAGTAGGGTCTCCATATCACATCGGTGTTATCAATGCAGTCTAGATGTACTCTCCAGTAGAGCATATCCCCAAAGTACAAAACATCTCTCAAGGAATATGTGAAGGCTCTCACTATGCTTGCATCTACCATCATGGGAACTCCATGTGGACATGTACATGTGAAATGCTCAAATATCCAAATCTACAGAAGTGTGCATGTTGACAGACTCTCCCACTGATATGTCACTAGCTGACCCAACTCATGGTATAGCTGAGCTAGCATGCTGTGACCCCATGAGAACATGGTTCCATATCTCTCCATCCTTTGTATGAGATGTGTCAGAGGTGAAAAAAATATGGTACCCTTTGAGTTAGGTAACACAACCAAGGCTACTATACACAGCATCACCTTCCATACCAAAGGTGTAGGGCCTAACAGTATAGAAGATAGTAGGATATGATCTGATTGGGTCCACATCTATGGAAGCACTCCTTTATAAAACTCTATATCTACATGGATCTCCTCACAACCACGCTATGCTCTAGTTTTAATGGTCTCACCTCGGATCGAAAGCTACATGATCCTTTAGACATCCTCTAGGGTAACTATAATCTCACCACTGGGAAGATGGAAGGAGCATGTATCCTCATCCCATCTCTCTATCAGAGCTGATAGCATGGCTCAATTTAGTCTGATCTATGGAAGGATTGATACCCAGTATAGTCCCACATCTCTCAGTAACTACATCTCCTCATCATCAAGCTCAGATAGTCTCTCCTTAACCTTGACTAGCAACTCCCCAAAAGGATTCTCTCAGAAATAAACTTGGTCTTGGAAGCATAAACAAGCATCATATCAGTCATCTATATCATCAAATTTGTAAATCTAGCTAAACTAGGTCAAAGTCGACCTTAGTTAGGTTAATTTCAACTTTAGTAGGTCAATGTCAACTTTACTGGGTTAGGGTCAACCTTTTTGGGTCAAGGTTGACCTCATCTCAAAAATTGACAAAAACCCTCTAGTCAATGTCGACTTTCATAGGTCAAAGTCAACCTAGATGGGTCAATGTTAACCTAAGTGGGTTAGGGTTGACCTAAAAGGGGTAAAATAAACCTGGCCTATAAAAAATAGGAATTTGGAAAGTACAAAGGTGGATAATAGTAAACTCACCTCAGGTAGCGACCATCCGGTAGCTAGGCTGTGTCTCAGAATCTCCAAGCGTGTCACTTGAAGCTCCTCTCTTCTCGGCATCTTGGTTCCTCATTTCGAATCTAAAAATGGTAATAATGATTAATTATTTCTCTCTCTTCATTATTTATAAGTTAAAATTAGGGTTTTATTAGGGTTTCCTTAGGGTAAACTCAGATTTTCCCTTCTTATGCATTTAGACAGACATCCACTCTTTTCATCATAACTTGAGTTCAGTAACTCCATTTTTAGTGTCGTTAGCATCATGGAATTGTGATTTACATACCTAACTCCTTGAGCTAGTTTAGGAAGGTTGGGAATCCTTATAATTGAATTAGGAAAATACTTTTCAACACTCTTCATATCGAGTATATAGAGTTGTTCTTATCACCCTTTTTCATCCTTCCGAAGTAGAAAGCCAAACAAGGGGGGGCATAAGGGGCTTTATACACTTCTAAAGTTATCATATAGTAAGCTTTAGGTGATTTAGAGATTTTCATTAGCCTTGTGTGTTGCAAGTTCTAACAATTTTCTGTAGGATCTTTACATTGAGGACTTGGCTATATCCTTTTTATTTACTATTATGTTTTTCTTACTTTAGCTTGCATATTCACGTAGTGTCATATCTAAGCTAAGGTGGGGGATAAATGTATCATCTTAAAATGGAAGCACTTCCATCTTGATAGGTTTAGCACCCTATTTTAGTACATTTATCATGATAGACTTGCATTTAGGATGCATTTTTCACTTATCTTCTTCATTCTAGGTGAAATTAAGGTTAGGATCCCAAGGATTCTCCTTAATTTCCCTTTTCCCATGGCTCTATTTTCTAGGTAGGACTTAGAAATAGGTCCTCCTTTCCTTCATCATAGTCATCATAGGATTTTGTTCCTATCCCTAGCATTTTGTCCTTTTCTGCTATCATTTCTAGGTCTCCGGGCATCCCTGAGACCTCCTATCTTGATTCTGGCTGGATCTAGGCCCACAAGGTCAAAATCAAGATTGTTCCTAACTAGGTCAGGTTCAAACTCAATCCTAACTAGGTTAGGTTTGAGCTTGATCCTGACTAGGTCACTTACAACCTCGATTCTGACCTCCTTTGGAATTTGCACCCCTCTTTTAAATTTGGTCCCGACGGGCCCCGAAATCAATGTCAGGCCCTTAGATCTGAGTGCAAAAAGGTTTTAATTCAAAATTCATTTAATTATTTTCCCTCCTTAGTTGGTTATTGTCATTGGACCTTAATTCAAGGTGAAATTTGAATCATGGGTTCTCACATTGCTCTAGGAGCCTCACCTTGAAACCTCTATATAAAGACTCTAATTTGCATTCATTTTCACTAAGTACAACTGAGTATTCTCATGATCAAGTTCTCTCAAGGAGCCAATTTCATGAGGAAGAAGATTTCAAGTAAGCAAGGAATGGTGAAGATGCAAGATAGAAAGAGGATGATATAGAAGACCAAGCCATTGTTGACATCAAGCATCTTTGTGAACACATATTTGGAGCAAGAGAGATCCTTTCTTCCTTGATCCACCATTATAAACTTTCAAGCATTCAAAGATTCAATCATGGAGTAACAATTATAGATTGTGATTTTGGTAGAAGTACTTTAGCCTTGGGGGCTTGGTATGCTTTTCTATCTCATTCAAATATATGTATTGTTGTTTCATACACATTCATGCTAGGGTTTTGATCTAGAGGATTAGATCTTGGCATTACACTTTCAATACATACACACAAATATTCTATTTCAATCGGCTATTCATGGAGGTGGAGATCACCAAAATAGGGATTTAACTAAGGCAAAACCCTATATAGCTAGCCCCAAAACCCCCTTTTTTAGATATCTACATTTGTTTCAAGAATCAGAGGACAGATTTGAGTACCCTTTTCACCGAACTTCTAAGATCTGTGAACAAAATCAGAATTGACCTTCAAAATAAAAATGTAGTATTTGACCTTTTATGAGGTTTAAAGTTTACCTACTACCAAAAAGATGAAACTTTTCTGGGTTTTCTCCATTTTGGCTTTCTGATCATAGATCTAGTTGTAGAATCTTCTGAGACCTCACACAGACTTCAGAAAATAGGTATTTCTAAATCAATTTCATGATGAGGTATGTATCTTGATCAAATTAATTTTTAAGTATTTCCTGATTTACTTATGCTATTCCAATTCCAATTTCAATTCAAATGAATAATTGTTGAATGTTAGGTACATTACTAAGCTTCCATTTTACCACTATTAACTGAGATATTTATGGATGACATAATATTTGGAGGACAAGATCAAATCTGTAAGTCATTTTCTGATGAAATGAAAAGTGAATTTGAAATGTCTATGTTTGGAGAGATTAAGTTCTTTCTAGGCTTACAAGTGATTCAGTAGAATGATGCTATATTCATCACACAATCTAAATATATAAAGGAAGCATTGAAGACATTTGGCATGGAATATACTAAACCTATGGGAACATTGATGGCTACTAGATGTAAACTAACTAAAGAAGATGGAACTATTGAGTTAAATCAGACACTGTACCGATCCATGATTGGTAAGTTAATGTATGTAGGTCACAGTAGACCTGATATAGCACATGTTGTTGGAATAGTTGCTAGATTTTATGCAAACCCTACAGAGTCACACATGGTTGCTACAAAGAGAATCTTAAGATACCTAAAGAAAACTGAAGATTATGGACTGTGGTATCCGAAGAAAGGCAAGTTTGAACTTAAGGTATACACTGATGCTGATTGGGCTAGAAATGTGGATGATAGAAAGAGTACCATCGAAGGAGCATTCTTCTTTGGTGAAAGACTTGTTACATGGACAAGTAAGAAATAGGCTTGCATTTCCCAGTCTACAACTGAAGTAGAGTATGTTTCTTCTATTACTTACTATTCAAATATTGCATATATCAAGCAAGTGTTAGAAGGTATGAATTAGGTAATCACTGAGCTAGTGATTATATATTGTTACAAAATTAGTGCCATTAATATTTCAAAGAATCCACTGATGCATTCTTAAAAAAAGCACATATCTATCAAGTATCACTACTTAAGGGAATAAGTACAGGAGAAGCAAGTGAAGCTAGAATTTGTTATATCAAAAGAATAACTTGCTGACATATTTACAAAGCCTCTACTAAAGGATACATATGAATACTTGAGGACTAGACTTGGGGTTCATCCCCTATCTACCGGTCACTAAGGTGATTTGGAGGTTGCATCAGCCTAATCTTATCAAAAGATCATACATGTTGATGCAACAGAGTTCACACTTTGGACTTCTATCTAAGGTTGTGAAAGGTTGAAGTACTAGAATAGATTTGCAAATCAGTATATCAAGATACAGAGAATGCACCAGACAATAGAGAGTTACATGGATACTATAGAGCTGTATGTTTTATTTCTCTTTGGCATTGCTATCAAAGGGAGAAAGATCAATATGAAGAATAAGAAGCCAAAGACAAAGGGAGAGATATAGATAAGGGAGAGCATTGAAGATTAGTTACTAAGAAAAGAAGAAAACCTGTGAGATGAAAAGATCATATTTGTAGAAGTCAGTCTGCACTTGCAAATGCTTTTATGTAACATAGTGATTAAACATATTAAGCTAGGGAGAGATTGTACTGAGTTACAACATTTGTTGACAGAGTTGTAGAATACATGTTTGGTATGTGTATGGCATATTTCATATTGCTTGTGTTGTCATCAATGCCAAAGGGAGAGATTGATGAACTACAACTGATTTGAATAAATTGTATAACTTGAAGATCTGTGATTTAAGATCACTAAGTTGTTGATTAGATATGTAAGATGATTAAATCAGTAATATGTCGTCATTGATGTTAACTAGTTTTGACAATACTGATCTTATAAGTTACTATACCCAAACATCTATAGAAAGAAGAAGAGAAGAGATGAAGAATAGATATATCTACATGAGGAAGATGGATATGATAGATGAGGATAAGGAATACATTGGGTAACTTATGAATGAGTCTATGACCTTATGTTATTGACTTGATTATGTTTCATTCATCTATGATGAAGGATAGAGAAAAATGCACAAAGCAGTGTTGTCGGTTAAAGAAGCATTCCATTATACACCGACGCAGTGTAGTGTATACCGAGCACAATATAAACTGAGCTTGTGTTCATGAACACATTTGTTTTTTAACCGAGCAGGAGAAAAGAACTAAATGCATAGTTTAGCTGATGGAAGTTGATGAGCTATAAAGTGTTATGATTACGAAGTTGAAGATAATGTTTTTTACGAAGATTGATGGCTAACATAATTCGAAGAAGATCTAAGGGATTGAAACAAAACATATTACTGACACATCAACTGAAGAAGATTAAAATGGAAAAATCATCAAAGGAGATTAAGCAACAAAATCTGATGGATGGAATTAAAATGGTTTACTCATCTATTTAAGAGACTAGGATTTCATGATGAAATTATGCTGGAAGGAGACTGCAAAGATATTGCGTGAGCAAGCTTCATGCATGCCTGATCAGATTGGTTAAGGAGAATCGAACTGCAGAGATTACTAAGCATCAAAAAGCTATAACTGAGCGACAATAAGTTACTGAATATTGATTGAAATAGAATATATATATTGATCAGAGGATTTGAATGAGCTTAACATAGATCTGATAATCTACAATTGAAGTTGTGTTGTAATCAGATCACCTGTTGTTATATTTTAACCATTGTAAACAGATAAATCTTAACATAATGGACTAGAAAGTCTTGTAATGTCATTCATAGAGTGTACATTTGTTATCTTATCAACCCCATAGTGAATGTTGGTTGTATGATAACAGTTGGTCTAAAATCTTCTAACAAGGTCATACCTCATAGTGTGTTTGTAACCTTTAATAGGGTTGGGTCTTCACTGAACTCACTTCAGAAGAGTGAACAATTTTTGTGTTGCCGGTTGCAGGTGGTTTTTCCCTTTACATGGTTTCCACATTAAATCTCTTGTGTTATGTGTTGACTATGATGATTGTTTTTTGTCATACTTTACATGTTGCATATTGGATTTGATCGGTAATCACTATATGTTATTAACTAGTAATCGGTAAAAGCACAGACAGAATACTACTTTATGTTACCAAGTTGCAGAAGTTTTAGTAAATTGTTTTTGGATATACATTTTTTGATTGGGATTGTGGATAACTGATTCACCCCCATCTTAGTTATTCTAACATCTCTTTATGTTAAGGCATGTTTATGTAATAATGTCATGATACAGATTCAAGAGTAAGCTGATAAGGTGGCCCTTTAGGTTGCCCATTTATAGGAGTTGCAGCATTGGGGCAATGCCCCTTGTACACTAGCTTAGGTGCTATAGGATTCCCTCTTGGTTGATCGCATGCCACCCCAGGCCATCATCATAGCTGGAGTTCCTCTGCCAAGAATTCTAGAATGTCGTGCTCTTGGCACCACTGCTTTGCGTCTCCTCCTTCTCGGAGGGCTGCAGATGTTGGCTAACCTCCTTTTCTTGTTTCTACTATGACTTCTTTAGCTTGGCCTTCGGCCAATGTTCCTGTGTGGCCTCCTATCACTTTTGATAAATTCCCCCACCTGCCGCTTGCTATTTCTCCCACTCGAGAGGATGGAGAATTGGAGAATGAAGAAAAAGAAAAAGATGATGGATGATCGCTTCCCAACCAGATCCCTTGGTCCAATGTTTGGGGCAATCTTAATGACAAAGATCCTCCTCCATCTTTTGCTACTATCACATCTTGAGGATTTCTTTTATATGATTTTTTGATGAATAGTTGTATGCTTCCAGCATAGTTTCTATGTAACTCTTCATGGGGTGATTTTTTTTCCCCTGGCCCCTTTTTTGTGAATATTGTACTTTTTATATATTTTTAATAGAAAAGGCCTCTCTTCATCAAAAAAATAGGTACATAAACTTGAAATAGTGAGGTTCACTAAACTTTTGATAACTTTATTGTTTTTACATTTTTTTAAAAATAAATTATATGAAATATATATATATATATATATAGAATTTCCTTGAAGATAAAAAATATAAGAAATTTGAAAATATGTTAATTTTACATCAGCTTATGGTCTCCATACATCAAAGGTTTCAAAAATAGACTTTATAGTCAATTAAAAATTAATAAAGAAAAAATGTTAAATAAAAAAATAATATGCTCATCAATCTTTGTTGTATTAGGTATCTTTCCCAAAATGATTTACAAAAATTCCTTTATTTAGGTCAAAATACAATGGTCGTGCATGTGTGGTATGGTCCTAAAATAGGCATTTTAAAAATGTGATTTTTAGGCATGCCTACTAAAAAGCAATTTCTACCATGTGGGTATTGAAATAAATTACATATTTAAAAGAAGATTCTGAGCACTTCATTTTTTTTTAGTGAATTTTTATGGGATTCAATATTTAAGTTCTTCAATTTTTGACATCAATTGAGAGAAAATTTGAAAAACAAGGAAAACACTTCCACTTTTTTTCCAAAAGAGGGGCCGATTGGTTCATCCTTAATTCTCTGATTATAATGAAAATAAATAATTTATATCCTTTGATAATGTCCCAAAAGTCACCAATGTCTTTATGTTTATCTTCAAATTATGTACAATAGGTCTCAATTTCAAGGAATTATTTTAGATCATTGTCTAGAGCTTGATAATTGTGGGACCTAGTAAATTCCGATGTAACTTTCTTTTTTCTTTATTTCCTTTCTCTTCTTTATTTTTTTGTTTCTTCTTTTTTGTTTTTCTTGTTTCACCTTTCTCCCTTTTTCGATTTGGTTTTCTAGGGTTATCGACTTTAACAATTTTTCTTATTATAGAATTTAAATTCTAACATTAAAGTTGTCTTCCTGACATAAGAGTCTATCGGTGTGTATGTGTGGTTAGAGGAGTTTGAAAATTTAACCCTAGGGTATGAGTATCTTTGATATTTGTAAGACATATTATATCTCTTCCTGAAAAATACTCAACACATCTTTCTTTGTGGATAACATATCGCTAAGGCATGTTACTTGTTCCTAAAAAATGAACACTCCTTTTACTTTGATCGACTAGACTTAACAAAGTCATCTTGATGAACAAGGTCCTTTCATGGTGATTTTATACTCTATTGTTCCTTTTTCAGGGAGATAATTAATACCTTTTCATGATATCAGTGTGACCAAGGGGTTTTATGTAGTATTGTAACATCATTTTGATCTATATGCTCATATAGATGTTTCTTTCCTTTAGGGAGATGTGACTACTATCCAACCAATTTTAAAAATTATATTTCTCATGTCATCTAGTCACTAAAAATGTGTTTATTTATTGCTGATAATAAATTGGCCTCTGTAAAAATCTTTCATCTTCATGATTTATTTGATTGGAGAGACTTCTATGAAGTCTCCCCCATATAGGTTTTTTTTACTATAATTTGATCATAACATTACTGATTCTAGGAGAAGTTTAAGGACAATAGTGGGGAGATTATAATGAGGAAATTAGTACAATTTGGTAAAATCAGGATAAGAAGTGCTCCTATTTTTAAAGGTGCTAGCAAGGTCTAAATATAGTATGGGTGTAAGGCCATACTCTTGTAAAGTAGGGGCTAAGTAAAGTATGAGCATGAAGTATTATTCCTAATAAAGTGAGAGCTAAATGTAGTATATCATTAATTGCATCCTCATAAAAATCCATGCTCACATAGGCCTTGCCTTGATGATCATGTTTTAATGCCCCCAAATTTAATTGATCTTGTTCAACCCAAGGCTTGATTTCACAATTATAGTACCTGTTGGCTCTTTCTACCTCTTTCCAACCCATAAGAATAGACTAAGATGTTTAACACCCTAGTCCTAGTGGTCTTTAATGCTACATACTAGTGTTCATTCAAAAAGGGCCAAATTTTTAAACACGTTAAGGGTTGAAAAATGATAAGTGGGAAAATACTGCCTATGTCAACTTGCTTTAAAATTATGAACATGTTTTATGAGGCTCACTATTAAAGGATGCCTCAACTCTGGCTTATTTGAACATCACATCTCATTATATCTCAAACACACATCCACAAATTCATCTCTCATTGAGAAATAAATTTAGTCATTTTCAAGGTAGAGAAGGTGGAGATTTACTATTAAAGAATTTGAAAGAATTGAAAATGGCATCCATGATCAAGTTCATATGGTTCCTCCATGAGTGAAGACATAAGCTCCCTTCCTAGAATCAACAACCTTTCATGAAGGCTTCAAGGCATGGACAATTCATTGGAGAAGGTATATCATTGTGGTTCAATATTGTTTACTTCAAATTTAGGGTTCATTTTAGTTATTCTGATTGTAGTGAAGATTGAATCCTCCAAGGGATTGACTAAGGAAAGACCCTTTACAAAAAAAAATGTCATTTTCTCTCTTATGTTTAGGTTTTCAAGTATAGGAGAAAAGTTTTGTAGATCCCTATCGTGTAGATCAAGATAAGAAAATTGTTGGAAGTCTGATTGGGAAAGTATGATACTAAGGAGGGGGGGGGGGGGGGGCGGTGAATCAGAATCTATAAAAATAAATTACACTTTGAAACCAATTCAACATATATATCATAAACATAAACTTCAATGCTGAAATAGATCTAACTACTAATCACATCCATGAAAATGAAACACATAACATAAAGATTTGGTAACCCATAAACCCTTGAAATGTAAAACTAGGGTGGGGATGTCACCCAAAAATATTCACTACTGCAGCAATAAAGTGTGCCTATTAGGGATACAAATTATTCATCCCTTCTGGTGATCTATCCTATGAGGGGTTTTCCCTACCAAGAGCTTATAGACTTATACAATCTACCTTGATTAAAGGATTTAAAAAATACAAATAAGTAAGTACTCTATTAGGATATTTACAAAGGTCTATTAGGACCACTCTGTCAAGAGATTTTCCTTGATTCACTTGCTAGAATGTATCAGTACCTGATCCTTCAGTTTTCACTTCAAATGCTGATAACGGATCTCCTCCAATTCTTATATGATCTGAAAAATGAAATATAACTATGTTCTTTCCTTCACTACTCTTCTTGGTCACTCTTCCTAATATATGCTTCTGACATACAAAAAAAAATTTCCTCCACATACATGTGAGGTATCCTTATTGTTTTTTATTAGGTTCTTTATGTCACCTTAAATAGACAATTGATCAAGCTTCTATATCAAGATCAATGATTTATATTCATCACTTTTTCTGATTTTACATTCCTTTTTCTGATTGGTTATATCTCTTGCATAGGAATTAATGATTGAAATCATAACACATAATCAACTCCTTAATTACCTCAAAAATCATTAAAACATGCATAGAAGTCGGCCAAAATGGTTTACCTAAGTGTTTGTTCCATTCCAAACACATATACCAAAACTAGTTCACTCGGCATATAAGCTCTCTAGTGCTTGGTCAAAATTGTTATCATTATACTGGCACTCAACACTATCTGTTCTATACATCTCAATATTCATACTACTCGGTAACTACTAGGGTACTCAACGATCACTAACTTTCTCGACAATAACTACTTCTCAGATATATACAAAATACAAGTCCATACAATACTCAGCCTTAGTAGGATGGCTTGGTTGTAGTGATGACCTGCGACCAACTCTACCTTGATAATGACTACATATTTTATACTAATAGACAACATGACTTGGAGATCAACAATCTCCCCTTTTGAAATTAGTGGCAAAAACACTTTGTCATGACTTTACATTAAATTGACAAAATAGTACTTAGTACTTCAGTACTCCCCCTAAGATTGTGAATCAGTCTTCATAAAGACTTCATTATGTGTACATGACATATACATGACTCTGACATATGAAGAGTATTCATTACATTCAAAAAAATAGTATGTCATACCTTTATACATTTCCATCTATCTCCATCTATTTTCCCTTTTTGTCTTCATCTATTCCCCCCTTGTTTTTGTCACTTTGAGTTTCTCAGGTGAGATAATATTTGTCCAAAAATAGTTTGTGGAGCTATGAAATCATTTCCAATGCATTTTCCCAAGTAGATCTCACATACTTGAAAACCTGTAGTTTAATTTCTAGCTGAGCAGCTAGAATAACTAAACTTTCTATAATAGAGAGATGAGGATCTCTCTATACTAACTCTTTCTATTGCCAATTCTCTCTACATGTCCTCCAAATGAGGTATCAACATTTTCTATATAGAGATTAATTTGGTTCTTATTTGTTCATCATCATCCATCAGCTTGGCTAATCGTCCTTGTGCATGAGTCAACCTAGTCAAATGAATAGAGATGGAACTTTCATCCATGCTCAATGAGTGTCCTATTGACTTCAAATATAATTGTAGCTTCTCAATAAGATGTTGATTCTCTTTTGTAAATGTTTCTACATTACAGAGCTGTTTGTACAAAGAATGAACATTTTGTACAACCTCTTCCAAATTACAAGTACAAGGTCAGAAAGTTCAACATGTTCAAGACTGTAATCTCTATTGATACTTTCTCGAGTACTTTGGTCTCAAACTTTCTCTCAGAACATTGCATTAACTTCTCATTTGCTTCACTATCATCACTATTCATCTTGTTAACAATATGTACCAACTTGTCTAATATAGGTGAATTCTCATTTATATCTTCTAGTTCAAAAGAATCTACAAATATATCCTTGATTTCATGTAGTACCTTCTTTTTTTGATGTTCCCTTCTTAGTTCCTCTTGTTTTCTTTTGTTCTTTAGTAGATCCTACAAATTTATAGATGTTCATATGTCAAGTTATCAATGTCACATTTCAGAATCACTATAATATCCTCTAGTGTTAGTTAAGTGCCAGGAGACTTTTCCTTTCTCTTATGTGACTTATTCTTCTTGGTCTCTGATGTGCTGCTACTCGACAACTATACTAAGGCTTGAATAGCCTCTTGTTCCTTAGGCTCCTGACTCTCCTTAGTTTCTTTATGCACTATCTCCTTTTCTTTGACAACATGAGGCCCTAAAACTTGAGTTGCAGACTTATCTGCTTGTTCTTTTATGATCTCCTCTCCTTCACCTATATTAATTTTAATGTTTGCCTCGGTAGGTGGATTGACTTCTATTGTTTCTAGCTTACCTTGTTCCTCAACACTTGTACCTTATGTATCTTTTACTTCAACTGTGACTATGTTAGAGATAACAATTGTTGAATCCATAGTTGGTGCACCCTTAATCTTTGGATAATCATGTACTTGGATTAGAACTGGATTGGTGCTTGGTAGAAATGTATCTAAAGCTGCCTTGGCAATAATTTGACTCTTGATTTCTTCCTTAGTCAAGGCATTGATATTCATTTGAGTATCCTCAGGTACATATTCTTTAGTGATCACATCCTGTTGTTCAATCTCCTCTACCTTATGCCTTATTTCTTCCTCAATATTTTCTTGCTCATCTATATCCTTGGTATTATCAAGCTCCACTTGTCTAGATGTGCCTTCATCTTTACATACACTCTTGTCAACTATCAATCCAAAAATTGCCTTCCATATTAATGTTCTTTTTTTAGAAACTTCTTCCACATTATTATTCAATATGGAGTATTCTCTTAATTTAGGAATAAATCCATTTCTATATTTCTCCATGAATTTTTCTCTTTTCTTTGTTGTTAACTTAGGCATTATTTTTGCTAAGGTGCCTTCTCTGATCTTCCTTTCTATCATAATGGCATATTACCATATCTCATCAATTTTACTAAATAATTCATCAGGGATAATATTCCCAATCTCTAATGGTGTCATCTTGAATGTACCCAAAATTTCTATCATTGCATCTTCTATCTTTTCCTTATTAGTTTTACTCAACTTTTCAAATTTAATAAATTTCAATCCTACCAGACCTGCAGTACTCTTGATATTTTGGAAAATCTCATCCACATTGGTTGGATGCTTATGTGTAGCCAGCTTGAATTTATTGATATCTTCAGTGTCTATCATCTCCTCATCATCATCATCCTTTGGTAGTACCAATTTCCTTCTCGACTTCTTCTTAGGATTGTTCGGCTCAACCTTAGTTTGAGCTTGTTTCCTTTTCCTTGAGCTCTCCCCTTCAGTATTATTTATTAAAGTTTTCTTCTATGGCTTGGTCACTATTGTAGTTGAATATTACATTTTTCTCGGTCTTGTTTTTGCAGGAGTAGGCTTCTATTTTAGGTTCTTCTTAGTGGGCTCGACAATGATTATCTCTTTTCCCCTCTTTTGTGCATATACTTCCTCGTCATCACTTTCTTCTGACTCACTTGATTGGTCCTCACCCTGACCTTGTTGGATATCAAGTGGTGCATTCTCCTCTTCTCCTTGACTTAACATTTTCTCAAGGTTCTTCACTAACTTCTTTCTCTTCCTATCTAGGGTTGCAAACTTCAAGCCCATGGTTATCTTAGATTTTGCTTCATCATACCTTCCAAATATCTTAGTAGTGTTGTCAATTTCTTCAGCTAGTAAATTTATTATTTCTATAGATGTTTCATCCATGTTTACCTCATAGGGTAATGGTCTCAACCATACTACCCTTTGTACAACTGCTTGTACATAGGTGTGATTGGTATCCACAAGAAACCATACACCATCATAAAACTTCTCTACTAAGGATACATGAATTATTCTCCTCTTTCTCATTTTCTTCTTAAACTCAACAAAGCAGTTTTCCATGACACTATCAAAGTTTTCTCCTAATTTTTGAATAAATTCACTAATCTGCTATGTCACATGTCAGTCCTAACTCTAGACTACATCTCCTATAGTAGGAAAACTATTTTGTACATAGAAAAATATACAGACTATCAGGGATCCAAACTTACACATAGAGTTCTTTTCCTTCTTGATTGATGATAGGTTCTTAGCCAATTATGTCAATTGTAGCTCAACAAGAACATATGTATGATCCTTATTTAGTATTTTCCATGCCTGGTCCACTAAAATGCAAGGAACACTATCCTGGTAGAACTTTTGTGCAATTACCCTCACTGTAAAATCAATCTTAGGATCTGTGATTGTGGAAATTGTCATTCCTTGCTTGTTCCACACTACTGTTGTGTTTGATTGAATTAATTACTTGCTCTAGCATCACACTGTCTTCTTCCCATTATGAGTAGGGTATCTAGTGACTCATTGTATGATGTCCTTAGTGATCTTTACCAGCCCATTCTCCAACCATGATTGCATGTCGTGAACTCAGCTCAAAACTATCTTAATCCATTTCATTTTGAAATTGTGAGGGAATTTTAGGGTACGAACTAACCCTTTGTTGGAAATGTGTTGGTGTTTAGCCTTCAATGCTCAATTTTCACATAGTTTATTGTATGCCTCCCTTAGCTTGTAGTCTCTAATCTCACTAATGTTACACATGTAGCATGTCGTAACATCATGGATCATCAAAAATTTTGGTGGGATCAATGAAAGGGCTCCTAAGAGATCTCCCTTCACTGCACTCTCAAGTACTACATAGAAATTTGGTGGTTTGCATGCATCACTCTTGACTAATTGAAAATTTTGTACCTCCTTTCCTTGCTTCTTCAATCCAACAGATGAACTTGACACCATTTCTCAAATTAGAGTTCATAAACTAATTTTGTGTAACTCGGTAATACCTGGTCTTTTCAACACTTCACAATGTTTTCCGACAACACACTGTTGAATCTTCACAAACTGACTTCGCACTAAATGCTCTTAATCTCCTTTGAATCACTCTACAAATTCTCAAATCACTTGGTGAAATGAAAATGAATGGTAGAATTCATTATATAGATTCAAATGGTCGAATTGGTCTTCAATAAATTCTCTGTACCATGACTTGGTCATTACTGACACTTCCACTTTATCTCGATCAATATATCAGCTTGGCCATTAGAGGAGATTGACACATAATGAGAGACTCAATCACTACAGACATAAATACTGAGTTGACACCAATTGTGCATAATAACTCTTTTCCTTAAATCTATCCTAATACATATTTACTTATGCAAATATGGACTTTAACACATCTAATGTTAGGAACTAGTCTAAAATATAGCATTTGAAAATACAGTTCCTTACATACCTTCTTTTCTTAGTTAGAAGTAGTGTGATCACCTAATCCATTGGATTGGGTGCTCTTAGGTTCATTGGTTCCACTACTTCTTTCTTCCTCTTTATTTCTCCATGTCTGATTCATCTGGTTCTTTATCTGATCAATAGTCTCTTTACCTTTTCTTTGTTCATTACTTGGTGTTGGTTCTCTACTCCTGAATTCTTTTCTTAAATGACCAATCTTGTGACAACTATAACACACCAAAATTCACTTCATCTAACTCTTGGATTTACCTCTAAAGTGTTTCCTTATACATTTTTTTGGAAAATGACCATATTCTCCACAATAGTGACAACTATGCCATGTATTGTAATCCCAATTGAATTTGTTACCTTTCCTAGGTGCATTGTTGTGCTTCTTGGATGTCCACTTAAGTTTTGTATTAGATTTACATTCTTGTTCTCCATGACCATATTTATGACAATTTTAGCAATTTCCTTGAAATCTAGGTTTAGTAGGTGTATTTCTACCCTTAGACCTTCATTCATGTGCCTGATTTCCATGCTTTTTATAGTTAAAACAATATCCATTAAACTTAGGCTTAGGATTGGACTTATCATTATTTCTTCTACAAATTTTTGTTGCATGTCCTAGTTTCCCACAATGATGACATGTAGGTTTTTTTTTCTTTGGCTTTGCATTCCTTTGTTCTCCACTCTTTGGTGATTCTCCTTCTTCAATGCATGATAGGTGCTCATTATGGCCTAGTCTAGAGGTGTCATTGGATATTATTTGTGATCTAATTAGTTCCTCAAAATATCTCACAGCTTCATTAGATTTTTTTATCCTCTCATTGAGTTCTTTTTCAGATCTTAACCCAATTTTTCAGTTGATTTCTCTCTAATCTCATATTTTTAATTTACATGTCTTTCCTATTTAACTCTTGATTTTCAAGTAATAATTGATTTACCATGTCTAATTGATTATTTGTAAGCTTCTACACATCACATGTCCTTTCATCAAGTCTATTAGCCATTTGTCTCTTATCCTCTTCTGCCATTATCTTCTTTTCCTCAGCCTTCTTTTTCTGTTCAATCACTTCACATAGTCTTACTGATTGAGTTTCTTGTTCTCTCTTCAAAATTTTGACTTCTTCATTTAGTGTTTTTTTTCTCTCCAATATATCTACTATTTATACATCACTTTCATTGGAATTTCCATTATCAAATAGACCTTTAGTGTCTTCTTCTTGATATTGAGTGTCATTCAATTGGATTGTCAATTCTTTCCTTCTCTTTAAGGATTTCTTCAATTCCTTTCTTTTTGTCTCAAAATGATGCAATGCAAGATGGATATCAATCTTTTGATTCTCTATGATCTATTTACCAACTTATACGCCTCCATCTCCAAGATCTTAACTCTCAAGTGGTTATACTTCTTCTAAAAGAACAAAGATCTAATACCAATTATTGGAAGTCTTATTGGGAAAGTAAGATAATGAGAGTGGGGGTGAATCAAAATCTATAAATTTTTTATAATTTGAAACCAATTCAACATATATATCATTAACATAAACTTTAATACTGAAATAGATCTAACTATTAATCACATCCATGACAAAAAAACACATAACACAAAGCTTTGGTAACCCAAAAACCCTTGAAAGGTAAAGCTAGGGTGGGGATGACACCCACAAATCTTCACTACAATAGCTATAAAGTGTTCCTGTTAGGGCTACAAATTTTTGATCACTTATGGTGATCTACCCTATGAGGGGTCTACCCTGCTAAGAGCTTACATACTTATGAAATCTACCTTGATTAAAGCATTTAAACTTACAACTAAGTAAGCACTTTGTTAGGAGATTTGCAAAGGTTTGTTAGGACCACTGTGTTAAGAGATTTACCCTGATTCACTTGATAGAATGTATCAGCACCTGATCTCCTTCAGTTTGCACTTCAAATGTTGATAACAGATCTCCTCTTTACAATTCTTATCTAATCTCAAAATCAAATATAACTCTGTTATGTCCTTCACTTCTCTACTCGGTCACTCTATCTGATCTATGCTTTTGACATCCAAAACACTTCTTCCTCTGCATGCATGTGAGGTCTCCTTATTTTTTTTTATTAGGGATTTGATGTCACCTTAAATAGGAAACTGATCAAGCTTCTAGATCAAGATCAACAATCTAGATTCATCACTTTTTCCGCTTATACATTCCTTTTTATAATTAGTTATATCTCTTGCATAGGGATTAATGATTGAAATCATAATGTATAATCAACTCCTTAATTACCTAAAAAGTCATTAAAACATGCATAGAAGTTAGCCAAAATGGTTTACCTAGGTGTTTGTGCCATTCCAAACACATATACCAAAACTGGTTCACTCAACATATAAGCTCTCTAGTGCTTGATTAAAACTATTATCATTATACTGGAACTTGACACTGACTATTCTATACATCTCAATATTCATACTACTTGGTAACTATTGGGGTGCTCAGTGACCATTGAGTTTCTCAGTAATAACTACTACTTAGTACATATACAAAATACAAGTCCATGCATTACTTAGCCTTGGTAGGACGACTCAGTCGTAGTGATGACCAACCAACTCTTCCTTGATAATGACTAGGTATTTGACACTAATAGACAACATGACTTTGAGATCAACAATAACATCTTGAAAAAGTGATTGGGACACTATATCAATTAGTGAAATAGCCAATGGTTAGTGAATTACTGTAACACAATTTTCATGAAGCTTTAGATGAAGGATTAGAGAAACATATTGAGTCCAAATGCATGCATGATATCAACTTTAACATCATTAGGAACGTACCAACTACCAAAATGGTTTGACCATTTTGAGCTCAAATTTTATTGACAGGTTCTTCTCTTATTCCTATTTCCAAAATAGTATTCAAAGTTGACACATCAAACATGTAGCTTTGTATTTGTGTTGAGTAGTGTATAATTTCATATATTTTAAACTATTTCTTGTTGTATATTATCTAATCATATAAATCAATCAAAAAAAATGAAAAAATATTGATTACACATAAAAATATATGAGCCCATCTCTTACCTATCTCAATTGGTTTGAAGTAGGATGCATTTTATTATTGCTTAATAAAATGGTTGGTGGGAGTGGGTTTGATCTCCACTTTACATGTGTAATGCCCCGCCAGGGAACCCAAAAGAAACTAACCTAAAACATGATACTAAGTTTGGTGAACAATTTTTTTTTTCTAGAGTTAACATTCAAGATATACAATCACATGAAGCAATAACCATTATCTCACATAACACACATTGTAAACACAGGTTACAACTCTAATGGGTCCCATGACATAGTATTACTTACTAACATAACACATAAAATTACATTAACAAATGATTCCAGAAAATAAATACAACAATTACATCGCAATGTTTAAACTTCATGAATAATCATTAATTTTAATAAACATACATCCACTGCACATGTCGTAGGGTATGCATTAATCATTCTAACAAACTAAATTACAATTATCCCAATTAGGTATCACATGCGATACTCTAATACAAGATTTACAATAAAGAATAAGTACATAAGAACATCAATGAAGAAGTAACATAAGGAATCCATCTGAAAAGACATCATCAAGCACTAGTACTAGGATGTCGAATCTCGAATGGTAAAAAAACACTACCACCCATCTGTGTAGAACCACAAAGGTCTACCCCACCGTGCTGAGGAGATAACATCAGACCCCAAACGGATAAACAAGTCCATACAGGAAACACCACTAGGAAAGGATTCCTGATAGCTTACTAACTCAAGGTCAAAAAAAGTAGTGAATAGTATGACTCACTAATCCAGAGGCAACCAACCTTGTAGGATAACTAGACTATGTGTAGGTAGGTGTCATCATGTACGTCTAACCCTTGAGTCTCATCCTGGTAATCACTCTAGATTCCAGCACTCAAGTGACCATACACGGAATCAATGACTTCTTGTACTGACAAAGCCATTAACTATGCCAGAACACACACCTCAAAAGGCGGCAAGCATCATCTCATCCTCATCTCGGTCTATACTAGCACTCAAGCATGGGAGAGGAAACCATCTTATTAGGTTTATTTATTTCCCTTAGTTAAATTTAGGTTATCACTTGTTTATAATAACTTACAATAAGTGGTCAACAACAGCCACTTGTGGGCCCCAACGCTTATTGCAAGCCACCTCCTAACACATACCTAGGTAAACTACCCTAGGCTCATAGATCTCTCCTAGATCAAATTAGGTATACAACTACGTAACCTCATATCCAAATTCACACAAAAGAACTAGATATAGTCACAAAGATACCACAAACAGAATACAATACAACATGAGCCCAATGGTCAAACAGAAATGATAATCAGATAGAGTGCACACACACCATACATAACTGAAAAACACTAATGCCTAACACATACCCTAGCCTTTGTATTCTCCTAGGTCATCTAAAACCCGACATCCCATAATGTCAAAGAAGACGCGAAGAATACACAATCACATCAATTTGAACTAAAATAAAACCATAATTCAATATGTTTCATAATCATTACAAATGAATTCAAGAAAAATGTCTACTGGAGAGTTTTCACAATAATCATGTCTAATATTACCACAAGTAGTTCAGATAACCTAAGAAGTGTCAATTAATTCGTTATAACCAAGATGCCCAATTTTGATAAAAAATAATCAAAACTTTGTTCTATGAATGGCAATAAATAAGTTGCAAGGTTAGAGTCTCATTTCTCTATAATTGACATTCCTATGATCGAATGATTAAAACAAAATTGAGAAAAATATACATCCTAATTACCCATGATTTAAATCCTCTAACAAGATTGTACTTATGACAAATAAGAAATTTCATTAACAAAAATTAACAATATTAAATGAAATTCCATTATTAAACTTAAGCAAAACATAATAATAAAATTTTATTAATATTTAAATAGATCATATTAATAAAATTAAATTACTAAAGAATTATAACCACCATAAATTCATTTACAAACAATATATATATATAACTGGTTAAAGGATTAAATTATATATATATATATATATATATATATATATATATATATATATATATATATATATATATATATATATATATATATATAATGTAATAATTTATTAAAACTAACATATTAAAAATTAATAACTTAACAATACAAAATAATAAAATAAATAAACCATCATAGTTGGGGGGGCCCATGCCCGCACCCCAATGCTCGCGTGGGTCCCTGGCCTGCGACGGTAGGCCGTGCACTGGCCTGCTGCTATCCACGGGAACCGTGTATAGTACCAGGTCTGTCACAGTCTCTCGTGAAGACCAGCGTGCTAGGTCGGTATAGGGAGGTACGCAGGGGGGTGATTTGGTGGCCCCCACCTATGACTCGCCTTTCCAAACAAAATTTTATATATATATATTTTTTTTCAAACCAATAACTTTGAAAAGTGCAGTATAATAATATTTTAATTTATATGTATATATATATATATATTTCAAGAAATAACTTTGCATAAAATACAAAAGCCAAAGTATATTTTTTTTTTAAGAAAAAGTCAATTTCTGAAAATGGAAATATATACAGACCCAAACTTTTATTCTCAGAAGTGGAAATATAGACAGATCACAAATTTAACAGCATATTTTATTCTTTCTTCTAATCAATGTTTTCTCTTCACATTATTGAATAGACATTCTACCAATTAAAAACAAGGAAAGCTAATTTTGTCTTTACTGGTATTTTTTTTTTTTACTGTGTATTTTAATAGAGAATGGGATTTTTACATAGAATGTATTTTTCCAACTGAAAATGAATTTTTGAGAACAACCCATTTAATTAAATCACTCATAATATTGAACTTACTATAGAGATTTAATTTTTTTGTTTTGTAAGTGCCCTAGGATGAATTTTTCTCAAAAATTTCAGCAGCATAACATTACTATGCCAAGTCACAATATAAAATCAATAGCATCAAACAAAGGGTTTCCTAATACCCATAATGAAATATAATTGAAAAACATATTTGCATTCTCAAATCAAATCAAGCACAACTTCATAATGAAAATTTTATAAGTAAAATTACAGGAAGATTAAATCAATCCCCTACCTCAATCCAAAGCAAGAAACTAAGATAGAATTGCCTATAGGATGCTAAATCTCCCAAATCTGAATGTGTAGAGCTCAATCCTACAACTCTGAATCACAGCTTGTAGAATTCCAATTCCAGATGCACACACAGTTCACCTAGAAAAATTCTCACACCAAATTCTCAAGAACACAAGAAAGCACAATATACTCCAAAAATGCTCCCTCTCCAAAATTGAAAATTCCAACAAAACCTGGGTATGCAAAATGAATGCAAATTTTCCTCAAATAGAAAATCAACCCACCTATCATGCAAACCCTAATGAGTCACCAGACAAATCCTATTCAAACTCCTCTTTTTTTTAGTTGAGGGAAAATACCAATATTTAATTATAAAATATATTATTCATGCACATCTCACATGGAACTCTATTTACAAGTTATTTTATGAAATCTGAATTCACATAAATAAATAAAGCACAAGTAATATAAAATTTCACATTTAAATTATTTAACAATTTATAACACAATTAAAACATGCACTAATTCTTCAACAATTTAATAAAAAATGTACTAAATCAAAATTTAGCATAATTAATTAATTAAATTCAAATATTCTCATATTTGATTTTTAATTAATTAATAATTATTCAACGACATAAGAAATACTTTAATCATTATTTTCCACTATATAATTAATTAAAATAACCATAGCAAAATAATTAAATCAAAGCAATATTTCAGGAACATTCATGCATCATACAAACTCACAAGATGGGATCCATGAATTAGGTCAACCTGACCAAACTCGGGCAAGGTAGTCAACCAACACTTTATCCATCAATTAGGATAAATAGGCTAAGGATTGGGTTTTGGGTCTGAATACTATCTCCCCTCTTTACCATGAGATGAATGTATGTGGGCACACTCACTCCTGCCAATTTAGGGAAGATGATGCCCTGTACCTGCAAACCTGTCATCACCAAACAAAGCATGTACATACAACATATAACAAGCAATGATAGGGTATGGTCAGTCATGTGGATCTCGACAAAGCAAGTAACTACGCCTCCGCCCTCTACCATAAAGACACATAATACAGATACATACATATGAACACCATACACATGCTAGTATGGGGTTAGTATATCATAAACCAACTGAAATATGAAACATCACATCATAATAACATAATCATCTAAATATGAAATCACATAACATCATAGCATAAACATAATCGAGATAAATCCACAATCACTGAAACAATATCCATAAATGCACACAAACAATGTGGCCTAAAAGAGTACGGCAGTGGAAAACTGAAAGCAAAAATATGGAGGTACTACATCCAACCCCTCTTGTATCAGGCTTACTCCTGGAAGCCTGCAAACAAGTAGGGATGAGATTCTTGGAATCTAGCTGCATCCTCCCAAGTAGCTGTTGTCTCATCGTTTGGATCCCATTGGACCCTTACCTGGTCGACGATTTGACCCCTGAGGATCAAATCCCGATGCTGTAGGATATGTATGGGCTCCAATGCCAGCTGCCCATCCTCCACCTGTAAAGCATTCCAATCGAGTACATGTGTAACATCAAGAATATACATCTAAGTACTGAAACATGGAATACATCATGAATGCCTGATAAGCTGGGTGGCAAAGCAAGACGGTATGCAACTGGACCTATCCTCTCTAAGATCTCAAAAGGACCAACAAATTGAGGTGCCAACTTTGAACCCTTTCCCTAATGGATTAGACTCTTCCACAGATGCACTCTCAAGAAAACTCTATCCCCAACTACAAACTACCTATCAATCCGGTGAGCATCTGCATACTTCTTCTACCTGTCCTATGCAGTAGCCACATGCTCTCGGATACGAATCACCTACTGCTCCATGTCATGAAGCATATCTGGACCAATAAGAATACGGTCCTCCAGTCTATCCCAACTCAATGGTGTATGACAAGGACGTCCATACAATGCATGAAAGGGTGACATGCCAATGGAACTATGATATCCATTGTTGTAAGAAAACTCCACTAGATATAGATAATCCTCCCAGTGAGTCTGTCTGTCCATGACATACATCCTCAACATATCCTCTAGCACTTGATTAACCCATTCTATCTGACCATCAATCTCAGGGTGATATGCTGAACTAAAATTCAACTGAGCACCAAGATCATGCTATAGTGAAGTCCAAAATGCAGATGTAAAAATAGGATCTCGATCAGAGATAATCTTACATGGAACTCTGTGAAGTCTCACTAAATCCTGCATGAAGACCCTGGCCACAAAAGCTGTTGTATAAGAAGATCTCATGGGAGAAAAGTGTGCCACCTTAGTCAACTGATCAATGGTCACCATGATAGCATCATGTCTACAAGGATTCATAGGCAATCCAATAATGAAGTCCATAGAAATAATATCCCACTTCCAGGATGGAATGAGATTAGGCTGCAAAAGCCCTGTTGGATGCTGATGATCCACCTTGACCCTCTGACACTCTAAACATCTAGCCACAAAATCCACAATGTCGCATTTCATGCCAGGCCAATAATAAACTTGTCGTAAGTCTACATGCATCTTCTTAACACCTGGATGTGCTGAATAAGGTGCACGATGAGCCTCTGATAAAACCAATGAACGTAAATCATCCAATGGTGGTACATATATCTGGCCCTTGTGTCACATAAGTCCATCAGACTCCAAGACAAAACCTGAGAACCTACCCTCCAATGGTCTCCCTGACTCAATCATTGAACTCACCTCCTGATACAAAGTATCTCTGGGAAGTGACTGAAGAATCCTGCTCCTCAAATCCACACTAAGAGTCATAGCTAAACCAATCTTCTTCTTGCGACTCAAAGCATCTGCTACCACATTTTTTTTACCTTGGATGTATTTGATCTCAAAATCATACTCGCAAAGGAATTCCATCCACCTTCTCTATCTAGCATTCAGATTAGGTTGGGTAAATATATACTGAAGACTATGGTGATCACTATGAAGCTCAAAATAGTGCCCTAACAAGAAGTGTCTCCATCTAACTAAAGCATGGACAACCGCTACCAACTCAAGATCATGTGTAGGATAATTAAGCTCATGATCCTTGAGTTTGCAAGACTCATATGCAATCAGTCATCCTTCTTGCATGAGAACTGCTCCAATACCCTCTAAAGATGCATCAGTACAAACAACAAAATCTCTAACTGGATCTGGCACTACTAGAATAGGGGCACTGGTCAAACACTCCTTAAGCTTCTGGAAAGCTTTCTCGCACTTCTCTATCTAAATGAACTTCTTCCCTTTTCTCTGCAATGAGGTGATAGGATGTGCAACCCTAGAGAAGTCCTTGACAAATTTGCGGTAATATCCGGCCAAACCCATGAAACTACAGACTTCAAACACATTAGTGGGTGCTAGCCACTCCACAATTGCCTGAATCTTCAAAGGATCTACTGAGATACCTTCTCCTGAAATCATATGACCAAGATATTGAATCTCTGTCTGAAAGAAATCACACTTCTTTGCATTAGCATAAAGTCGATTCTCCCTCAAACACTGCAAAACCTGTCTAAGATGTTCCTCATGTTCTTCTATGGATTTAGAGTATATCAATATGTCATCCAAGAAGACCAATACAAACCGATCCAAATACTCTCGAAACAGTCCATTCATTAAGCACATGAACACCAATGGAGCGTTCGTCAAACCAAAAGGTACCACTATGAACTCATAATGCCCATATCTTGTATGAAATGCAGTCTTATGAATATCTGCATCATGAATCCATAGCTGATGATACCCTGACTTTAGATCAATTTTAGAGAACACCTTAGCTCCCTTAATCTGATCAAATAAATCATCAATGTGTGGCAATGGATATCTATTTTTGATCATTACCTTGTTCAACTATTTGTAGTCAATACACAAGCGTAAAGATCCATCCTTCTTCTTAATGAAGAGGACTGGTGTTCCCCATGAAGAAACACTAGGTCTAATGCTCCCCTTTGCCAACAATTCTTCCAACTGAAGCTTGAGCTCACTCAACTCATGAGTAGTCATCCTGTATGGAGCTCTAGAGATAGGCTTAGCTCCTGGAACAAGCTCGATTTGAAAATCAATGTCACGCTTAGGTAGCATACCTAGAATCTCTGTCGAAAAGACATCAAGAAATTCTTGCAATACTGGATGATCTAGGGTCCTGTCTTCGCTCTCCTCTTCATCAATATCATTCAGACTCACCGCAAACATCTAGCAACCCTTTCACATACAACGTTTTAGTTGCATAGCTGAAATCATTCAGAGAGAAATAGGTCATGGAATACCCACTATCTGACACTCTATACCCTCATCATCATTGCAAATGATGGTCTTCTTCCTACAGTCAATGCTAGCTCCATGAGCTTCTAACCAATCCATACCTAGCATGACCCCATATGATCCCAAAGGAATCACACGTAGATCTACAGTGGTGGAGAATTTACCCAAATTCAATTCACACCTAGGAACCAAAGATCCTGTCACAACCCTAGCTCCTGAGGCTAATTCCACTTGCCAACTACTATCTTGCTTTGCAGCCACCAACCCATAATGCTCAACTAAAAGTGGAGATATAAAAGAGTCAGTAACACCAGAATCATATAAAACAAAAATGGGTATGCCTCGAATAGTACCTGTAGTCTCAACTACCATACCTTGATGATCTACCTGCCGCTGATCCAATGCAGCGAACACTCTATGTGTGCACCCTGCGTATCCAACTGTGGGTTCAGAAGCTGCTAGCCTCTAAGAAGTGTACTATGGGGGACGCTGTGGGAAATTCACTACTATGTGCCCAAATTGTCCACATGTGAAACCTCTCGTGTTTTTGAAATTACTCTTTCCTACGGATGGTGCACTGGATTGCTGAAAGCTACCTTTGCTAGCACTCTATTGTACACTCTGAGCTGGTTGAGCAGTTTGATTGCGCTTAGAGTGCTTGCCATTCCAGAAGTTCCTGGAATGAGAACCACTACTCTGAGAAGGAGGTGGAAGGGTTTTAGCCTACTGATGGTTCTGGTTACCCTTATAGAAGTTTGACAACTTCTTGAAGTTTCTGATACCTTGGGACTGGTTCCCTCTAAACCCTGAACCTGAAGAACCACCCGGATTCCAATCATAGCCTGAGGCTATATTAGCCTCAGTGAGTGTAGCCTTCACAACTACTTCTTTGAGAGTCTTAGGCTCAAAGAGTAAGACCTTTCCAATAATGTGGGCATTCAGCCCCCTGATAAAATGCTGCACCAATAGAGTTGTGTCCTGCCCAAATCTGGCGTACTACTTAAGTTCAAAGAACTTACGCTCATATTCACTCACAGTCATAGTCAGCTGCTTCAGATTATGGAACTCATCAGCCCTCTGTTTCCTCCATTGATCTGATAAGAAGCATTCTCAGAAATTCTCCAAGAACAATTCCCAAGTAACTGTATCCATCCCAACACCCAACTTCTCTTCCTCAATTTTCCACCATACTGCTGCAAAATCTGTGAGCTGATTCACAACATATCTAGCTCTGTTGTTGCTTCTGAATGGATGCATGGAAAAACTTTGCTCCAATGCTATTAACCATGTCTCTGCCTCAAGTCCTATACCCTTCCCATCAAAGGGAATAGGTTTTCCCCTCATAAGGTCCCTCATATGGTTTGCTGCAACCACTGAAGGATCCACAGTAAATTTCCGCTTAAGAGGACTCCTAGATCTTTCCCTGTCTCTCTCTCCTTCATTCCTATGGGAATGATGTGAACCCTCCTGATCTTCTCTATCTTGATCCAGACCAAGATGAGCAAGGATTGCTCGAAGGAGCTATCTAGTATCCTGTCCATCAGATTCTCCCTGCTATTCACCACCCTGCTCATCTCTTGACTACTGTCGGTTACTTACTTGCTCAACACTGGTGGAGGGGCTTGGTTTCCTTCCCCTACCATGTCCACCTAACCTACCTCTACCTCTGCCTCTAGCTACTCTAGTTTTAGGCATGATTCCTGCAACATGAAGAAACCAGCAAACACTCACGAACATATATCAAACATAAACCAAAACAAGATGATCATAAAGTAATAGTCTAAACACAGAATTGTTATATGTCTAGGTTTTGTTTTCAAGTTTAAACTACACACATAAGACCTAATGAGCATACATACCCAAAGTTCCCAGTGTAGAAACTTTGCTCTGATACCAAATGTAACGCCCCACCAGGGAACCCAAAAGAAACTAACCTAAAACATGATACTAAGTTTGGTGAACAGATTTCTTTTTCTAGAGTTAACATTCAAGATATACAATCACATGAAGCAATAACCATCATCTCACATAACACACATTGTAAACACAGGTTACAACTCTAATGGGTCCCATGACGTAGTATTACTTACTAACATAACACATAAAATTACATCAACAAATGATTCCATAAAATAAATACAACAATTACATCGCAATGTTTACACTTCATGAATAATCATTAATTCTAATAAACATACATCCACTGCACATGTCGCAGGGTATGCATTAATCATTCTAACAACTAAACTACAATTATCTAGATTAGGTATCACATGCGATACTCTAATACAAGATTTACAATAAAGAATAAGTACATAAGAACATCAATGAAGAAGTAACATAAGGAATCCATTTGAAAAGACACCATCAAGCACTAGTACCAGGACGTCAAATCTCGAATGCTAAAGAAACACTACCACCTGTCCATGTAGAACCACAAAGGTCTACCCCACCATGCTGAGGAGATAACATCAGACCCCAAACGGATAAACAAGTCCATACAAGAAACACCACTAGGAAAGGATTCCTGATAGCTTACTAACTCAAGGTCAACAAAAGTAGTGAATGGTATGACTCACTAATCCAGAGGCAACCGACCTTGTAGGATAACTAGACTATGTGTAGGTAGGTGTCATCATGTACGTCTAACCCTTGAGTCTCATCCTGGTAATCACTCTAGATTCCAACACTCAAGTGACCATACATGGAATCAATGACTTCTCGTACTGACAAAGCCATTAACTATGCCAGAACACACATCTCAAAAGGTGGCAAGCATCATCTCATCCTCATCTCAGTCTATACTAGCACTCAAGCATGGGAGAGGAAACCATCTTATTAGGTTTATTTATTTCCCTTAGTTAAATTTAGGTTATCACTTGTTTACAATAACTTACAATAAGTGGTCAACAGCAGCCACTTGTGGGCCCCGACACTTATTGCAAGCCACCTCCTAACACATACCTAGGTAAACTACCCTAGGCTCATAGATCTCTCCTAGATCAAATTAGGTATACAACTACGTAACCTCATATCCAAATTCACACAAAAGAACTAGATATAGTCACAGAGATACCACAAACAAAATACAATACAACATGAGCCCAATGGTCAAACATAAATGATAATCAGACAAAGTGCACACACACTGTACATAACTGAAAAACACTAATGCCTAACACATACCCTAGCCTTTGTATTCTCCTAGGTCATCTAAAACCTGACATCCCATAATGTCAAAGAAGACACGAAGAATACACAATCACATCAATTTGAACTAAAATAAAACCATAATTCAATATGTTTCATAATCATTACAAATGAATTCAAGAAAAATGTCTACTAGAGAGTTTTCACAATAATCATGTCTAATATTACCATAAGTAGTTCAGATAACCTAAGAAGTGTCAATTAATTTGTTATAACCAAGATGCCCAATTTTGATAGAAAATAATCAAAACTTTGTTCTATGAATGGCAATAAATAAGTTGCAAGGTTAGAGTCTCATTTCTCTATAATTGACATTCCTATGATCGAATGATTAAAACAAAATTGAGAAAACTATACATCCTAATTACCCTTGATTTAAATCCTGTAACAAGATTGCGCTTATGACAAATAAGAAATTTCATTAACAAAAATTAACAATATTAAGTGAAATTCCATTATTAAACTTAAGCAAAACATAATAATAAAATTTTATTAATATTTAAATAGATCATATTAATAAAATTAAATTACTAAAGAATTATAACCAACATAAATTCATTTACAAACAATATATATATATATATATATATATATATATATATATATATATATATATATATATATATATATATATATATATATATATATATATATATATTGTTTGTAAATGAATTTATGTTGGTTATAATTCTATTTATATATATATATAAATAAAATTTAATCTTATATATATATATAAATTTATATATATATATATATATATATATATATATATATATATATATATATATATATATATAATGTAATAATTTATTAAAACTAACATATTAAAAATTATTAACTTAACAATACAAAATAATAAAAATAAATAAATAAATAAACCATCATAGTTGGGGGGGCCCATGCCCACACCCCAATGCTCGCGTGGGTACCTGGCCTGCAACGATAGGCCGTGCACTGGCCTGTTGCTATACACGGCAACCGTGTACAGTACCAGGTCTGTCATGGTCTCCTGTGAAGACCAGCGTGCCAGGTCGGTACAGGGAGGTATGCAAGGGGGTGATTTGGTGGCCCCCACCTGTGACTCGCCTTTCCAAACAAAATTTTATATATATATATATTTTTTGAAACCAATAACTTTTAAAAGTGCAGTATAATAATATTTTAATTTATCTGTATATATATATTTCAAGAAATAACTTTGCATAAAATACAAAAGCCAAAGTATATATTGTTTTTAAGAAAAATTCAATTTTTGAAAATGGAAATATATACAGACCCAAAATTGTATTCTTAGAAATGGAAATATAGACAAATCACAAATTTAACAGCATATTTTATTCTTTCTTCTAATCAGTGTTTTCTCTTCACATTATTGAATAGACATTCTACCAATTAAAGACAAGGAAAGCTAATTTTGTCTTTACTGGTATATTTTTTTTTATTGTGTATTTTAACAGAGAATGAGATTTTTACATAGAATGTATTTTTCCAACTCAAAATGAATTTTTGAGAACAACCCATTTAATTAAATCATTCATACTATAGAACTTACTATAGAGATTTAATTTTTTTGTTTTCTAAGTGCCCTAGGATGAATTTTTCTCAAAAATTTCAGCAGCATAATGTGAGGCCCACCTTCGGCCCACATAGTGATCCTGTTTTATAGATTTTAGCCTATCATTTTGATTATGTTACTTTTAGAGATACTTGGACTCTGTCGACTACTGATATACTATGTTGACTCGTTAGAATTTTCATTTTGATGATTCTGCATATGGGATCCATAGTGTGTGGATTTGGTTTATGTTATTATATGATGTTTTGTGAACCTGATGATCTTGATGATATTTGAATTATGCTATGGAATTTCATTTGAATTATGCAATGTAATTATGAATATTATATGCAATTGAATGATTATTGTTATATCATGCATGTTTAATGTATTGGTTTTCTTCTTTGAATTACTGATGCTGCACTGAGGTATTGCAGGTGGAAGGACCATGGAAAACACATTCGGGGAAATCACATTGAACGTAGGGTAACCAGTTAAACCAAGGCCCCATCTATTAAGAGACCTGAGGCCTCGTTGTTAAGTATTTTTATTCGTAACAGTAATCTGAAATGTATGTGTGTATTAATGTTATGTGTTGTGACATTGGACGTACCTTGTGTGAAATATTATTTCATAAAGTGTCACTTGACACTAATGTTAAATGTTATCAAGGTATGTCGAGTGTTGTGTGAGAGCATATTCTAGGAGTTTTAGGGAAATCTTAGCACGCCTTTTTGCCATAGGAACTATAATGTAGTTTCCATTCCCCATTCTCCATCTTATTCCTAGAAGTGAATTTAGAGGGTTAATAGTGGCTTTAGAAAGTGGTTTTATGCCTTATTAGTTAACCCATTCCATCTACCCATGGGTTAGGGGTATTTTCACCTTTTTAGAAGCCTAAAATTGACTTTATGACCCTTTTAAAATTTCATATTCTATCTTGAGCGAAATTGCAACTTGCTTGATTGAACCTTATTTATGAGGTTAGGTGTGGAAGCCCTATTTAGAGGAATTTTTGGCTAAGGATGATTCATTCACCCATTCTCTATTTTTAGAGAGTTTCCAGAAAGTTAGAGGAGAAAGCTTGAAGCTTGGATTAGGGCTCAACAAAATTCTTCCATAGCTTTGGACTTGAGGTAGGAAATCATGTGCTCTCTCTGTTTTTATGAGTTGTTTGTAATTGTGATCATGTTCTTGGCTTCCCATGGTTGGTCATGGTGGTAGCTTGCATTGTTTTGTGTTGTGTTTTAAGCTCCCCATGGTTGGTCATGGTGAGAGCAAGCTTGCAAATGTATTTTTTTTCATGTAATTGGATTTTGGGTTGTTTACTCTTAGATTCACTCACCCTTGGGAGGGAAGAGAAATCAAGAGGGGGTGTGGGAATGGAGGCAACTCCATGTGTAGAGTCTCCTCCATGTGTGGGGAAAGATGAACTTGGGTGAGTGATTTTCCCCAAGAAACCTTGCATTTAGCCTTTGTGGCAATGGGGGTATAAGGAGGGAAGATTGGCCATGAGAGCCTTGTATGTATTTGAGAAATATGGGTCCATGTGTGGCCTTGTTTTATTATGCAATGGTTATCTCCATGGTTTTGTCTACCCACACCCTACAAAGGAAATTCATGGAAATTCCTTAGTTTTCTTCTTGAGGAAATTTGGGATTTTTACCAATGTTTATAATCTTGTTGTGTTTGTGTGTGTATGATTGTATCCTGTTCATTGTGTTCTCCCCAAGCTCGGGGGTGGCCTCATGAGAGGCCTAGGATGGGAGGTGAGCATCCCATGGTTCCTATCCTTTTTGTTCATGGCAGGTATTGAAGTCAAGATTCAAATGAATGAAGCTTGATGGAGTTCAATTCCTTGGTTATGCTTGTTTGAAGAAACCATCCTTTGATTTTGGAGCATTTTGTTAAACATATATTGTAAGGATATGGGGAAAGTAAACTTGATGTTTGTATTTATCATCCATTGTAAATTGAGTAGCATATGTATTGGAGCAAAGATGTGTAATCACTTGATATGTATTCTCCTTTCCTTACGAAGTTGCAATGGTATTGTTGAAATAGTATGATCAAAGTTATCTCTCTCCCTTGAATGTAAAGAAAGATGATTTATGAGGTGTTCTTGGTTATTCCAAAGAGAAGAAAGTTCCAATTCAATGAAAATATGTTGTGAAGATTATTGTATGCATTTGATTATAGTATTGCAATCAAAAGGAAATTATCTCCTCTGTTAAATCACTTCAATTGATATTGATAATTTGATATTTTAGATGGTTGTAGAAATGAGAGAATACTTTGTATTTGGATTTTGTATGGAAGAGAGAAATTTTATGTTAATCATATGCTATGCACCTAAACAAAACATTCAAAAGAATTAAACCATGTGGGAATGTAGAGAAAACACTATCTTATCAAGATGGTTATATTAAAATGAGCATGTTAGCTTCAAAATGTATCTATATTAGATGATCAAATTAAACTATAATTAACCATGTAGTTAACAATCCTATTAAGACCGTTGGTATCTAAATGTTTATAGAATACAATTGATCTATGATAAAAATTTTATTCATCATACTATGGAGGATGTATTGGAAACAAAAAAAGAAATAACAGTGCAAAAAAAAATAGCACTCTTCAGAAAATTTGAGAGAGCAAAATGCTCTCTGGATTTTGTATGGGATAAAAATCCCATACAAAATCCTTACACAGTCAATAAAAAAATATTAAAACCTGCCACCTTTACTCATAAATCAAATTTTATAATCAGACTTTGACCTCCCCAGAACTTATTTACTCCATCTCTTGAAAATGGCGCATGGGAAGAGGCAAGTCTTTAAGAGTAGTTGAGCTTTCACTTGGCAAATTAAAGAGGTAGCTTATATGTCTACTCATCTTGGGCGCATGGCTGGAAGCACTTTCCTTAGCATTAATGTTTGACAGCAATTTAAACATTGCTAGCTCCTAAAAATCTTAGAATTGGCGCATGTTTTGGTAGGAAGATATTTTGCATATTATAGTTTTAGTCATGGGTTCTAGACACTTTATGAGGTGTCATAAACTTGCAGCTTTGTCTTTATTTATCCCATGCCTTGCGCAGGTTTTTAGATGACTTTGCCCACCCCAAAACCAGCGCATGATAGGACTTTGTCCTTTCTCATGCCATGTAGTAAGTCTAGCTAGTTAGTAGGGTAGGTTAGTGAGTTAGTGGGATAGTAAGTAGTTTTAAGATGTAGTTAAGAATGTTAATTTAGTTTAGGATCTTGTTTTACATAAATTTCAGTTTGTTATTATATTTTTTTTAGCATTGATTTAAATATATGTTTTGAGATTTAAAAAGCCTAGCTTTAGTTATAGTTAGTTAGTATGTTAGTTTTGTGAGTAACTAATGCTTAGTAATAACTAATAAGGTGTTTATTAAACTATGTTTTTATGAGGGGATAGTTATCATTTTAATAGCATGCTAATGAATTTAGCATGTTTATAACATTAAGGGATATAGTAAAAGTATATTAAATAAATTAATAAATATATTAATATATTATAATTATCAAACAACCTACATATAATTTTAATTATAAACCATGGTTATAATTATCTTTAACTAATGATACCTTAAAAAGTATTGATTGGTTAAAAGTACATTGATTAAATGGGTACGTTGTAATTATTAATCGAATTAGTTTATATTCTATCGAAAACGGAGATTGATGTAAACTACTATTTAAATTTATATTCAATATTTTTCACAAGTTGTCAATCTAATCATCATAATCAAATTGGTCTTGTTATTAACAAAATTGGAAAAGGGATTAACCTATTTATCTAATAATGTTAACCATAAACATTCTATTTCTCTTAGGTAACCTAAGTTTGTTAGATTGTCGATCGACGAAATTGATCAACGAACTTCTTATTGAAAATTTCTTCTAGCATCCTTTGGTAAATTTAACAACCTTGTTGGGGTGTGACCACCTGTTTCTTTTGAGATGTTGACATTTACATTTGTCCCGCATCGTAAACATGGAACTTTTACCCTTCTAAAAAAAATTTGTTGGTTGTGTTTTGACCCAAACTTTTGGGCATCACACATAACATTACTATGCCAAGTCACAATATAAAATCAATAGCATCAAACAAAGGGTTTCCTAATACCCATAATGAAATATAATTGAAAAATAGATTTGCATTCTCAAATCAAATCAAGCACAACTTCATAATGAAAATTTTATAAATAAAATTACAGGAAGATTAAATCAATCCCCTACCTCAATCCAAAGCAAGAAACTGAGATAGAATTGCCTATAGGATGCTAAATCTCTCAAATCTGAATGTGCAGAGCTCAATCCTACAACTCTGAATCACAGCTTGTAGAATTCCAATTCCAGATGCACACACACTTCACCCAGAAAAATTCTCACACCAAATTCTCAAGAACACAAGAAAGCACAAAATATTCAAAAAATGCTCCCTCTCCAAAATTGAAAATTCCAACAAAACCTGGGTATGCAAAATGAATGCAAATTTTCCCCAAATAGAAAATCAACCCACCTATCATGCAAACCCTAATGAGTTACCAGACAACTCCTATTCAAACTCCTATTTTTTGAGTTGAGGGAAAATACCAATATTTAATATAAAATATATTATTCATGCACATCTCACATGAAACTCTATTTACAAGTTATTTTATGAAATCTGAATTCACATAAATAAATAAAGCACAAGTAATATAAAATTTCACATTTAAATTATTTAACAATTTATAACACAATTAAAACATGCACTAATTCTTCAACAATTTAATAAAAAATGTACTAAATCAAAATTTAGCACAATTAATTAATTAAATTCAAATATTCTCATATTTGATTTTTAATTAATTAATAATTATTCAATGACATAAGAAATACTTTAATCATTATTTTCCACTATATAATTAATTAAAATAACCATAGCAAAATAATTAAATCAAAGCAATATTTCAGGAACATTCATGCATCATACAAACTCACAAGATGGGATCCACAAATTAGGTCAACCTGACCAAACTCAGGCAAAGTAGTCAACCGACACTTTATCCATCAATTAGGATAAATAGGCTAAGGATTGGGTTTTGGGTCTGAATACTATCTCCCCTCTTTACCATGAGATGAATGTATGTGGGCACGCTCACTCCTGCCAATTCAGGGAAGACGATGCTCTGTACCTGCAAACCTATCATCACCAAACAAAGCATGTACATACAACATATAACAAGCAATGATAGGGTATAGTTAGTCATGTGGATCTCGACAAAGTGAGTAACTACACCTCCGCCCTCTACCATAAAGACACATAATACAAATACATACATATGAACACCATACACATGCTAGTATGGGGTTAGTATATCATAAACCAACTGAAATTTGAAACATCACATCATAATAACATAATCATCTAAATATGAAATCACATAACATCATAGCATAAACATAATCGAGATAAATCCACAATCACTGAAACAATATCCATAAATGCACACAAACAATGTGGCCTAAAAGAGTACGGCACTGGAAAACTGAAAGAAAAAATATGGAGGTACTACAACATGTTTAGGATAGTGATCCCCATTTCACTTCATTTCACTATGTAAAGTAGGCATTTCCTCTCTTGTATCTTAATATATTGTTTTTTATAGATGATTGACCTCACATAATAAGACTCATCTCTTCATTTCTTATTTGTCATCCAACCTTTTTTTCTCAAGATCAAGGGTTGATCTTAAAATATTCAAGAGAATGATTACCTTATACAATGAATATTAGTAACTCAAACGGAATCATCCATCTCATACTTTGAATAAAGTGATGAGGTTGTTTATTCATACTCCAACAAGAATCCTTCAATCATTGGGAAAGATAGTTCATGGGGTATGATTTATCAATTTTTATGCAAGATTATTATCATTGGGATGGATGACAAGGTTATTTTATTCATCAAGATTCCTACTTTAAAGAGAAGACAATGATTTAAGGTCATGATCACAAGGTTTTATTTGAGTCTAGAGATAGAGGGCTCAAAATTGATAGAACTATAAGATTAAATATATGACCACCTATTTCTAGAACTACATAATACCCAATTATCTGGATATCATCTATATGTAGGTTCCAATTTGCTTCTATAGTTGAGACATAGTTGTTTTAAATAAATTAGGAACAATCTAACCTTTCAAATTTTATATTGATGCTCATTGATATTGAATGCATAAATGAAATAAAAATTCAAGTATAGATCTTTAAATTACTATCAGATATTGCATTGAGTGGTTTGGGCATAGAAAATCCCATTTACAACTTGTGACAACCTATCAATAGGTCTCTATTACTCTAGTTAATAATACTACCGCATTGATAGATAGAAGCTAAGGAGATTTTGTGATATAGGATCAAAGTTACAACACCAACTTTGAAGAAAAAGAGAGATTGTCTCCATTTTTCATTTTTTCTCATGAGTGAATGTATTATGTACGTTCCTCTTCAAAAATAGTGAAATGTGTTTTGCACAAGAAATGCATGTATGCTTTATTCTTTGGTGTTTTCTAGCTCACCTTAAAATATTTTTTATGAAGGGAAATTGCATTACAATTTCCAAATGACTACTTGAGCTTCAAGAATACCTTTGTATTTATTTTTCCATCCATCATGTGACTAGGGATATTCAAGCTTCGTAAACCACATTTTCTTTCTTGAAAATAGACAAAAATTAAATGTTGCCAACATAAAGAATTCTTATTTTTTAATGAAAATAAAAATTCTATTTTTTTGTATTATTATAGACATGCCTCTTCTAAATAAAAATAATAATTTATTAAATAAATTAATGTGTAAATAGTATATAATAATGTTTCTTTAATTTATAATATATTATATATAAGAGTATATATATTAAGCAATATTATTTTAAGACATATACTGTTACAAGTAGTGGTTGCCGTTGCACCAAAAGATTGACCTGTTAATGGCCGATACAACCACTAGACTTATAGAAGACACAAGAGGCTATTAAACCATGTCACGAATCCTGAGGGGAGCGTTGACCATTTTGCCAAAAATCTCTCCCTTAGCATTACCTAAGGGGATTCGAACCTGTGACCAAGCCCTGATACCGCTTGTTACAAGTAGTGGTTGTTGTTGCACCAAAAGATCAACCTGTTAATGCCTGATACAACCACTAGACTTATAAAAGACACATGAGGCTATTAAACCATGTCACGAATCTCGAGGGGAGCGCTGACCATTTTGCCAACATATACTACAAATGTTATTTATAACACATAAAAAAATATATGCACAGATATATTTTTTAAAGTTTTATTTTCTTTATTTAAAAGTTTTTATTTTATTTTACAAGTATTAATTCATTGATATATATAAATAGATTTCATTTATATCATACTCTTCAATGATTAAAAAGTCTAACAATTTTACACCTCACCAATATTAAAATTTTATAATAAATCATTTATTGTATAGCTCCATTTAACATTTTTATTTGAAATAATTGTGACAACATAATATCACTTCCAAGGTCAAAGAAATCCCCTCTCAGGAAAGTTGCATGTAAGTAGTGCTTAGGTGTTGTTTTCATATAAATATGATATGTCTTCTCTCTTGTCTCTAATTCATTGAATCATATTTTAAATACAATGTTATGTTGATCAAGAGATCTGAGAAGTGAGAGATTTCTACATTAGTCTACATCTCTACACTTCAATTATGTCTAAAATTATTCCACTCCACATCACTATAATTTTAAAAAAAGACATCTCCAGGTGGTTGTATTTTTCCTTCTTATGTAGTACATCTATCAGTATCAATCATAGAATTATGTTTGTAAATGAAGCATATGATAAATCCATCTCTCATTGAGAAAGCACTTTAATATTTTTCATGTTAGCAAAGGAGGAGATCTACAATTGAAGGGTTCAAGCATTAAAGATGGCATCCATGATGAATTTCATATATTTCCTCCATGAGTGAAGAAATATGTTATCTTCCCTCTTAGAATAATCAACCTTTCATGAAGGCTTCAAGACAAGGATAATTAATTGGAGAAGGTATATCATTGTGATTGAACATTATTTACTTCAAATTCAAGGTTCATTTTAGTTATAATGATTGTAGGAAAGGTAGAATCCTCTAAGGTCTTAACTAAGGACAGACCCTTTATAACACAAACACCATTTTCTCTCTTCTATTTAGGTTTTCAAGTTAGGAGAAAAATATTGTAGCTCCATACAGTGTACACCAAGACAAGAAAATAACATGTTGGGAAAGTAATTGGGACATTATTAATTAGTGAAATCATCAATGGTTCATGAATTTGTGTGACACACTTTTCATGAATATTTGGATGAGGGATTAGAGAAAGATCTTGAATCCAAATATATGCATGATATCATCTTTAAACATCACTAAGATTATGAAACCTACCAAAATAGTGCGACCACTTCAAGCTCAAATTTTATTCATATGCTCTTCTCTTTTTCATTTTTCCAAACTAGTATTGAAAGTTGCCACATCAAACATGTAGCTTTTTATTTATGTTGATTAGTGTATAATTTTATATATTATAAAGTAGTTCTTGTTGTATATTATCTAATCATATAAATCAATCAACAAAAACAAATAATTATTAATAACACAAAAAATATGAGCCCATCTCTTACAAGTACCTCAATCAATTTGAAGTTGGACCAATTGTATTATTCCTTGATGAAATGGTTGATGTGAGTGGTTTTGATCTCTAATTTACATGTTTAGTCTAATAATCCATGTTGATAGACCTATTGATGTTCTTAAACAAGTCCATCTAAGGATAACCTTCACTAATGACATCATGAAAAATCTTGACAAGACCAAAGAGTTGGAAGCTTCATTAAAAAAACACTACACTTCCTATAGTACACTCACTCTAGAGAGTGCTATGTGTCAAGGCTACAGAGTTTTGAATGAAAAAGGGGAGTCAGTATCAAAGAAAATCCCAATGGATTTCCATGTTTCCAACCTACAACCAGATCATCTAATAAATTTGATGAGGCCTGCTATTCAAATATATATGGTACCGCTTGTTCATCTGACAGTGAAAATTGAGCTACTTTCAAATTGTAAAGGCTTATTCTCCACCATGATTGAAGGAGTTTAAAAAATGAGCATAGGTTTCACACATGCCGCATGAAGAAAGATGATAATGATTGAAAGGTTTTCATGCCTCAAACAATCGTAACAATCATCATTATGATCCTTCTAGATGGCACAATTGTAGAATCCTTTGGTTGCAATCTAAAGATTTAGTTGAGGGATTTATTTCTATAAAAGACTTATAGGCACATTGTAATAAGGAGGCTTTTGGAGAGTTCACTTAGAGATATGATTTCTATTCTAAGAGTTTTGTTCATTAGTAGAGCATTGTAATATAGCTCTATCTCCATTCTTCTGACCCTAGTCTTATAATCTTTGCATATTTACTAGAAGAAATATATTGGACTATGCCCATTGTTTCTTTTTTTATATGTTTCTTTTTATTTTGTAGATGGTTTTAAGGTTTTGGGTCATTTTTGAACAAATATATCTATCATATGTTTCTTTTTAGGTTCTTATAATCTATTTTAAAATAAAGGTTATTGGATCATGTCTAGTTATTCTTTCAATTCTTGTGTTTTAGGTGTTGGACTAACTACCAATGTTCCCCTTCAAGATTTGTAACATGGTTTAACAACCTTTTGTGTCTTCTAGAAGTCTATTCATTGTATCAGGAATTAATAGGTTACTCTTTTGATGCAACAACAACTGCTAGTTGTAACAAGTTGTATCAGAGCTAGGTCATAGGTTCAAATCCCCTCAGGTGACACTAAGTGGGGGATTGTTGGACTAACCACCAATATCCCCCTTTAGGATTCATGACATGGTTTAACAACATCCTATATCTTTTATAAGACTAGTGGTTGTATCGGTCATTAACAGGTCGATCTTTTGCTGCAATGACAACTTCTAGTTATAATACTAGGGTTATACAATACCATTCTATCAATACAATTCTCTAAGACTAGTTATCTTAGTGGGATAATATTGAAGTTTTTCTTGCAAGACATAATGAGTTCTTCTTGTAGAAATAAAATGAATTCTTTGGCTCATGTCCATGATCTTTTCATTGCATTCTCTTTTCAACAATGAATATTTTGTGCTATTTTATATGCTCATTTATAAGGTGTGACACTCTTATTATTGATAACAAGAGCTCTAAGGGTTTCAAAATATTTGGTGCATCACCTTAGTTTTGTTTTAATCTTCTTCCCCTTTCCAAAATCCACCAAGAGAAGAGAAAAATTATATAAAATCTTAGAGGTTTCTTTGTAGGGTGCATTCATGTCCCACCCTTGCAAAGCTTCTAGACTGCCCTCATTTAGTCAGGAGCCTAGATTTGGGATCAACAATTTTCCTAGCATGCCTAGTGTGAGAGAGATTTAACAACTAGAGATTTAGTGCACTCTCTAGTGTTTTCAACCTTCAAGATCCAGATTCCAAGCACTTGGCGACATTGTAGCCAAAAATATTTGGCTAATTTTGATGCTATGAGTCAAGTTCCATGCTCTAAACTCCACTTTCATTTTAAAATCTCCTTAGTAGTCTCTTCCAATTCCCATTTGAATTTAAACGGAGGGATATTATGGCCATCAATTTCCTGTCCTCTCTTTTCATGAAAATTCATGTGTTTTGCCTCTCTACCAATAATATCAGGCTAGGAGTGTTCATATTTTTTCTCTATATTCCCCTACCACACCTACTTATGGGAAAATATATGATGCCTACTACCCACCTACTCACACATATGCCTACTAGCCTCATGAGGTTCCCTTTAACTCCTAACACCATGCTTACCCTCCCACCCAGAGTCAAAATGTGGGAAGACAAGAAGAAATCAATTGTAAGGAGATGTTGATAAATCTCCATGAAGAGGTGAAAGCTATTGAGGAGGAGCAAGAATATCATTTTTGACAACAAGAGATTGATTACCAAGCTTACATGTCACAGCAGCAAGTTGATGTGCTCAGGACGCAACAAGAGAAGTTTCTTCGAATGCAAGTTTTTGCTAGACAAGAAAGGATGAGGTGGTTGGTTTTAAAGAAATATGTAGATCCATTTGATCATGAGGCCCTATTTACTCATGGGTAGGAGGAAATGGCTTTGGAGGATGAGGGAGAAAAAGAAAGAGAAGTAAAGGAAGATATGTAGAAGGATATGGAGAAGGTTGTTCCAAGAAAAACCTCTCTATAGACATGGAACAAGGAAGATGACAAAGAGGGGGAAAAATTAGTTTCTCTTTTTGATGATCTTCCCTTCTTCATTGATATGGAGGAGATTGATCAAATCAATGGTAACACAATAAAGATAATAGTTAAGGAAGAAGAGCTTCTTATTCTACCATGATGTGTTACACATGCATCTCTAGACCTTAAGAGAATCCTAGAGGAAATTAATGTTGGGAATGACTTTTTGAATGAGTTTGATGCCATTTATGCATCCATTGATATCAAATCAGAGACTTTAGGACCTAAAGAGCATGAGATGAAAAAATTTAGGAGAATTCCATGGCGGTATAGAAACCATCAAAGTTAGTCTCTGATGGTCATCAAAATGTGCAAGGGCTAGAGAAAAAAGAAAGGGGATGTCCTATTAGGCATCTGGCCCAAAACTATAGGTCACCATTAGTCATCCTCACCTCTGAGCATGAAGATGAGGTTCATGGAGAGGAACAACTTATCCATATGCTACAAGAGGGAAAAATTCAAACATGGGTGGGTATCTTTATTCTCAGTTCTTGGGAGGCATTCTGGCATGTCAGATGCCTTTGAAGCTTTCTTTTATGGATGGCTATCTAGAAACATGTAATATATCAAAGGCCAGTTAGTAAGGTAAGATACTTAAACAACCCAGTCAATGGTTTTGTTTGATTTTATTCAATACAAATCTTTTTACATAGTAGGTTAGGGGTTTTATTTTCTGATAAGTTCTCTAAAAATGTTGCATTCCCCTTAAGGGAATGCATGTTTTAGTTTCCTATTTTCCTCCAAGTGCATGATGGTATAGGTTTTTTTTTAATCTTAATTTACCTTCTTTATGACTCTTTTCCCAATGGAAAAGGCACTAGCCTCCTAAATCAAAGATTCTGAGGTTCTTTCTTAGTAAGTTGACATCCCCTATGAGTCACTGAAATGTTGATAGACCTTTTTTTGTTCTTATTCAAGGCCATCTAAGGATTACCTTTTCTAATGACATCATGCATAATCCTAACAAGACCCAAGAGTCGGACAGTTCCTTAAAAATTAGTGCACATCCCATAGCGCCCTCTCTCTAGAGAGTTCTAAATGTTAAGGTTGTAAAGATCTAATGGGGCCTGTTATTCAAATATATATGGTGTCGCTAGTTCATCTGATGGAAAAAATTGAGGAACTTTCAAATCGTAAAGGTATCTCATCCACCAAAATGGAAGGATTCTCAAAAGGGGTATAAGTGTCACACATATCGTGCATAGAAATATGATAATGGTTACAAGGCTGACATGCCTGAAACAACCATAACAATTTTCATCATGATCCCTCCATATGGAACAATCAAAAAATCATTTGGTTGCATTCTGAAGGTTCAATTGTGGTATTTCTTTCTATAAAAGACCTATGGGCACATTGTCATAAGGAGGATTTTGGAGAGTTCAGTTAGAGCTAGGATTTCTATTCTAGGAGTTTTGTTCATTAGCACAACACTGTAATATAGTTGTATTTGCATTATTCTGACCCTAGTCTTGTAATCTCTAAATATTTAATAAAAGAAATATATTGGACTATGCCCAATGTTTCTTTTTATGTATGTTTCTTTCTATTTTTTACATGGTTTTAAGGTTCCATATCATTTATGAAAAAATATAGCTATCATCTTTTTATTTTTAGGCTCTTATAATATATTCAATTTACAAGTTATTGGATCATATCTGGTTATTGTTTCAATGTTTTTGATCTAAGGTTATACCATGCCATTCTATGAATAAAATTCTTTGAGAATAGTTATTTTAGTGGGATAATAAGGGGGTTTCCCTTGAGAGCCTTAACAATCGCTTCTCACAAAAAGATATGAATTATTTTTCCCATGTCTAGGATCTTTCCATCATGTTCTCTTTTCCATAATGAAGATTCTATGGTATTATGCACTTATTTCTAGGGCTTGACACTCTTATTATTGCTAACAAGAGCTTCAAGGGTTTCAAAATCTTTGACACATCACCTCATTTTTATTTGAACTTTCTTCCACTTTCCCAAATCTACCAAGAAAAGTGTCAACTTATATAAAACCCGTAGGGCCAATTCTTATCCCACCTCTGTATCTCTCCTAGACTGCACTCATTTAGGAAGGAGCCTAGATCTAGAATCAACAATCCCCATTTCACTTTATTTCACTATGTAAAAGTAGTATTTCCTCTCTTGTATCTTAATATCTTTTGTTTTATATATGATTGACCTCACATTATTAGTGATGTAGAGCAACAGGGAAAAATCCCAAATGGATAGTCCAAATCTACACTAGCAACAACAATATAATGGAAACACAACAAGAGAATGCTCAAATAGAATTTCATTCAACATGCCCAACTGTAAGGCCTTCTGGGTTAGGGCCAAATACAAACAATTATAGTAGTAATTTTTCAATCCTCTAGCTAGTCCATTTATGTAGTACATCAACAACTGGTGGAAACACTAAGGCAGTTCTAAACATGAGCTCGCAAGCCACCAAGCAATCTCCTTGTCTCCAAGCATGCAAAATACTAGCTCTGCTATTACAAATATTAGACAAACAATTTGATCTTCAAGATTTCACAGGATCCACTTAGTATCCTTTTCCAAATCCCTTCACTTACTTCCTCCCTAAACAACTACCCAAACCTTCCTTAAATACATTTCTTCAGCCACAAGTCGGCTAGAAGAAACAATCAACCCCAAAGCCAAGTCGGTGTCTAAAATAAACAAATATTAAATGCAAGACCAGTCGGCTCTCAAATAGCCTTAAAAATAATTAATTCTCCATGTCGGCCTCTAGATCCACATAGGAGAATAAAAAAAAAGATACCAACATTAAATATATCAAGTCAACCAACCAAATCTCCAAAAACTCCAGTCGATAAGATAGAACTACCGAGCACCAATAAAACAACCAAGACAGCTAGGCATCACCGAGTAAACATGTCAAACGAGAACCATAAGCATCATCAAATGTAGGTTCTACCTATTAGGAATGAATGCTAAATGTTTGGTAGCCATTCTGTAGCAGTTGTTGTTGCATTCATGACTATGATTGTCATTGATGTCAACACAGTGATTTACCGAAGACTTGCAGAGAAGCAGACAGAGTTTGGATTAGCACACGTGGGTTATTATAGTTGGAGCTATGAGATGTTGAGGTTATACTCTTTGATATGTTATATTTCTATAGTTAAGAGCACAAATAGTAATTCTTTTACTCATGGAAGTTATGATCATTTTGGTGGAAGCAATATTCAGGCAGTGTTCCTGAGTAGCAGTTTGTGGAAATCAGATGATATCTCCTAATCGGGATGGAATCTGGTTTTGCGCAATTAAAGGGAAGTTGAAGACACATTTATAGTGACATGGATGACATTGCAAACTTTGAGGTTTCACGAGTGAAGATTTATTGTATTTAGAAGCTGACAGTTTTGTGTAATTTTGGTGTAGCATGTGGAAACTTTTATTTTGTAATTGTATGCCGACTCATTTGTAATTATTTGAGTGTGGTATAAAGGAAGGAATGTATTTCCTTGTTGTAATGTAGTTGCAAGTAATAGTATGTATTTTTGATGTGGAAGTAGCGATTGTGTGTGATGCTATATGCATGAAGTGAAGAAAAGAGCTAAGTATGAAAGTGAATTTGTGAAGGAAGACATACGAAGTACAGAGATCTAAAATTGAGATCTGATGTAATAGTGAGTGTGGTTTGGCATAGTCAGAGAAGAGGTAACATATTATTCTATTGATTAATGCAAAGATTATTTGGACAGTGTGTTAAGTGATCTTACCCTAAAGCTATTTGAGCAGTGGGTCCTTCTGTCTTCCATAACTCTTAACCGGGTTAGAATCTTTTAATAGGGATTCATATGTACTGAATGTATTTCATAAGAATCCTAATAGAGTCCATCCTTTCACAAGGAATATTCATATTAGTACATCTTTTTTGGGCATCATTCCCACCGGGGTTTACTCTTTGATCAAGAGGTTCCCTAGTCAACATATCTTGTGTCATTGTGTTATTGTGTATGAATATCTTTCTATGGTGGGTAATTATATTTCTTATATGGTTTAATGCTATTGAAGATGATAAAAGTTATAATTATCTGATAACTAATTCAGCCCCCCCCCCTCTCAGTTATCTTGGTGGACTTTACTTTCTAACAATTGGTATCAGAGTGGGAGGTCCTTGAAAAAGAAGTTTAACAGCTTAAGGAGATCCATGGCGAATTTCAGGAAAGAAATCCCTAAGTTTGATGGAGTAAATTTTGACAGCTCGGAAGAAAGGATGAAGACACACCTACTATGTTTAGGACTAGGTTATTGGTTGATTACAAAGAATAATAAGACTATCATTGAAGAGGACAATCTTGAAACATGTACTATGGAAGAGAGAGATCTATTCATGTGTAACATAATTGCAAGAGAAGCACTTTTGACAGCACTTCCGAAGAATGAGTACAGTCAGGTAAAATACTTGAAAAAATCTCATGAAATTTGGAATGCTTTACACTCTACTTCTGAAGGTGGTGAAAATGCAAAAAGAGTTAGATTACATAATTGGATATGTGCATTTGAAGATATAAGAATGTTGGAAGATGAATCCATTAGAAGTTATATTGGTAGAATGTCAGAAATCATTACAGGTATAAAATCTTGTGGAGGAACAAAGAAAGAGAATGAAGTGATATGGAAAATTTTGAGGACATTGACTCCTATATTTAAGCAGACAACATAGATGATTGAACAAGTCATACCTTGTACAACAAACTTTACAAGAGAAACTCTTCTTGGAAGATTGGAAGCAACAAAAATGAACCTGAGATTATCAGGAGACTTACCTAGAATGGAGACAACATTCAGTGCTCTTAGTGTTCACCCTACTTTGTCAAGAAGCATCAGTGTGAGCAGAGATTATGCTGGCAGTAGTAGATCTAGAAATGAAGAAGATAAGAAGATTGAAGGTATTGCCTTGCTTGTGAAAAGAGAACCAGACGGTAAGAAAATATTTAAATGTTGGACTTGTCAAGAATATGGTCATTTTGCATCTAAATGTCCTAAGAGAGTTAAAAAGTACAAAAGCAATTTCAAACCTAGAAGATCTAAGGAATGTTATTATGCTAATGATGAAGATCTTGAAGCTAGTATAGAAATAACTTTAAGTGAAAGTGATACTGAAAATAATGATGACATAGGATTTATAGAAATTAAAGAAGAGAATCCTGAAACTGATGTTAAGGAAGAAAAAACCTTAGTTTCTCAAGTTGAAAAAAAAGCTGATTTGATTATAGATAGTGGTTGTTCACATCATATGACTGGAGACATGAAAAAGTTCATAAAGTTGAATGAATATGATGGAGGAGTTGTTAGAGTTGGAAGCAATGCATCTTGTTTGATTAAAGGTATAGGATCTATTACTCTTGATGGAAAGACTAATACTGATGATGTTTATTTTGTGGATGGATTGAAACATAATCTTTTGAGTGTTGGACAGTTAGTTGATAAGGGATATCAAGTTTGGTTTACTGAGAAAACTTGTGTGATAAAGGATAAAGATGGAAATCTGATTGGAATTGGATCTAGAACCAGAGGTAATGTATTTTAGTTGAATCCTACTAAGATGACATGTTTGATTACTAAGATTAATGACAGTTGGTTATGGCATAGAAGGTTCTATCATATAAACTTTGATAACATTGTGAAAGTAATTACTACACTTGCAGTAAGAGATTTACCAAAGATTATGAAGCCTACTAACACGATTTACAAAGAATGTGTAATGGCTAAATAGAAGAGAAGTTCTTTTCCTAGTAAGAAATTTACATCTACAAAGAAGCTAGAGCTTGTTCATATAGATTTGAGAGGTCCTACCAAGACTAGAAGATTCTATGGAGAAAGATATTTTATGATTCTTGTTGATGATTTTACAAGAATGATGTGGATTGCATTTCTTAAAGAAAAATCTGAAGCATTTGATAAGTTTAAGATTGTTAAGAATAAAGTTGAGAATGAATCTAGAATCAAGATTAAATGTTTGAGATCTGATAGAGGTGGAGAATTTACTTCTAGAGAGTTTAACAACTTTTGTGAAGAAAATGGCATTGAAAGACAATATTCAGCCCCTAAAACACCTAAACAAAATGGCATTGCAAAAAGAAGAAACAGATTAGTGACTAAAGCAGCAAGAGCTATGTTATTTGAAAATGATTTGGTGAAGATATTCTGGAGAGAAGTAGTGAACACAACAATGTATACAATGAATAGAGTACAAATTAGAGCAGACACAGACAAGACACCTTATGAATTATGGTTTGGATATGTACCCTTAGTTAAGTATTTTAGAATTTTTGGAAGCAAATGTTATATAAAGAGAGATGATGCTATTGGAAAGTTTGATCCCAGAAGTGATGAACATATATTTCTTGGATATTCTTTGAAAAGAAAATTATATAGATGTTTCAATAAAAGAACTAAGACTATTGTTGAAAGCGCAAATGTTAAAGTTGATGAAAAGTTCAAAATTCAGGAAAGAATGCTTGATTATGAATTTGAGGAAGAAGCTCATCCTAAACCTAACACTAAACCTACTAAATTATTTTTTGAAACTAACAGTGATTTGTTGAATGAAAGCCATAGTGAAGTTATTGAAGAACCTACATCTGAAGAGAGATCTGAGACAGTGACACCTAGCAAGAGTTTGTTAAGGAATCATCCTTTTGAATAGATTATTAGGAGCATCAAAAGAGGACTTCTAACTTGAAATAAGGCACAAGAATAGTTAAGTTTGATTTCTCAAATTGAACCTCAGACTACTAATGAAGCTTGTGAAGATGAAATTTGGACTAATGCTGTGAAATAGGAACTAGATTAGATTGAAAAGAACAAGACATGGGAATTGCTCCCTAGACCTAAAGACAAGATGTTATTGGAACTAAATGGGTATTTAGAAACAAGATGAATGAACAAGGAGAAGTAGTAAGAAAGAAAGCAAGATTGGTATGTAGGGGTTACTCACAACAAGAAGGAATTGACTATGAAGAAACCTTTGCACCTATTGCAAGAATTGAAGTAGTAAGAATGTTTTTGGCTTATGCAGCTTACAAGAAATTCAAAGTATATCAAATGGATGTGAAGTTAGTATTTCTGAATGGAGAATTGGAAGAAGAATTCTACATTGAGCAGCCTGAAGGTTTTCCTTTAACTCAAGAAGGAGACATGCTATGTAAATTGAAGAAATCTTTATATGGACTTAAACAAGCACCTAGAACTTGGTATGCAAGAATGGATAAGTATTTGTTAAAGTTGGGATTTACAAAAGGAACAACTGATACCAATTTGTACACAAAATAAATTGAAAATGGTTTGTTAGTTAAAGTTATTTTTGTTGATGACATTGTCTCTGGAGGAGAAGATGAAGCTAGTGACATATTTGCTGATGAAACGAAGAGTGAATTTGAAATGAGTATGATTGGTGAGATGAAATACTTTTTGAGATTACAAATAACACAAAAAAATGATGGTATCTTTGTAAGTTAGATAAAGTACTTGAATGAATTGTTGAAAAGATTTGGAATGGAGGATTGTAAACTAGTTGGAACACCTATGGTGACTGGACATAAGTTATCTAGCACATATGAGACTCCTACAGTAGAACAAAAGAAATACAGATCTATGGTTAGAGGATTACAATATTTGACTCATAACAGACCTGATATAGCACAGCCAGTTGGAATTGTAGCAAGATTTCAAGTTGAACCTAGAGAATCACATTATGCAACAGTAAAGAGGATACTGAGATATTTAAGAGGCACAATGGACTATGGACTATGGTATGAAAAATCTAA